>JASDFA010000008.1:65305000-65722500 GCA_035772735.1 Datura wrightii | reverse complement strand
ATGAAGCATGGCTAAGGTTCAGGAAGAAGGTGTCCCTTTGCCCTAATCATGGTCTCCCCAATGGAGTGCTCCTTCAAAACTTTTACCGAGCCCTAGACTCCATCAACAAATTCATTGCCAATAATTTTGCCGAAGGATCAATTATGGATTAGAGGTATGGGTTAGCTAAGGCCCTCAATGAAAAAGACCAATCGGGCATGACATACTAGGGAGAATAATGTATCGTCCCATGATGTTCATTCTAGTGCGTTAGCAGCTGAAATGCGGAAAAGAGATGAAGAGCGAGATGAAAATCTTGCTAAAATGATGACTCGACTGGAGTTAATGACTAAACATGTGATAGGTTTCAGGCCTAAAGTTCTGAACGTTGTAGGAATGCAAGGTCCAATGCAATTTGAAGGAGAATCGTCGCCACCAAGATACGAGGAGAAGTGTAAATAAATGGAAAATCAGATGGGGGGTTCTCGACCCGGGTATCAAGTGGCGAATTAAGGCCCTTGGTGCCCAAGGAAAGAGATTCAAGGTTGGAGAAACCACGACGCACAGGGATGGCCTGATAGAAATGAGAGATGGGACACTAGAGAGCAAAATTGTGAGGTGGACTGCTATCAACGAAGTTCGAATCCATATTTGCCTCTCCTAAAGATGAGAATGCCCAATATCAACCAGGTGTGAATGATACAGGGAGCTCGAAAATTGAAGAGATGTTAGCAAGGGTTCTTAAGAAGTGGAATCAACCAACAGCGAGGTCAAGGAATTGAAAGGGTAGGTGTCTAACCTTGCCCAAACTGTGAGTTCACACTCAGCTTCCATCAAGCATTTGGATGAACCACTTATCCTCTCAAATGAATCCCCGAATGAAGGAAACACTATTGAGTGATACAATGCAAAACCTAAAAAAAGATGGTCAATGCATGGCCATTGTCATGAGGATTTGTAAAATTCTTGGAGATGCAAATGTTAAGCCCAAGGAAGTTGTTGCTCCTAGGACAAACGATGACAAAGAATCTGAGGCGGTGCCAAAAGCACCAAATGGTTGTGATAATGCTGAGGATTAAGGTGAAGGAGATGTTGAGGAAGTTCCCTCAAATGCTAATGAAGAAGAGGCATACATAAAAGGCCTCAAGTGAGAAAGAACAAGAACCAAAAGTTCTATATCCTTATCCACAACAGTTAGCCAAGAAAAAGAAGGATGATCAGTTTAGTATGTTTACCGACATGTTCAACAAATTTTCCATAAATATACCATAGGTGGATGCTTTACATCAAATGCTCGGATCTGTAAAGTTTATGAAAAAGTTGCTGAAGAAGAAGAATATTGTAGATGTGGGCACTGAAGAGACAACACATCATTGTAGTGCTATGATAATGAGCAACCTTTCCCCAAAATGAAAAGATCCGGGTGCCTTCAAAATCCCATGCACTGTTGGGTTGTGTGTGTTTAAGAAAGCCCTCTATGATCTTGGAGTAAGTATAAATCTGATGCATCTCATAATCTTCAAGAAATTGGGGCTTGGGAACACCAAACCTACATCAATGAGATTGTTAATGGCTGACTGCTCTATCAAGAAACCTGCGGGTGTTTTAGAGGATGTATTGGTAAGGGTAGATAAGTTTATTCTACCAGCTGATTTCGCAGTTCTTGATTGTGAGATGGATATAGAAGTTCCAATCATTTTGGGGAGACCATTGCTCGCCATGGGTAAAGCTTTGGTAGATATGGAGCTAGGTGAGCTTAAGTTCCGATTTGGAGGTGAAGAGGTTACCTTCAAGGTGTGCCAATCTGCTGAACCTCCGGATGAATGCAAAGTGATAGGAGTGCTGCATGAGGAGAATAAGTATGGAGGAGTTGATATGGAGGAGGTTGAGTCAAAGGATGATCCTTCGAAGAATGAACATTAACTGAAAAATACAACGTGCGACGACGTTAACTAAGGTGCTTCTTGGGAGGCAACCCAAGTTTCTTCTTTTGAATGTTCTTAATGTCATTATTGTCTTCGGTTTTGTAAGACTACGTAGGTGAGAAGCAAGGAGGAGAATCACAAAACAAGGCAGGCACTATGTTAAGATCGGTGAATCACCGAAGCTACGCAAACCGCCACACCCTTGATCATGGAAACAGAAACTTGGAAACAAAATGGTCAGACCGGTGAAGGCACCGGTGGAACACCAATACATAGTCGCGAATCGCCTCCTGAGCGCCGCTGTGAGCCAGAACACTCTAGCATTGGGTACAAAAATGGTGATCCATCAACGAAATGCAGAACCAAATTCACGAACTACCAGTCAATCGCCGGTACAAGACAGTGAACTGGGCATAGAATCATGCCTGTGATGGTAAGGCGGCAAACCGCTGGTTCTAATGGGCGATCGTCGGTGTAACTCCAGTGAAGGTACATGCTTTATTTCAAATTTTTGACCAAATCATGGACCTACCCGACCAACAATCATGTTGTAGCAGCCCTAACCTGCCAAAATTCCCTTTTTATTCTATTAGACTTCCCTTTACCTTTTAATACTTTCCCATGCTCCTTTTTATTTTCCAAACATCCCGCCTTTCCATATTCCAAAAACTCCCTCTCTTCCACTTCCTATACAATTAAATTGCCACTAACCATCCACCTCCTCCTCAACCAATAATGATTACACCTTTTGACCTATAAAATTCCCCCAACACTTCTACCTAACTCTCACTGTACTCTCCCACTCTACTAGAAAAGCTTGAAAATTTCACCACTATTGAGCACTCTCAAGCTGCAACAACTATTCTCTATACTCATTCTCTTGATTGTGGTAATATACTCTTAACTTCCTTATTTTCTCATCAATGGTAATCTTGTTGCATATAAATGTTGTTATGACGTATATCTCCCTTCTTTTTACAACCCTTCTCCCCAACATTTTCATGATTGAGACCATACTTATTGAATGAAGTTAGTTGATACTATGTGAAATTAGTGAGTTGATAGAGGTTTGATGCTTAAATGGGTATGGGGGAAATGGTTATTCTTGTGTAGTTAAGTTGGATGAAGTTTGAGTAACCCCAAGGGATTAAAAAGACCCCATTTTCCCTATAATAGATCGGGCGATGCCATTCTTAAGGGTAAACGATCATTTGTCCCTTTTCATGTGTATAGGTAATGCTTTTATATGATGTGAGTGAGTGTTTGAGAATTGTGATATTGGCCTTGATGTGCTGTGGGTTTACAACACTTTCGACGCTCAAAACTAAGAAAATAACATGAACTTAGGTATTTTTATGTGGATATAAGGAACTTTTCCTTTGATTTTAGGATGAATTGATGTTGGACCTAAAAATGGCAAAAGAAATCCTGAAAGACGCAAAATAGGCTTAATGTGCAGACCACAGTACGAGCCGTAGGAAGGACCTACGAGTCGTACTGAGGGCCATGAAAAGTTGAAGAAGGCTTAAGGTGTAGAGAGGCAATGTACGAGTCTCAGTACGGATCATTCCAAGATGGTACAAGTCGTGATGAAGAAATCATGACAAAATTCAAAAAAGTTGCATAAAGTGTTGACTCCTACTACGAAAGGAATGTACGACCCGTGGGAAGAAGGTACAAGTCATACCATGACGGTCATGTTGAACTTCAGAAGAATTCCAAAGTTTCAAAATTAAACTACTACAGCTCAGTACGGGTCGTATGAAGGAGGTACAGATCGTACCTGGGTCCAACACTTAGTCGAAATTCATTCAACAATGTATGGCACGACAGGCAACTACAAGTAGAAGGAAGATGCTACTGATCGTACCTTGGCTCGTGATGACTACGGCACCAGATATGGAAATTCATCCAGTTAGTCTAGGAAAAGAATTCTTGTATCTTTACAAATACGTTTAAGGTTTTATTTTTCTAGAGACAAGGAGACAACGATAGAAAAAGAGAAACAAGTAAGAGAGAGAGAGGATTGGGTTGATTCAACTTGTAAATCAATGTTTTCTTGAATTCATCTTGTTTTTGCTACTTGTTTTTCAAGATTTTGCGGAGTAATTGAAGGAAGTGTTTTTCTCAATCATTATTTTAAATATTGATTTTTATTCTTAATCATGAATGCAAATCACAACTTTACAACTATGAGAGGCTAAAACCTCCATAGCTAGGGTTGTGGGAACCATGGTAAATTAACAAGTTAGGGTTATACAAAGTGATCTTAAAACCAATACAAAATACTTATATTGTATTCTTTTCATGCTTAAACGTTTCTTAACAGTGTGCAACATTAGTTCTTTTCCGAATTCTTTACTTGCTTTGGTCGAAGAGGAAGAGATTAGGAAAAGAGAATTACAACAGAGCCTTGATTTTGATAATCATTGTATTAACTTGAGATGTGGTCGCAGGATAGTTAAATTTTAAACTTAGTGATAACAGATAGTTTGAAAGCGCTCATGAGACTCGGTCGATTGATTGAGTATAGTCATTCAATAGGGACTGGTCGATCATTTGAATGAACCTATGTTATCAGTTCTATAAGCATGTATTGGTGATAATCACGAGCGTACACCCAAAGCAGTTATGAACCCATAGGGAACACAAACCATAGTTATTCTTTAATATTGACTCAACATAGAATTTTGATAATTTTTTTTATTATTGATTTATTTTAGAATCCCTCAATTTTGAAGTAACTACCTCACTAGTTCAATTACCGGCTATAATCCAATCTTCCTATTCCCCGTGGGTTCGATCCCAACCTATAGTTGGGTTCTTTATTGATAACGTCTGCTTCTCACTTCAGTAGGAGGTGTGTTTTGAGCATTATTAGGACTTCATTGTAAAGCATTGAGGATGATGACCATTGGTTATTCGCCGGTCAGGTCCCGCGAAACACCGATGAAACGCCGGTTCGGGCTAATATTGGCTTCAGGCCCCAGTCCTGACCCCGCATTAAATTGGTAGTTTGCAGATCAAGACCGGTTATTTTCCATCTGTCGCCGGTGGAAACCTTAATACCCAAATTCTTAGCTTATCATTGGCAGTTCATCGGCGACCCGCAGATAACCTCCTGCGGTTCGCTGGTGTTTCCAGTTCATTAGTGGCCAATTCCTCCTCTTGTTTCTCATTCAAATTTTAGAGTAGTTGTTAGTTGTTTCATTTTATCATTGGAAAAATACAAAAAGATACATTGTGGATTCCACTAACATCGTGTTTGCATAAAATGACTTCATCTAGGAATCCCGGTAAGAGTAAAACCCCAGCTCCTCATCCACAAAGGGAAAAGGAAAGGCTAAGGCATTCGTAGTGCCTACCAACTCTCAATAGACCATCATGTTTTGTGTGCCCGACATGAAGGGGAACTACGCCATCTGCCAGGGCCGATCAATCACCACTAAAAAGAGGTTTGATTTGATGGGGCTGAGCGGTGACCTTCCCAACATCATAGATCAGTTCACCAATAGAAAATGTCACACTTTCACCAATCCTCTCCCAGATTACAATCCCAGCTTGGTGCCGGAGTTCTACGCCTCCTACCAGGCTAGGTAGGAGAGCATGAACCACAGAGGCAAAGTCCATGAATTTTCCTGCCTACCTTCAGTTATGGTACGAGAGGTAGAGGTTGACCTTACTCCAGCAACCATCAATTACTTATTCTAGGAGGACGAGATTGACACTGGTTCATAATACATGTCCAGGATTGATGATAAGGAGAACCAATTCTCATGGATAGCTCCTATCATTACTGCAGACACACCTTTCCGGGCAACTATGGGCGGCGAAATTTCTCTCTATGATCTGAAATTTGAAGCCAAGATATGGCTATATTTCATTTGTTGCCACATCCTACCCTCCAAGAAAGAGACAGTGAGCAGCTTGGAAGCGACTATTCTTATAGCTTGCATCATGACTGGGGTCCCCATAAACATTGGGAAGATTATGGATCTACAAATAAAGAGGAAAGCAAGGCAGGCCAGCACCTCCATGCCGTATGCCGTGCTCATTTCTCAGCTATGCTTGCAAGACGGAGTGCCATTATTCCCAGATGAGACCCCTATTCCTGCTTCGGGCCTAATCACATTAGATCGAAAAAGGGATGCTGAGGCACCCAAGGCCAAGCGGAAGTGGATGCAAGCTTTTTATATGTTGAAGGGTTCTTTATCCCATGGTTTTGAGCAGTCTCCACAAGCCCCGAATTTGAATATGTCTCACCCAGAAGCTTCGAGCCATACCTCTAGTGACATACCTATGCTGGAAGCATCACCCCCTCCAACATCTTCCCAATCAAGCGACCTCCACAAGCTAGTGAAAATGACCAATTCTCATGAGATTCAACTTCAAAAGCAGGCTAGGAGCCTCCTAGCCCTCATCGCCCGAACAGTGAAGAGGGAAATAAAGTCTATGTATGAGAGTCTTATAACATTGTGCAAACGGGTAGATGCTATGGAGGGGCCTGTCACCACTCTCTGGACTGAAGTAAGGGAGTGGAAAAGTCAGGAATCCGTGGAGGTGCCTGATTTGAGTGCTCTTGACGCTGCAATGGATGCCCCTTATACAATTCAAGGCCCTTTAGATGATTTATTTGAGGCGTTGGGAGATGACGTTGAAGATCTAGGTGATAAAGGCTTTGATGGTGAGGCAGGAGCAGGTGTAGATGATGATGTCGATGATGAGGAGTGACCCACTCAAGGAGTCTCTCGCCCCCTTTATTTGCATGCATATAATGGGGACAATGTAATCTTTAAGTTGGGGGTGGGATGAGTGTTTTGCTGCGGGGTCATTTGTGTCTTATTTTATTGATGGTTTGATGTAGCCCTTGTCGGGATTTTATTTTTATCTGATGAAGAGTTGTGAGCCTTTGTCGGGCTCATTTTTAATATTGTTAATTGATTGTTCTAGCCGGGTTGGTTGTGTTGATAAAATTTGAATGAATGAATTTTGGATGTTAGCGCTGATAATGGGTCCTTGCTTCAAATTTTCAAATGTTGCATTGTGTCCCAGAAATCTTTTGTTCTCCTGTATAAATAGTAGAATAGTAATCAAACACCAAAGGTTTTCTTCCTACTACAGTTCTTTCCCAAGAAGAATTTTTCTTTCTTTTTTTCTTTTACTTTTGAACCAGATTGGCACTTCTCGATGATAGATTGTGAGGAGACTCTCTTAAGGGAAAATGCCATGTCTTTCTTGAGTCTTTTGTGGAGTTCTTTTGAGAGGTACCACGAAAACTTTTGAGATGTGGAATGAAAATGAGAAATGAAAAAAATGGGTATTTGAAATAAGAAATGTAGCATTCCTTTGTCATACATTGTAGATTCCTTCTTTGGCTTATGAATTCGCATGCTCTAATGTCTTAATCAATATCTTGTGATGATAATGTCTTTTGTGGACTCTTTGGGTGTGATGCCTTGTCTGTTAAGGATTTTTGTGAATCTCATGCATAGCTTTTTGTCTAGAACTTGCCCTAAGTGTGACTCAATATGAAATCCTAGATGTAGCTATACTTAGAACATAAATTTTAGGCTTTCATTTAACCAGTCACTCTACCCAAAATGACCTTTGAAAATGTCTTCCATTGCTATCCAATGTTGAGCCTTTTGAATTGTTTATTTTTGGAAACTGCATTACAAGCCGATGTCCCTTTTTGATCCTCTCTTCGTGGAACTTATCCTCCCTAATATCTAATGGTGAGCGAATGAGAAAAATGGGGGTTGAAGACCCAAAGGCATAGGGAGAGATAAAGAAATTAGTGAATAAGAGGAAAAGAGACTAAGTATGGAGATTTTTCAAGAAAGGGGGATATATAAGATGCACAAATCCTAGGTAGCACCAAATTATGGGAAAAAGGAATGAAATGATGAGCTGAGGAACCTTAAGATACAAAAAGAAGAAAAGTGAAATGGTGTTACCTCTTAATTAGACAAGGCTTAATGTGATAACCAAAGGAGCTACAAGGAAGATCTTTGAATAATAAAAGAAAGAGCTGGTTGAAAACGGAGGAATAAGATGGAGCGATATAAAAAAGCTAGATGGGAAGGGTTGAAGTGTTCACATAAAGGCATTAGGTAGGATCTATTCACTAGAGCCAACTAATTATCTTACCATTACCCCTATCCTTCATCATGACCAATAAGTCCTAATTGATTTTGAATGTAGTTGCTTTACATTAGTGGAGAATTACATGAAGGGAAAGCCTATGGCTCGAGTTGTGTGCATGAAGATTTCTTTTGGGAGAGAGAGTGTGATCATCTTTTTCTAAAATTCTTTGTGTGTGCATCAATTCATGATAGAAAAAAAGGATTCTCTCTTTGGTGAGTGGCATCTGTCACGCCCCACCTTGGGAGGCATGACTGACACCTAATACCACACTGGGATCTGGGCTGACCTGGCTGGGCATGGGCACCTCTGGTGCCTACAAGAGACTCAAAATCAAGGAAACAAACTACTATATCTCAGCTGTAAACACAGCCTCGGGCCGACAAGTCCACGCTACACTTGTAAAAGAAAACAGCTAACCCAACCAATGTAACATTAATAGGGATCCTATGCGGGCTGACAAGACCACCTTGCTTTCTAGTTATAACGAAAAGGAAAATAAGCAGCTATACTAGGCCTCACACAGCCAACGTACAAAATAAGACATACATGGCCCCACACAGCCAACAACAACCAACTAACTAAATAATATCATCTTCAAGCCTATAGGAGTGAAGATATTGGTCGTGACAGGGCCCCAACCTACCCAAATGCTAAACAAATAAAAGATAGATAAATATCTACAATCTGGAAACTCCGAATGAAAGGAGATGGCCAAACTGCTAACCCTGAATAGCTGCTAGGAGGTCTCATAATCAGTCTTTCTAAACCTGCAGGCAATTATGCAGTGCCCCAAAGATGGGCGTCAGTACAATATGTATCAAATATGAAAGGCAGTAATGAAAAGCTGAATAAATGCTAATAAAGAACAAAAAGTGAATAACAAGAAGGGACAGAAACTAACCTATAAGCTTTCTTATCCATAATATGCATATAGTAAAACAGCACATGCATAGGAGCTAAGACTATACAACTATACAATCATAAGATATAACTAGTAGGCAAGAATACAAACAAGAACCTCACCTACCCCCCCATAAGCCAGGAAGGTACAACCAACACAAAAAAACCCTCCCAGGGCCCCTATAAGCCTTGGAAAGAACACTTCAATCTTATAACCCTAACAAGGTCAGAATAAGTCAACAGGTAACTATAGCCAACCTGTATCCCCTGGGTCTGCAACTGAGCCCGCTTGGCTCCTATAGCTATGTCTGAATCCGGTGGACTCCTGTAACTGCACCATGGCTAGAAGAGGGTCAGTGATGCCGATACAACATAAATATAAAAGTCCATCCATGGAATGGACTGTAATATGGCCCTTGGGCCTCAGCATAGTCCCTTGGGATAACATATAGCTCTTTGGAGCGATCCATATAGCCTCATAGGCAATGACAAAACTAGTAACCCAGAGGTTGGACAATGAAAGGCTATCATAGGGTAGGTCAATCCCAACCATATGCTACGTTCTAGTCTCAATCTAGCCACTGAAAAATGTATCTAGCTCTTAAAGCCTAACATGACCGCTACTCACCACTAGAATAGTCTGTATAGCTGCTAATGGGCATACCTCATGTGCCTATACCAAATTAGAGGATCTTGGTAGTGTTCATAAACTCTAATGGTCTAGACTGGATAAGGCGAGATCTGGAGTGGCCTCATGATACTTTGAATGTCTTACTAGGACAATGATAGCTCGTAAGCAAATCGTAAGTTCGCGGATGACCGACTATTTAGTTCCTTCTCTTAGGATAGCTATAGGGCTGCTACTTAATAGGACATGATCCTGAGCTGTCAGCCCCTAACCTTCCCCAGACAGTTTATTGTGATTCTCAGCCTGAAGGTCATACTGTACTACTATAGCTGCAGACCCTTAGATCTCAACTTTGTCCTTTCATATTTCATGTATATTCTTTGGTGATTCCTAACCTTGTAGGCAAGTTTACCTAGATCTAGCAAATTTGAGGCAACCTGTACCTGCGTATTTATAAGAGCAAGCTGGGGTGTTGGCCCCATCTCCGACTGCTGACAAGGTTCCCTCCTTGGGGTACTCATGGGTCTATCTGACTTGTACAATTAGGCTCACTTACTCAGTGACCTGTATGACAAACACAATGTCGATTAGAACTAATAGTCATTGGCGGTAACTAACTAGGTAGCCGGTTGCCACTCAGTTTACTAGGCAAACCTGGGGTCACAAACTCTAAGGTATGACCATCCTATCTAGATTTATGGCCCTGGAGGCGTTATGATACCCCAATGGCCTCTGTGCGAGCTTTACTGACCATACAGGCGCCCAACCGATAGTTATATCACCTGGCTGCACCCTATGCTGTCCAATTTACCAACTTAGGCCCAACTGCTAACCCTTAACTTCTAAGGCTGGCATGGTAGCAAAACACCAGAATTTTACTAATATAGTAAATAGAAGAACAGAGGAGTTTCTATGACGCTCCTAGCGTGCACACTTAGCATATTCTTTCTCGATGAGGGATACTATAATATACTCTAGAAACATCCTTTAACAGCTAAACACAACTTATATAATCATAATCTACTGAGAACAACTAATCACAACATGTATAATCTGTTATCTACTAACACCAGCTAGTTACAACATATAGGATCTCTATCTACTTCAAAAACATTGGTCGTATCATTATACGACGAGAATAACTTGCTTAAGGGATAATACTTAACATACCTTGAATATCCACTTTCATTCATTAAACAAATTTTCCCCTTAATTCAGTAACTCCACTTAATTTCCGCCTTTACACTGAGAGAATTCAACTATTTTCAACAATAAGAATGACCAATAACAATATCTTTTCAATAGTGTTAACTATAATTTCAACTTCGTTTCACTCGAGAGTTTAGAAGGGAGAAATGCTTACTTATTGACTGTGGCTATTTAGAATCCAATTTGAAGTAATTCTGACAATCTTTACTAGGTGGGGTTCAAGTGTACCGGGTGAATTTTCAAGAAATAACTCCAAAGCGATGCTTCCCATAAGCCTAGAACTTGTTACTCGAAGTTAATTTTCCTTTGGGCGGACTTTGACTACGTAATTCGATGAAAATTGGATGAAATTTGCATATGCTCTTTATTCTTGGCTGAGGGTTCATTTTATAAATGACTTAAACTAACAAAGGAGGCTTATATAAAGGCATAGGGTGGTGGCAGGACCGATGCCTCGCGCTTCCCAGTGTGTACGAAAGGTCGGTGCCTCACGCAGGCAAGGCCGACGCCTCACGCATGCAGGGCCGGTGCCTCATGCAGGCCCTCGCGGCCTAGCCTCGCCCCATCCTGTTAATCCACTCAATGATGTCCTTGCTTTTCTTGCCTCTGAGGCACTTCCCGCACATGTCAAGCTCTCATTGCTCACCGCAAGTCCACGTGCAAGAACCCTAGCCGCTAACATCTTGTGGGGTGTAACATCATCCCCCCCTTGGAAACATTTATCCTCGAATGTAAAGTTCAAGAGGCCCAACTATTTTAACTATTGCTAGAATAATTTCGGAAGTGTTTTCTCTATATTATGGACTATCCGGAAACCTAAAACGCAGAAAAATCCAACAAAAGCGTCTCACTGGACGCTATAAACAACTATTCCACAACAATGAGGTAACCAACTAAATAGTACTAATGATATAAGTATGTAAATAGCAGCTGAACAATGACCTCCCCTCACTGCATATCCTGGGTCAATCCTGGAATAAGTGAGGATACCTAGATCTCATGTTGTCCTCAGCTTCCCAAGTCATCCCTCCTTTATTTTTATTCCTCCCATGATATGCTAATAAGCTACGACTTTGGTTCACAAAATGAATCTTGTGACTATTAGAGTCCCTTTGTGGAACAGTGCTGCTGTACCTTGAGTATCCCTAGTTGAATCAATTCAAGACAAGGTCTTCTACATACTTGCATAGTCTCGGTGAAGAGATTCTAGCCCCAAAGGTACCTTTTCCTCATAGGCCACCTGGTTGATCTTTCGGAGGGTCCAGTAAGGCCTAATGAATCTAGGGCTGGGCTTGCCCTTCTTATCAGATCTCATAAGAGGTTCTCAGGAACGCCCAATCGCTACTTCAATCCTTAATTCCCTACGCCATATGTTAGAGTAAGACTTCCAATAGCTCTAGGTTGTCAGTACATCTTTCCTAGTAAGTTGAGCTTCCTTTGTTTGGCTAATGTATTAGTATGCCCTGTTCAACTACCCCCAAATTACCCACTTCAGGTCATCATATAGGGGACTACATTTCCGCCCATAACAGATCTCAAGGCATTTGAATCGGGTGCTATGCTTGGTCACTTGTTTGGGGACGGGAAGCTGTACTAAAGTTAATATGTTATTACACCCCGTAAGTTTCTAACATTTAGTCGTCCTATTCTTATATTGGTTGAGAGTTTTAGAGAGACATACGTACGAGGAAAGGGCCCGGGTAAAGGCCAAATGAGTGCCATGTCGGGATTTCGCGAGAGGAGGACGAACCAAGCTGCCCAGAGGGGCAAAGTGGCACGGAGCTTCTCCTCCGCGTTAGCCAATGTGGCACGGAGCAGAATCAGCATGCCACGTTTCCTTGTCTGCTGCCTCAAGTATATAAAGGCCTCACACTTAGAAGTTAGATTATTTTTCATTTATCATCGGCCAGCAGAGGTAAGAAGGAAGGAGAAAATTAGGAAATCATCCGATTACGCCGCCAAAAGCCGTCCAAATCTAAATTAACTCCGGGTAGTGCAGTATAAGGCTACAGAGAGCATCGTTGCAGAGTTATTTTCATAAAATACACTCGACAAATCATTGTCCCACTGAGCCAGAGTTGGATGAATTGCTTTAAACTAGTGTCAATATGATCATAGGCTTAAAATAAGTATTTCTCCCTTCTAGATTCCCGGGAAATTATGAGTTTTTGATCGTTTTTTGATAAGTTGAAGTATAGTAAATAAATATATATATATATATATATATATATATATATATATATATATATATATATATATATATATATATATATATATATATATGTCACACCCCGCCTTGGGGGGTATGACTGGCACCTGGTGCCCTACTAGGACCTGAACTGCTAGACTACTGAGGCTGAGCACATCTGGTGCCTGGCTGGCTCTAACTCAGGTTCAGGGAAACAACGGGCTATATAACGGCTGTAATTACAGCCTCCGGCTGACTAGGCCTATAGCCACCCGTCCCTGTACTAACAGCTAACCAGAAATATATCAATGTAGGGGAGCCTATGCGGGACGGCAAGGCCACCATGCTGTCTAGTTATCTGTAACTCAACAATGAAATATTGGAAAGCTACGTGACCCCGCAAGGTCACAACTATTGTCAAGCTAAGGCCCCACACGGCCAATATAAAAGAAACAGAGGTACTAACAGCTATACAACTGCACGACCTCACACGACCGGCTCATCTGACCACAGGGAATTATATACAGACTGCAAGCCTCTAAGAATACTGATAAGATGGTCGGGACAGGGCCCCGGCCTACCAATGCTGTACAACAAAAGAGAAGGGATAAACCTCTAGCTATCTAGCTCCTAATGACTTGAGCTGATGACTCTGTGAGCTGGCTGGAATCACGAGGTATCGGCCCCTCATCTATGAGTACCTGCAGGCAAGTAATGCAGCGCCCCCAAGGGGCGTCAGTACCACTGGTACTGAGTATGTAAAACAATAACTGAAAGAAATATCTGAAAACAACAACACAACTGATGGAACTGAAATAGGAAGGAATAGACTAACTGACTGAAAATGTAAAACTATGCCTACTCTTAACTATACTGGAAGGAGTAGGAGTCATACATGGAGATGTATCATTCTACTGTCGATCTACTCGTATCTAGTGTAACATGGCAAAACATAACATAACATAGCACACACAAACCTTACCCGGCCCCCATAAGCCGGGAGGTACAAACAACACGCAATCTATACCCCTACCCCGGTCGTCCCATCTCCTATAATAACTATAAGCATCCTGCCGGTCCCCTAGGTATGCACTTGGGCTCGCTGAGCCCCTGACTATAACTGTACCTGAGTCCGGAGGACTCCTGAATCAACACCCGGGCGTATCCGCTCGACGGGGGTGTATAAGGGCCGACCAAGGCACAATATGGGGAAAACTGGCATCCCATCTTCATCCCCTGTGGGACGGCATGCCACTCCGTAGAGCGACGTATCCTCGTCCTCTGACGGACGAGTCGATACAGCTATTAACCCTGGGGCGGTCAGGGATGCTAGGTAATCCAATCCCAAGACAATACAGTGGTCTCAACAAGTAATACTATCTGCATATACCACATACTGAAGCTAATGATAATAATGTATCTGTACATACTGTATGCTGAACTAGCGATAGTGATATGTATGTATTTAACATATGCTGAGACTAATAATAGTATATATATATATATATAAATATAATCTTCTGCCATACTGTACTGAGTCTAATGTTGAACAAGATATAGTTTTTCTGCTGGAAACCATGCTGTATAACTGAATTTCTATAGTAACATGGTTTACTATCTCTAACATGCTTTCTAAACTTCATTTTTAACCAATCGTTCTATTTCTGAGATACCTTACCGGCATTTACATGGCTATACTAGGTTTCAATTGAATACGATAATATCCTTGCATTCTTTGCTAATTCACATACAGGACATGCTGTACCGTTTCTAACACTTGTATCAGAATTTATATTGTGCTAGCAAGTTTCACGCTATACATAACATGATACTTCTAATATCGTACCAACATTCGTAATAAACATAACACACGACTTCTGAACATTCTACTGGCCTTTAAACTACTTTACTATACCAAGATTACTAACTTACCGAGGAAACTAGCTTTACATACCTTCGCTTCTGATTTCCCGACTAACTAGCGTAGCTTGGTCAGTATTTCAGCTATTCCTCCCAACTGCATTCATATATATATATATCAATCAGTACTAAATACAACTTTATTCTGAAGGACGACGTCACTTTCGATATAATTATAGCCTAAACATAGGCTTATCGAAAGACGGTCAAAAACTCGCTATTTTTCAGAAGTCCAGAAGGGAGAAATACTCACTTCACAGCTAGAAACACATAGACACTAGTTTGGAGCAATTCCACTTACCTTAGTCCGGTAGCTCGACGATTCTTCGGCCGTATTTTGCGAAACTAAATCCGTAGGAATGCTCTCTGTTGCTAAATACCTCTGTATCTGAGGTTAATTTGGGTTTGGACTACGTTTAGCAGCGTAATCAGATGAAATTATATTACCCTCTTCGTTCTTTTTTCTCCTCTAGTTTTTCCTCTCTGTTTCACTGGAAATTTATAAGAATAAATGATTTAAAACCGAAGTTGGGCTTTATATACTTGAGCCTGGACAGGGCCAACATTTCACGGAGCCAACGCGGAGGCTCCACCTCCGTGACACGTTGCCATCGCGGAGGGGCTCTGCCTCAGCTCCTTCCGCGATGGTTCGACAGGCTACCCGTCCGATCCTTTCCCGGGCATTTCTCTAGCACGTATGGCTTTCAAATATGCCTAACCACCGTGCGAATAAGCCATCTAGGTGTCGGAAATCCTACGGGGTATAACATTCTCCCCCCCCTTAAGAACATTCGTCCTCGAATGTAAACTTCTATTTAGAGGACTTCTCAATTTACAATCTAGGAAAATTTTGGCCGAGTTTCCCCTGTAATGTGGACTATAGCAAAAACCTAAAATGCAGAAAAGTCCAATACAGGTACTGCACACAATACTTAGGATTCACTAGATAGCTAAACATTAATCTTTCTCATTTATTCATATCCAACTATAAGGTATTGCATAAGTCATAATACGGACATACCTATCGCCTGACTAGGCCTGGAATAAGTGAGGATATTTGCTCCTCATATCTTCCTCCGCTTCCCAAGTCATCTCTTCTCGGTTCCTGTTAAGCCATAATACCTTGACAGACACAATATATTTAGTCCTCAATCTGCGAATTTGTCTATCTAAGATAACTACTGGAACCTCTTCATAGGCCAGCTTTTCTGTAACCTGGATATCCTGGACTAGAACTGCTCTGGATGGGTCTCCTATGCATTTCCTCAGCATAGATACATAGAAGACCGGATGAACGGATTCTAGTTCTGGAGGCAAGTTCAACTCATATGCTACTCGGCCTATCCTTCGATGAATCTGATAAGGCCCAACAAACCTCGGGCTGAGCTTACCTTTCTTGCCGAATCTCATTACCCCTTTCATCGGAGATACTTTCAGAAATACCCAGTCATTTACATCAAACTCCAAGTCTCTGCGCCGCACATCTGCATATGATTTCTGGCGGCTCTGTGTAGTCAGTAAACGTTCTCGGATAAGCTTTACCTTCTCCTCTGACTGCTGAACAATGTCTGGCCCAACTAACGCTGATTCTCCTATTTCAAACCAACCAATCAGCGATCTGCATTTTCGCTCGTATAATGCCTCGAAAGGCGCCATATGGATGGCTGAGTGATAGCTGTTGTTATAAGACAATTCAATTAACGAAAAATGCTCATCCCAGCTACCACCGAAATCTAGCACACATGCTCGCAACATGTCTTTGAGCGTCTGAATAGTGCGCTCAGCCTGCCCATCTGTCTGAGGGTGGAATGCTGTGCTCAGATTAATCTGCGTTCCCAGACCTCTCTAAAACGACCGCCAAAATCTAGCCTTAAACTGTGCTCCTCTGTCTGAAAAAATGGATACTGGCACTCCATGCAATCTGACTATCTCTCGGATATACAACTCCGCATAATTTCAGTTGAGAAGGTAGTTCTTACCGGCAGGAAATGAGCTGATTTTGTCAATCTGTCAACTATCACCCATATAGAGTCATGTCTGTGTTTAGTACGGGGTAATCCTGCTACAAAATCCATATTCACTGCTTCCCATTTCCAGAGAGGTACAGCTATATCCTGAGTCAAACCGCCTGGTTTCTGATGTTCTACTTTCACCTGTTGGCAGTTAGGGCACTGGGCTACAAATTCAGCAATTTCTCTTTTCATACCTGGCCACCAGTAGTTTTCGTTGATATCATGGTACATTTTGGTCGCACCGGGGTGAAGAGAATAACGGGCGTAATGTACCTCGTTCATAATCTGCTGGCGGAGCCCTGAAACATCTGGAACACATAGGCGACCTTTACATAACAACACTTCTCCCTCAGTTACCTGAAAATCTGGCGCTTTACCCTGCTGGATTCTGTCTTTGAGCTGAATCAGGTCAGGATCCTCATATTACCGTTCTTTCACTTCCACAACTAATGATGATACGGCGGTGTTCTATATTACTGCACTACCGTACTATGTTTCAGCTACACGAACGGCTAGGCTAGCTAACTGATGTATCTCCCTGACCAATTCCTGCTGCTCGGGCTGCAAATGTGCCAAGCTCCCCATGGACTTACGACTGAGAGAATCTGCTACAACATTGGCTTTTCCTGGGTGGTATAGAATATTCACATCATAATCCTTTAACAGCTCCAACCAGCGACGTTGCCGCAGATTCAACTCCCTCTGAGTGAAGATGTACTGTAGGCTCATGTCATCGGTGAAAATATCAACATGGATGCCATACAGCTAATGCCTCCACATCTTCAAGGCGTGGATCACTGCGGCCAATTCCAGGTCATGGGTAGGGTAATACTTTTCATGTTTCCTCAGCTTTCTGGAAGCATATGCAATTACTTTACCATGCTGCATCAACACACAACCTAACCCGACGCCTGATGCGTCGCAATACACCGAATAACCTTCTGTACCTTCTGGCAATGCTAACACTAGGGCGGAGGTTAATCTGTCTTTCAGTTCCTGGAAGCTCTGCTCGCATGCCTCTGTCCACTGAAACTTTGCTGCTTTCTGTGTCAGTTTAGTCAGAGGTGCCGCAATAGTCGAGAACCCTTCAACGAACCTCTTGTAATATCCTGCAAACCCCAAAAAGCTACGGACTTCAGTCGGAGTGGTAGGCCTAGGACATGATTTAACTACTTCTATTTTCTGCTTGTCAACTTGTATACCAGCATCCGACACAATATGCCCTAAAAAGGCTATTGAATTAAGCCAGAATTCACACTTAGAAAATTTAGCATATAACTGGTGGTCCCTGAGGATTTGGAGCACTGTCGGCAAATGAGTCCGGTGATCTGCTTCAGAGCGAGAATACACCAGAATGTCATCAATGAATACTATCACGAACAAGTCCAGGAAGGGTCTGAAAATACTGTTTATCAGGTCCATGAAGATTGCCGGGGCATTCGTTAACCCGAAGGACATGATTAGAAATTCAAAATGTCCATATCGGGTCCTGAACGCCGTCTTAGGAATATCTCTTTCACGTATTCGAACCTGGTGAAATCCAGACCGCAGGTCAATCTTGGAAAAATATCTGGCTCCCTGCAACTGATCAAATAAGTCATCAATTCTGGGAAGCGGGTACTTGTTCTTCACTGTAACCTTGTTCAATTGCCGACAATCTATGCACATACGGAGTGAGCCATCTTTCTTTCTCACAAACAGAACTGGCGCACCCCATGGTGAAGTACTCGATCTAATAAAACCTTTATCTAAAAAGTCTTTCAGATTCTCCTTTAATTCTCTGAGTTCTGCAGGAGCCATACGGTAGGGATGAATTGATATTGGCTGAGTGTCTGGTAACAAGTCATTAGCAAAATCTATTTCCCTTTCTGGGGAAATACCAGGTAACTCATCAGGAAACACATCAGGGAACTCGTTCACCATTGGAACAGACTGGAGCGTCGGAGATTCTGCTCGGACATCCTGAACTCTGACCAGATGGTAAATACATCCCTTAGATATCAATTTCCTCGCCTGAAGGTAGGAAATAAACCTACCTTTTGGTGTAGCGGTGCTTCCCTTCCACTCCCGCACTGCTTCTCCTGGAAAGTGGAATCGGACCGTCTTGGTCCAACATTCAACCTTGGCAAATCACGACACTAGCCAATCCATACCCATTATGGCATCGAAGTCTATCATTTCTAACTCGACCAGATCTACTGTGGTCTGACGGTCAGCAACCTCTACTGTACACCCTCGGTAAATTCTGCTAGCTGTGATAGAGTCACCGACGGGCGTGGATACTAAAAGGGGCTGCTGCAATAATTCTGGTGCAATATTGAACTTTCGTGACACAAATGGAGTGATGTAGGACAAAGTAGACCCTGGATCAATCAATACATAAGCAGGGTGTGAGCAGATAGTTAGCATACCTGTCACAACATCAGGTGACGCTTCTGAATCTTGCCTCCCTGGTAAAGCATATGTGCTGCTTGGGCCGGCACCTGCACTGGAGGCCTCTGATCTGCCCCGACCCCTGCCTGTTAAAACTGAGGGCCTGCGCCCTGCCGAGGATGCTGTAGATCGAGATCCTGCGGATGCCCTATCCTGTCTATCTCGATCCTCCTGACCTCTGGCTAGGCAATCTTTCATCAAATGGCCTTCCTGGCCACAAATATAACATCCGGTGGAGCCATATCTACACGCTCTAGGATGGCGTCGACTGCATATAGGGCAAGGTGGTAGGGTATACCTACTCTGCTCCGCCCTTCTCTATAATGGTGAATCTGCCATTTGCAAGCCTCTGTCAGCCTCTGACTGCCCCCTGTGGCTAAATCTACCCCTCTGCAACTGTGGTGGAGGCGGGGGCCTGGGCGGCCTATCTAACAATAGTGGCCTGGGTCCTCCTCGAGCCTCCCTCTGTAACTCAACTGGACTATCCCAGCGGCATTGTTCCTGATTGGTCCTCCTGATCTCCCGATGCCGCTGCCTGATGCCCTCAATATTCTGGACAAATGCCTGAACTCGGGCAATATCCATGTCCTCTCGCAGTTTGGCCATAATACAAGTCTCAACATATTCTGGATTCAACCCCATGATAAAGCGGTGTACTCTGGATGCCATGGTATCAACAAAGGCCGGTGCGTACCGGGCCAAAGAATCAAACGGCAAGGAATATTTTCGAACACTCATGGCCCCCTGCTCTAGATGTAGGAACTGGTCTACCCAGGCCTGTCGAATCTCCCGCGGCAAATAGTGATCCAGAAAAGCTCCTGAGAAGCTGGACCAGGTTGGAGGGGAAACCTCTCTCCCTCGGGACCTTTCCCAGCTTTCATACCACAATACGGCGATGTCCTGTAACCGGAATGCTGCCAACTCAACTGATTCTGTAGGCGTGGCATGCATAACCCTAAAAATTCTCTGCATTTGATCCAGAAAATCCTGAGGGTCCTCTGTCCGGTCCGAGCCTGTAAACTGTGGGGGATTCAGAGCCAAGAACTCTCGGACCCTCGAACTACCGGGCCCTCCTGACGACTCCGCAACTGTAGACGGCATCGGCTGACGCTGAGCAGCCATCATCTGTGCTAACATAACTACCGCACTCCTAACCTCCTGGTCTGGAGGTGTCGGTATGGGGACTGCTGGAGGTAGTGTCACCCCAAGTGGCTCATGATGTGGTGGAGACTGCTGAGATGGCTGGGACGATGCCTCTGTAGTGCTCTCTGATTGGGCTGTTTCTAAACGAGGGTGAGGCATCCTGCTGGTGCCTTCCCCTGCTGCAATATCTAAGCTCCGGCCTGTGATAGGATGTCGCTGGTCTGACATTATCTATAACCAAAGAATACAGTAAGCTTTAGGGACTCAACCCTATATTGTACCGCTCTACAGCATGACTGAATAAGAATAAAAGACAACCATCCTATCATGCCTTGCAGCCCCCTACCCATAGTATGTGGTGCACAACACATCCATGGGAAGGACTCTACTTAGCACGGCTAGCAGACTCCCTGGGATACGACCTGCTCTGATACCAAGTTAGTCACACCCCGCCTTGGGGTGTATGACTGGCACCTGGTGCCCTACTAGGACCTGAACTGCTAGACTACTGAGCCTGAGCACATCTGGTGCCTGGCTGGCTCTAACTCAGGTTCAGGGAAACAATGGGCTATATAATGGCTGTAATTACAGCCTCTGGCCGACGAGGCCTATAGCCACTTGTACCTTTACTAACAGCTAACCAGAAACATATCAATGTAGGGGAGCCTATGCGGGTCGACAAGGCCACCATGCTGTCTAGTTATCTGTAACTCAGCAATGAAATATTGGAAAGCTACGTGACCGGCAAGGTCACCACTACTGTCAAGCTAAGGCCCCACACGGCCAACATAAAAGAAATATAGGTACTAACAGCTATACAACTGCACGGCCTCACATGACCGGCTTATCTGACCATAGGGAATTATATACAGACTGTAAGCCTCTAAGAATACTGATAAGATGGTCAGGACAGGGCCTCGGCCTACCCATGCTGTACAACAAAAGAAAAGGGATAAACCTGTAGGTATCTAGCTCCGGATGACTGGAGCTGATGACTCTGTGAGCTGGCTGGAATCATAAGGTATCGGTCCCTCGTCTATGAGTACCTGCAGGCGAGTAATGCAGCGCCCCCAAGCGGCGTCAGTACCACTGGTACTGAGTATGTAAAACAATAACTGAAAGAAATATCTGAAAACAACAACACAACTGATGGAACTGAAATAGGAAGGAATAGACTAACTGACTGAAAATGTAAAACTATGCCTACTCATAACTATACTGGAAGGAGTAAAAGTCATACCTGGAGATGTATCGTTCTACTGTCGATCTACTCATATCTAGTGTAAAATGGCATAACATAACATAACATAGCACACACAAAACTTACCCTGCCCCCATAAGCCGGGAGGCACAAACAACACGCAATCTATACCCCTACCCCGGTTGTCCCATCTCCTATAATAACTATAAGCATCCTGCCGGTCCCGTGGGTATGCACTTGGGCTCGCTGAGCCCCTGTCTATAACTGTACCTGAGTCTGGAGGACTGCTGAATCAACACCCGGGCGTATCCGCTCGACGGGGGTGTATAAGGGCCGACCAAGGCACAATATGGGGAAAACTGGCATCCCATCTTCGTCCCCTGTGGGACGGCATGCCACTCCATAGAGCGACTTATCCTCGTCCTCTGGCGGACCAGTTGATACAGCTATTAACCCTGGGGCGGTCAGGGATGCTAGGTAATCCAACCCCAAGACAATACAGTGGTCTCAACTAGTAATACTATCTGCATATACCACATACTGAAGCTAATGATAATAATGTATCTGTACATACTATATGCTGAACTAGCGATAGTGATATGTATGTATTTAACATATGCTGAGACTGATAATAGTATATATACATATAAATATAATCTTCTGCCATACTGTACTGAGTCTAATGTTGAACAATATATAGTTTTTCTGCTGGAAACCATGCTGTATAACTGAATTTCTATAGTAACATGGTTTACTATCTCTAACATGCTTTCTAAACTTCATTTTTAACCTATCGTTCTATTTCTGAGATACCTTACCGGCATTTACATTTCTTTACTAGGTTTCAACTGAATACGATAATATCCTAGCATTCTTCGCTAAATCACCTACTAGACATGCTGTACCATTTCTAACACTTGTATCAGAATTTATATCGTGCTAGCAATTTTCACGCTATACATAACATGATACTTCTAATATCGTACCAACATTCGTAATAAACATAACACACGACTTCTGAGCATTCTACTGGCCTTTAAACTACTTTACTATACCAAGATTACTAACTTGCCGAGGAAACTAGCTTTACATACCTTCGCTTCTGATTTCCCGACTAACTGGCGTAGCTTGATCAGTATTTCAGCTATTCCTCCCAACTGCATTCATATATATATCAAACAGTACTAAATACAACTTTATTCTGAAGGACGACGTCACTTTCGATATAATTATAGCCTAAACTTAGGCTTATCGAAAGACGGTCGAAAACTCGCTATTTTTCAGAAGTCCAGAAGGGAGAAATACTCACTTCACAGCTAGAAACACATAGACACTAGTTTGGAGCAATTCCACTTACCTTAGTCCGGTAGCTCGACGATTCGTCGGCCGTATTCCGCGAAACTAAATCCGTAGGAATGCTCTCTGCTGCTAAATACCTCGGTATCTGAGGTTAATTTGGGTTTGGACTACGTTTAGCAGCGTAATCTGATGAAATTATATTACCCTCTTCGTTCTTTTCTCTCCTCTGGTTTTTCCTCTCTGTTTCACTGGAAATTTATAAGTATAAATGATTTAAAACAGAAGTGGGGCTTTATATACTTGAGCCTAGACAGGGCCAACGTGTCATGGAGCCAACGCGGAGGCTCCACCTCCGTGACACGTTGCCATCACGGAGGGGCTCTGCCTCGGCTCCTTCCGCGATCGTTCGACAGGCTATCCGTCCGATCCTTTTCCGGGCCTTTCTCTAGCACGTATGGCTTTCAAATATGCCTAACCACCATGCGAATAAGCCATCTAGGTGTCGGAAATCTTACGGGGTATAACAATATATATATATATATATATATATATATATATATGTATGTATGTATATATAATATATATAAGTTATTGTTTTCTTCGAATTCATTAACAAAGTTGGCCCTATTCTTCCATTAATATGATTACAGTTGAGATGGACAGTTGAACACGAGCTGATACTCATCAGTTAGTCAGAAAATAGCGAACGAGGTATGTAAGGTGTTCGGCTGTTTGGAATACCTACACGTAAGTGCATGTGGTCGAACAAGTAGTAAAGTGGCTCAAGTAAGCCAAGTATCGATCCCACAGGGACTTGACTAAGGTATCAATCTAATCAAGTGTCAATAAACTTTAACTCTAAACTGCAGAAAATAGTGTGAAGAAGATTTTGATATTTTGTTTCGTAATTTTATACTAAGTCTAAAACGAATACACAATTTGAGTCTGAACTATAAGTATGAGCATGCTGAGGCTAAAATGAACATGTAGAGAAATAAATTATCGATACAATTTGATTAATCTTTCCTCCGGTTGCTAGTCAAGAATTATTGCCTATGGATTAAAACTCTCGTATTTAACCCAACTTAAGAATCATGAACCTTCCACCTACATCTCTGTGATAAAAAGAAATTCATGTTCTAGCCATACAAAATTGATTCCTTAATTGACTAATACGACTTTCAGGTATATCTCTATCTTGAAGGTAAATCAATTCTCAATTTTCCAAAACTAAGAAAAGATCATATCCTATCAATTCAAAACTTTCCAATTTCTTGCTCTCTCGAGTGAAACCGGACTTTTTTGATATACATTAACGTTGGCCACACATTAATGCAGTAAGAACAAGAATCAATCGAACAACCATGGAAGAAAAGATGAAAAACCAATTTATCAATAATTACATTTCAATACAAATGTTCTTAACCTCATCAAGAAGGGAATTTAGCCACTCATTTGTGGATTAAACATCGTTAAATGAGTGTTAATCATACAAGCAATTGAAATAAAGAAGAAGGAGATAGAGAAAAACCCTGAGATTTTTGTCCCCTCAACTGCCTGTAACCCACGTTCTTGCTCCACCAAGTCAGAATTATTAAAAATGAACCTAAGTGTTCTATTTATACTAGTGGGAATTTTTCCTAAAATAACAAGCAACGTGTCACGGAGTGCATCGTGGAGCACTGCCTCTGTCACACACTACCAACGCGGACCCTCACTGGAATCCGGTCGTCCAGGTATTAAAGCCCAACATGGAACGGCGTGCAACGCAGGGCTAGGCCAACGTGCCACGACCCCAACACGCACCTTCACTGGAATTTGGCATATTTTCGGCATCCGGGCAGAATGCATCCGCGATGGCAGCGTGACACGGCTCCATTGCGGAGCCCCTTTAATTCGTGCTTTCCTTGTACTTTTTCCTTGCTAGCTTCCGAGTCCAATCCCGATTTCTCCCAATATGCATCTTAGCTTCGTAAAATTATATTTTTCCTGCAAAACCACGCTAATCATGTTGGTTAGTATAAATTCACATTTTATTACAATTCACATGAGAATGTACAAACATTGATAGATAAACAAGACAAAATGACACATTTGAGTATCACTTGGGCATATAAATCTGCCCAAGATCACCTACCCCACACTTAAATCCTTGTTCATCCTCGAACAATAATCTTACACCTCATGCGATTGACACCCAATCCTGGCTACTTTGGCTCGACAATTCAAGCTACGGTTATACCGATTATTTAATATAGCAAATTATCAAGAAAACATGCATAGTCTTATCAATACAATGACCTTCAATGCATTAAGATCTCCTAGACTTAAGAATCGACTCTCGATATCGGCAAACTCATGCAAATCAGCTGATCAAGATATCCGACACGAAATTCAATCTCTCATCGAGCATGTGCCCTCACAACACGAGAGAATTTTCCCCTTTTTAATCAAATGAACTCAAAGACATTACATGCAGGGGTATATAAACACGATTTCGCTCTCTCTCCCAAAAGACTTCACATGCATCATGTCATGAACCATAAGCTTGCCTTTAGTGTATTACTCCACTAATATAAGGACGCGTGATGTAAGATCACGTAGGACTTAATGGGTTGTATGTAAGCTATGGAACTAGCAAATACTGGGCTAACCAATAATAACAACTAGCCTCCTTAAGCGCTTTTTCAATACATCCCATTAACCTTATGGGCATTGTTTCTTCCTTCATCCTCCCATTCTTGAAGTCTGTCTTTATTTTTGTTCCCATATCTTTAAGCACACTCGACTTAATAACAAAGATTAGTTATACGTCTTCATTATATTTAATTTATAGCGAGTGCACCTTTGACCTTTTCTTTCCTTTCATCACTTTGCTTTTACTTTTCTTTTCACAATTCTCACTCCTTGACACTGTGGGAAAATTATTTTTATCTTGAGCGTTTAAGAGTTTTGGATCAAATTCACAGATAATGAAAAAAAGGGGTTAAGCTCGGTTTACACCTTTTTGACAAAAGAAAAAAAATAGGCTAAAGGCTCAATGGGCTAACTAGGATGTACATTCAAGGTAGGTACGATAATGAAAAAAAACTTTCGGTTAAAGCAAAGAAATGTCTACATCCTTTCCTACAATACACATCCTTCATTTCATTTCATACACACACCAGGAAAGTTCTAGACACTTCACAATATCTTGGAAGAAATGAAACCTCACCACACACTCATTGCACATGCTCATCTCAAGACATATTCACAGACTCTTCAATCAGCTAATTACAAGAATTCAAACATTAAGCCTCAATCACACCGAATCGAACTCTATGGCCTAGGTATCTCAACATATTTACAAAGTTGCATGCTTTCATATGAATCACCTTCGCATTTTAAATATCATGTACAACACACAACAAGAATTTTGCAACCATAAAGTAACAACACAGTTGGGATACAAGCAAATAAAGGAAAAATTAAAATACAAAAACTACTCCTATCGACTACATTTCCCTTAAGACAGTCGTCATCCATCCATCATAGGGAACGGTCACTAATTACAACTTCGGTTCAATGGGACTATTCTCAGTAAAAGAACCAAAAACAAACGCCGAGAAACCCAATCATAAAAACAATTAACCGAAAAAGAAAGAAAAATCTAAATATTTTTTTTTAAATATCGATGATTTCGATAAGAAAATATTTACACAACCAGCTAATAACATTCAACAACACACAACAGCTTCACACATCAGCTTCACATTAACTACAATACAGAACATACACAAAAATCACAGGGACACAAATTTAGCACAACAACAGAATAGGAACATAAATACAACAAAACAACCAACACCTAACTACTCCCACCCCACACTTAAATCGAACATTGTCCCCAGTGTTCATAAAATTTAGCGTAGCACAAAAGTGGTTGGTGAAACTCCCCGATTAATCGAAGTATTCAACTTCTTCGTCAGGTGCTGCTGCCTCGCTCCCATGTCTAAATCTCCCCCGTCGTCGTCCTCTAACTCAACATCAAAGTCGTCACGACGTGTCTCCTCAATTGTGGGGACATCATCATCAGTGTCACACCCTGCCTTGGGGGGTATGACTGGCACCTGGTGCCCTACTAGGACCTAAACTACCAGACTACTGAGCCTGAGCACATCTGGTGCCTGGCTGGCTCTAACTCAAATTTCTGGGAACAAAGGGCTATATAACGGCTGTAAATACAGCCTCCGGCCAACTAGGCCTATAGCCACCTGTACCTGTACTAACAGCTAACCAGAAACATATCAATATAGGGGAGCCTATGCGGGCCGACAAGGCCACCATGCTGTCTAGTTATCTGTAACTCAACAATGGAATACTGAATAACTATGTGACCAGCAAGGTCACCACTACTGACTGGATAAGGCCTCACACGGCTAACATAACTGAAATGCTAAACAACTATAACAAACTGCATGGCCCCACACGACCGGCTCAACTGGCCATAGGGAAATATATACAAACTGCAAGCCTCTAGGAATACGGATAAGATGGTCGGGACAGGGCCCCGGCCTACCCATACTGTACAACAAAAGAAAGGGATAAACCTCTAGCTATCTAGCTCCGGATGACTGGAGTTGATGACCCTGTGAGTTGGCTGGAATCATGAGGTATCGGCCCCTCGTCTATGAGTACCTGTAGGCAAGTAATGCAGCGCCCCACTGGGCGTCAGTACCACTGGTACTGAGTATGTAAAACAATAACTGAAAGAAATATCTGAAAACAACAATACAACCGATGGAACTAAAATAGGAAGGAATAGACTAACTGACTGAAAATGTAAAGCTATGCCTACTCTCAACTATGCTGGAAGGAGTAGGAGTAATACCTGGAAATGTATCGCTCTATTGTCGATCTACTTGTATCTAGTGTAATATGGCATAACATAATATAACATAGCATGGCACACACAAACCTTACCCAGCCCCCATAAGCCGGGAGGTACAATCAACACGCAATCTATACCCCTACCCCGGTCATCCCATCTCCAATAATAACTATAAGCATCCTGCCGATCCCCTGGGTATGCACCTGGGCTCGCTGATCCCCTGACTATAACTGTACCTGAGTCCGGAGGACTCCTGAATCAACACCCCTGGCATACCCGCTCGGCGGGGGTGTATAAAGGCCGACCAAGGCACAATATGGGGAAACTGGCATCCCATCTTCATCCCCTGCGGGATGGCATGCCACTCCATAGAGCGACGTATCCTCGTCCTCTGGCGGACGAGTCGATACAGCTATTAACCCTGGGGCGGTCGTGGATGCTAGGTAATCCAACCCCAAGACAATACAGTGGTCTCAACTAGTAATACAATCTGTATATACCACATACTGAAGCTAGTGATGATAATGTATCTGCACATACTGTATGCTGAACTAGTGATAGTGATATGTAGGTATTTAATACATGCTGAGACTGATAATAGTGTGTATATATATATATAATCTTCTACCATACTGTACTGAGTCTAATGTTGAACAAGATATAGTTTTTCTGCTGGAAATCATGCTGTATAACTGAGTTTCTATAGTAACATGATTTACTATTTCTAACATGCTTTCTAAACTTCATTTTAATCTATTATTCTACTTCTGAGATACCTTACAGATACTTATATTGCTTTACTAAATTTCAACTGAATATGATAATATCCTAACATTCTTTACTAAATCACATACTGGGCATGCTGTACAGTTCCTAACACTTTGTATTAGAATTTATATCGTGCTAGCAAGTTTCACAATATACATAACATGATACTTCCAATATCGTACCAACATTCATGATAAACACAACACACGACTTCTGAACATTCTATTGGTCTTTAAACTATTTTACTATACCGAGACTACTAAATTGCCGAGGAAACTAGCTTTACATACCTTTGCTTCTGATTTCCTGACTAACCGGCGTAGCTCGGTCAGTATTCCATCTATTTCTCCCAACTGCATTTGTATATATGTCAATTAGCACTAAATACAACACTATTATGAAAGACGACGTCACTTTCGATATAATTATAGCCTAAACTTAGGCCTATCGAAAGACGGTCGGAAACTTGCTATTTTCCAGAAGTCCAGAAGGGAGAAGTATTTACTTCACAGCTAGGAACACATAGACACTAGTTTGGAGCAATTCTACTTACCTTAGTCC
This sequence comes from Datura wrightii, assembly GCA_035772735.1. NCBI lineage: Eukaryota > Viridiplantae > Streptophyta > Magnoliopsida > Solanales > Solanaceae > Datura > Datura wrightii. The sequence goes on along the minus strand of JASDFA010000008.1, from coordinate 65,693,317 downwards.
GGTAGCTCGACGATTCGTCGGCCGTATTTCGTGAAACAAAATCAGTAGGAATGCTCCCTGCTGCTATATACCTCGGTATCTGGAGTTAATTTAGATTTGGACTACGTTTGGCGGTGTAATCGGACGATAATATATAACCCTCTTCGTCTCTCCCACTGTTTTCTACGAATTCTCTGGAAATTATAACGAGTTTAATGAAAATAAACCGAAGTGGGGCTTTATATACTTGGGCCTGGACAGGCCCAACGTGTCACGGAGCCAACGCGGAGGCTCCACCTCCGTGACACGTTGCCATCACGGAGGGGCTCTACCTCGGCTCCTTCCGCGATGGTTCGATAGGCTATCCATCCGATCCTTTCCCGGGCCTTTCTCTAGCACGTATGGCTTTCAAATAAGCTTAATCACCGTGCGAATAGGCCATCTAGGTGTCGGAAATCTTACGGAGTATAACATTCTCCCCCCCTTAAGAACATTCGTCCTCGAATGGAAACTGCTATCTAGAGGACTTCTCAACTTACTTATTTAGAAAAATTTTGGCAGAGTCTCCCCTGTAATATGGACTATACCAAAAACCTGAAATGCAGAAAAGTCCAATACAGGTACTGCACACAATACTTTAGGATTCACTGGATAGTTAAGCATCAATCTTTCTCATTTATTCATACACAACTATAAGGTATTGCATAAGTAATAATACGGACATATCTGTCGCCTGACTAGGCCTGGAATAAGTGAGGATATCTGGTCTTCATATCTTTCTCCGCCTCCCAAGTCATCTCCTCTCGGTTCCTGTTACGCCACAATACCTTGACAGACGCAATATCTTTAGTTCTCAATCTACGAATCTGTCTGTCTAAGATGGCTACTGGAACCTCTTCTTAGGCCAGCTCTTCTGTAACCTGGATATCCTGGACTGGAACTGCTTTGGATGGGTCTCCTATGCATTTTCTCAGCATAGACACATGGAAGACCGGATGAACGGATTCTAATTCTGGCGGCAAGTTCAACTCATATGCTACTCGGCCTATCCTTCGACGAATCTAATAAGGCCCAACAAACCTCGGGCTGAGCTTACCTTTCTTGCCGAATCTCATCACCCCTTTCATCGGAGATACTTTCAGAAATACCCAGTCATTTACATCGAATTCCAAGTCTCTGCGCCGCACATCTGCATATGATTTCTGGTGGCTCTATGCAGTCAGTAAGCGTTCTCGGATAAGCTTTACCTTTTCCTCTGACTGCTGAACAATGTCCAACCCAACCAACGCTGATTCTCCTATTTCAAACCAACCAATCGGTGATCTGCATTTTTTCCCGTATAATGCCTCGAAAGGCGCCATCTGGATGGCTGAGTTATAACTGTTATTATAAGCAAATTCAATTAAAGGCAAATGCTCGTCCCAGCTACCTCCAAAATCTAGCACACACGCTCGTAGCATGTCCTCGAGCGTCTGAATAGTGCGTTCAGCCTGTCCATCTGTCTGAGGGTGGAATGCTGTGCTCAAATTAATCTACGCTCCTAGACCCCTCTGAAATGACTGCCAAAATCTAGCTGTAAACTGTGCTCCTCTATCAGAGATAATAGATATTGGAACACCGTGCAATCTAACTATTTCTCTGATATACAATTCGGCAAAATCTTCGGCAGAGAAAGTAGCTTTTACTGGCAAGAAATGGGCTGATTTTGTCAATCTATCAACTATAACCCATATAGATTCATATCTGTGTCTGGTATGAGGTAATCCGGCCACAAAATCCATATTCACTGCTTCCCATTTCCAGAGAGGCACAGCTATGTCCTGAGTCAAACCGCCTGGTTTCTGATGTTCTGCTTTCACCTGTTGGCAGTTAGGGCACTGAGCTACAAATTCAGCAATTTCTCTTTTCATACCTGGCCACCAGTAGTTTTCTTTGATATCGTGGTACATTTTTGTCGCACTGGGGTGAAGAGAATAACGGGCGTAATGTACCTCGTTCATAATCTGTTGACGGAGCCCTGAAACATCTGGAACACATAGGAGACCTTTGCATAACAGCACTTCTTCCTAAGTTATCTGAAAATCTGGCGCTTTACCCTACTGGATCCTGTCTTTGAGCTGGATCAGGTCAGGATCCTCATATTGCCGTTCTTTCACTTCCACAACTAATGATGACACGATGGTGTTCTGTATTACCGCACTACCGTCCTCTATTTCTGCTACACGAATGACTAGGCTAGCTAACTGATGTATCTCCCTGACCAATCCCCACTGCTCGGGCTACAAATACGTCAAACTCCCCATGGACTTACGACTGAGAGCATCTGCTACAACATTGGCTTTTCCCGGATGATACAGAATGTCCACGTCATAATCTTTCAATAACTCCAACCAGCGACGCTGTCGCAAATTCATCTCCCTCTGAGTGAAGATATACTGTAGGCTCTTGTGATTTGTGAAAATATCCACATGGATGCCATACAAGTAATGTCTCCATATCTTTAAGGCGTGGATCACTGCGGCTAACTCCAGGTCATGGGTAAAGTAATTTTTCTCATGTTTCCTCAGCTGTCTGGAAGCATACGCAATCACCTTACCATGTTGCATCAACACACAACCTAACCCAACACCTGATGCATCGTAATACACTGAATAACCTTCTGTACCTTCCAGTAATGCTAACACTGGGGGCGGAGGTTAATCTGTCTTTTAACTCCTAGAAGCTCTGCTCACATGCCTCTGTCCATTGAAACTTTGCTGCTTTTTGCGTCAGTTTAGTCAGAGGTGCCGCAATAGTCGAGAACCCTTGAACGAACCTCCTGTAATATCCTTCTAATCCCAGAAAGCTACGGACTTCAGTCGGAGTGGTAGGCCTAGGCCATGATTTAAATGCTTCTATCTTCTGCGTGTCAACCTGTATACCAACATCCGACACAATATGCCCTAAAAAGGCTACTGAATTAAGCCAGAATTCACACTTAGAAAATTTAGCATATGACTGGCGGTCCCTAAGGAGCTAGAGCACTATCCGCAAATGAGTCCGGTGATCTGCTTCAGAGCGAGAATACACCAGAATGTCATCAATGAATACTATTACGAACAAGTCCAGGAAAGGTCTGAAAATACTGTTCATCAGGCCCATGAAGATTGCCGGGGCATTCGTTAACCCAAAGGTCATGACTAGAAATTCAAAATGTCCATATCGGGTCCTGAACGCTGTCTTAGGAATATCTCGTTCACGTACTCGAACCTGGTGATATCCAAACCGCAAGTCAATCTTAGAAAAGTATCTGGCTCCCTGCAACTGATCAAATAAGTCATCAATTCTAGGAAGCGGGTACTTGTTCTTCACTGTAACTTTGTTGAATTGCCGATAATCTATGCACATACGGAGTGAGCCATCTTTCTTTTTTACAAACAGAACTGGCGCACCCGATGGTGAAGTACTCGACCTAATAAAACCTTTATCCAACAAGTCTTTCAACTGCTCCTTTAATTCTCTGAGTTCTGCAGGAGCCATACGATAGGGAGGAATTGATATCGGCTGAGTGCCTAGTAACAAGTCAATAGAAAAATCTATTTCCCTTTCTGGGGGAATACCAGGTAACTCATCCGGAAACACATCAGGGAACTCGTTCACCACCGAAACGGACTGGAGTGTTGGAGATTCTGCTCGGACATCCTGGACTCTGACCAGATGGTAAATACACCCCTTAGATATCAATTTCCTCGCCTGAAGGTAGGAAATAAACCTACCCTTTGGCATAGCGGTGCTGCCCTTCCACTCCCGCACTGCTTCTCCTGGAAAGTGGAATCGGACCGTCTTGGTCCAACATTCAACATTGGCAAAGCACGACACTAGCCAATCCATACCCATTATGGCATCGAAGTCTATCATTTCTAACTCGACCAAATATACTGTGGTCTGACGGTCAGCAATCTCTACTGTACACCCTCGGTAAATTCTGCTAGCTACAATAGAGTCACCGACGGGCGTGGATACTGAAAAGGGCTGCTGCAATAATTCTGGTGCAATATTGAACTTTCGTGCCACAAATGGAGTAATGTAGGACAAAGTAGTTCCTGGATCAATCAATACATAAGCAGGGTGTGAGCAGATAGTTATCATACCTGTGACAACATTAGGTGACGCTTCTGAATCCTGCCTCCCTGGTAAAGCATATGTGCGGCTTGGACCCGCACCTACACTGAGGCCCCTGATCTGCCTCGACCCCTGCCTGCTGAAACTGAGGGCCTGCGCCCTGCCGAGGATGTTGTAGCTCGTGACCCTGCGGATGCCCTGTCCTGTCTATCTCGATCCTCCTGACCTCTGGCTGGGCAATTTCTCATCAAATGGCCCTCTTGGCCACAAATATAACATCCGGTGGAGCCATACCTGCATGCTCCAGAATGGCGTCGGCTGCATATAGGGCAAAGTGGTAGGGTATACCTACTCTGCTCCGCCCTCCTCTGTAATGGTGAATCTGCAACCTGCGAGCCTCTGCCGGTCTCTGACTGCCCCCTGCGGCTAAATCTACCCCTCTGCGGCTGTGGTGGAGGCGGGGGCCTGGGCGGCCTATCTAACAATTGTGGCCTATGTCCTCCCCGAGCCTCCCTTTGTAACTCAACTGGTCTGTCCCTGCGGCGCTGTTCCTGATTGGTCCTCCTGATCTCCCGATGCCGCTGCCAGATGCCCTCAATATTCTGGGCAAATGCCTGAACTCGGGCAATACCATTTCCTCTTGCAGTGTGGCCGTAATACAAGCCTCAACATATTCTGGATTCAACCCCATGATGAAGCGGTGTACTCTGGATGCCATGGTATCAACAAAGGCAGGTGCATACCGGGCCAAAGAATCAAACCTCAAGGAGTATTCCCGAACACTCATGGCCCCCTCCTCTAGATGTAGGAACTGGTCCACCCGGGCCTGTCGAATCTCCCTTGGCAAATAGTGATCCAGAAAAGCTCCTGAGAAGCTGGACCAGGTCGGCGCGGAAACGTCTCTCCCTCGGGAGCTTTCCCAGCTTTCATACCATAATACGGCGATGTCCCGTACCCGGAATGTTGCCAACTCAACCGATTCTGTAGGCGTGGCATGCATAACCCTGAAAATTCTCTGCATCTGATCTAGAAAATCCTGAGGGTCCTCTGTCCGGTCCGTACCTGTAAACTGTGGGGGATTCAGAGCCAAGAACTCTCGGACCCTCGAACTAGCGGTCCCTCCTGACGACTCCGCAACTGTAGACGGCATCGACTGACGCTGAGCAGCCATCATCTGTGCTAACATGACTACCGCACTCCTAACCTCCTAGTCGGAAAGTATCGATATGGGGACTGCTGGAGGTAGTGTCGCCCCAAGTGGCTCATGATGTGGTGGAGACTGCTGAGAAGGCTGGGACGATGCCTCTGTAGTGCCCTCTGATCGGGCTGTTTCTAAGCGAGGGTGAGGCATCCTGCTGGTGCCTTCCCCTGCTGCAATATCTAAGCTCCGGCCTGTGATAGGATGTGGCTGGTCTGACATTATCTATAACCAAAGAATACAGTAAGCTCTAGGGACCCAACCTTATGCTCTACCGCTCTGCAGCACGACTGAATAAAAAGAACAGTAACTATCCTATCATGCCTCGCAGCTTCCTGCCTATAGTATGTGGTGCACAACACATCCATAGAAAAGACTCTACATAGCACGGCTTGCAGACTCCCTAGGACACGACCTGCTCTGATACCAAGTTTGTCACGCCCCGCCTTGGGGGGTATGACTGGCACCTGGTGCCCTACTAGGACCTGAACTACTAGACTACTGAGCCTGAGCACATCTGGTGCCTGGCTGGCTCTAACTCAAATTTCTGGGAACAAAGGGATATATAACGGCTGTAAATACAGCCTTCGGCCAACTGGGCCTATAGCCACCTGTACCTGTACTAACAGCTAACCAGAAACATATCAATATAGGGGAGCCTATGTGGGCTGACAAGGCCACCATGCTGTCTAGTTATCTATAACTCAACAATGGAATACTGAATATCTACGTGACCGGCAAGGTCACCACTACTGACTGGATAAGGCCTCACACGGCCAACATAACTGAAATGCTAAACAACTATAACAAACTGCACGGCCCCACACGACCGGCTCAACTGACCACAGGAAAATATATACAGACTGCAAGCCTTTAGGAATACAGATAAGATGGTCGGGACAAGGCCCTGGCCTACCCATACTGTACAACAAAAGAAAGGGATAAACCTCTAGCTATCTAGCTCCGGATGACTGGAGCTGATGACCCTGTGAGCTGACTAGAATCATAAGGTATCGACCCCTCATCTATGAGTACCTGTAGGCAAGTAATGCAGCGCCCCACTGGGTGTCAGTACCACTGGTACTGAGTATGTAAAACAATAACTGAAAGAAATATCTGAAAACAACAATACAACCGATGGAACTGAAATAGGAAGGAATAGACTAACTGACTGAAAATGTAAAGCTATGCCTACTCTCAACTATGCTGGAAGGAGTAGGAGTCATACCTGGAAATGTATTGCTCTATTGTCGATCTACTCGTATCTAGTGTAACATGGCATAACATAATATAACATAGCATGGCACACACAAACCTTACCCGGCCCTCATAAGCCGGGAGGTACAATCAACATGCAATCTATACCCCTACCCTGGTCATCCCATCTCCTATAGTAACTATAAGCATCCTGCCGATCCCCTGGGTATGCACTTGGGCTCGCTGAGCCCCTGACTATAACTGTACCTGAGTTCGGAGGACTCCTGAATCAACACCCCAGGCGTACCCGCTCGACGGGGGTGTATAAAGGCCGACCAAGGCACAATATGGGGAAACTGGCATCCCATCTTCGTCCCCTGCTGGACGGCATGCCACTACGTAGAGCGACGTATCCTCTTCCTCTGGCGGACGAGTCGATACAACTATTAATCCTGGGGCGGTCGTGGATGCTAGGTAATCCAACCCCAAGACAATACAGTGGTCTCAACTAGTAATACTATCTGTATATACCACATACTGAAGCTAGTGATGATAATGTATGTGTACATACTGTATGCTGAACTAGTGATAGTGATATGTAGGTATTTAATACATGCTGAGACTGATAATGGTATATATATATATAATCTTCTACCATACTGTACTGAGTCTAATGTTGAACAAGATATAGTTTTTCTGCTGGAAATCATGCTGTATAACTGAGTTTCTATAGTAACATGATTTACTATTTCTAACATGCTTTCTAAACTTCATTTTAATCTATCATTCTACTTCTGAGATACCTTACAGATACTTATATTGCTTTACTAAATTTCAACTGAATACGATAATATCCTAACATTCTTTACTAAATCACATACTGGGCATGCTGTACAGTTCCTAACACTTTGTATTAGAATTTATATCGTGCTAGCAAGTTACACGCTATACATAACATGATACTTACAATATCGTACCAACATTCATGATAAACATAACACACGACTTCTGAGCATTCTATTGGTCTTTAAACTATTTCACTATACCGAGACTACTAACTTGCTGAGGAAACTAGCTTTACATACCTTCACTTCTGATTTCCTGACTAACCGGCGTAGCTCGGTCAGTATTCCAGCTATTTCTCCCAACTGCATTCGTATATATGTCAATTAGCACTAAATACAACACTATTATGAAAGACGACGTCACTTTCGATATAATTATAGCCTAAACTTAGGCCTATCGAAAGACGATCGAAAACTTGCTATTTTCCAGAAGTCCAGAAGGGAGAAGTATTCATTTAAGTCCAGAAGGGAGAAGTATTCATTTCACAGCTAGGAACACATAGACACTAGTTTGGAGCAATTCTACTTACCTTATTCCGGTAGCTCGACGATTCGTCGGCCGTATTTCGCGAAACAAAATCCGTAGGAATGCTCCCTGCTGCTATATACCTCGGTATCTGGAGTTAATTTTGATTTGGACTACGTTTGGCGGTGTAATTGGACGATAATATATAACCCTTTTCGTCTCTCCCACTATTTTTTACGAATTCTCTGGAAATTATAATGAGTTTGATGAAAATAAACTGAAGTGGGGCTTTATATACTTGGGCCTGGACAGGCCCAATGTGTCACGTAGCCAACGCGGAGGCTCCACCTCTATGACACGTTGCCATCGCGGAGGGGCTCTGCCTCGGCTCCTTCCGCGATGGTTCGACAGGCTATCCATCCGATCCTTTCCCGGGCCTTTCTCTAGCACGTATGACTTTCAAATAAGCTTAATCACCGTGCGAATAGGCCATCTAGGTGTCGGAAATCTTACGGGGTATAACAATCAGTGGGCTCCACAAAAGCTGGCCCCACTCGGCATAGAGCCCTGGCATTTTCGCCAAAAGGGTAGTTTAGCTCGAGCTGCCATAGCTCATCTTCTATTGCCGGCCTCCCACCTATCACAGTTGGAGCATCTGCATCCCGAACATACAATCCATGTACAGATCATCCCGAGCATGTCGCTCGGCTAGTGTAAGAACTGGCCCGTGAGTGGTGTCGGGTGCCTTAGTTTTGGTGACATCTAAGGCCCGCCTCTCCATTTGCAGGATGTAGTCAAGGGCCTCCTCCTCAATATCCAGGCCCCTCAGGAACGTGGTCAGTAAGCCACCAAACCCGTACCTGTGCCCTTGATGCAAACGGGCTCTCTTCATGGCGGAGATAATCACCGCCCCAACATTGATCTCCAACCCTTCTATCAAGGCATAGACGAAGCACACACGATTTCCGGTTACATCTGTCATATGCACCCTCGGGATCAGGCAGGAACAAACAATTTTAAGCCATATCCTATCTTCCCTGTTCATCTGTGAGTAGGGCAATGTCTGATGGTAGCCCCTCTCCTTGTGCCTGCTCCACCGTGCTATAGACCAGGCTCCACACAGAGTGCGTCTGATGTCCGCATATGGTGGAGTGATATTCAGTTGCCGGAGTACATGGGGGTCTGTGTCCCGCGCCCCCAGGATGGCATTAAGGTGATGGGGCTCAAAAGTGACTACCTGCCCCCATATCTTTATGGTGTGACTTCTGAGTGTCGGGTTCTAGTTGGCATAGAACTCCCGAATCAGGTGAAGATTGCACTCATTGGGCTCTTCAAAGATGAAGTTCAGCCCGGCTGCATCAATCCTGTTGACAATTCTAGGGAATTCTTGTGCCAACGGCTCCCTTGCAATATGTTCCTCAGGGAAGTATTTTCTTTCCTTATGCTTTGTGTACCATTTCTTCCCTTCCTCTGTCACCCATCGGGTTCCGTATTGACGAAGTTGGCTGCACAGAACCGCTGGTGCTTCTGGGACTGCTGTTCCCAGTCTGATTCTTTTCCTTCCGGTGCCCGATGTAGATGCGCCCTTCCCTTTATCTTGCCTGCTTGCCATTGTTTCTGTCAAACCAAACAGATAGTTCCAATGTTGTTCAAATTAAAATTAGCTTCGACTAAGGTTGGGTTAGACTAGGCCACCCCACACTTAGTCTTTAGCCACAATCACAACATTATAGCAAGACAATCCTCTTTTTCTAACTTTCAAACCAACATTATAGCAAGACAATCCTCATAATTTACCTCACTCAACATGGACAAACCAACAAGAACTTCACATTTCAACTCAATTTTAACTTTTTCATATTCAAATTCTAACCCTAGCTACAATTTCAGCAGAATTTCAATCACCCATGTATTTATCGAGTTCATATAATCACAACGATACTACGAACATCAATTAACAATAGCTTATATGAATTCAAGCTCAATTTACAATTAGGGCAAGTTTTCCTCACTTCCCATGCTCAAAATCGGAAAAATTAATCAAGAAATGAGATGAAGTTAACGAACATAATTTCAATTTGATGATATCGAAGAAAGGTTGAAGAATTTTAGCTCCTAGGTCCGTGTCACGTTGGGGAAGGGGGGATTTTGGGTTGTTTGTCGTGGAGGGGAGTGAAAACTGGGAAAAATTGGGTGTTTTCGGGGTTAAAAAGAAGGTTTTTTGCGCGGGTCACCCGGCGACCCGGTGTGACCCATTGTGAATAACACTTCAACGTGTCACGGAGGGTAACGCGGAGGCCCTCCTCCGTGACACGGAGCCATCGCGCATGCACACTGTTTGGCCACTTTTTATTACTTTTCTTACCTCGATTTTTTCTTTGCGATCCTTTGCTTTTTTCCCCTCCGTTCAACCTAAAATTCATCTCACAACAAGAAATTGGTTAGAATTTATAGTTTTCACATAAAATACAATTTTTTTGTTTTTATTTTTATTTTTTTGCTCAATTTTTTTTCCTTTTTTCTCTTCTACGAAATCTATTCAAATATTACAAAAATTTCGCGGGTTGCCTCCCGTGCAGCGCCGGGTTTACCATCGCGACTCGACGTCATTAAGCTCAGTCATCCTCTAGGGTGATAGACGTTTTCTCTCGACTACCGTCCTCACCCATGTCATGCTTACACTTCTCAGGTGGTTTCCCCAATGGCTCCCGTGACTCAACACTCTGAGCACTATCCGCTCGATCAAGCACGTTGATCACTGAGAGTTCCTCGTACACGGCTCGAAGCTTTGTAGCCTTGTACACTTCAAACACCTCCACCTTGTCATGGGCCCGCAAAGTTAGCTGCCCTGCCGCTACATCAATAAGTGCTTTCCCGGTCGCCATGAAAGGACGTCCCAAAATAAATGGGACTTCCGCGTCTGGCTTAAAATCCAGCATGACGAAGTCTACCGGGAAGATAAGGGAGCTCACTTGCACCAGCACGTCTTCCACAATGCCATCAGGTCTGGCTAAGGAACGATCCGCTAGTTGCAAGATCACTGTTGTTGGTCTAGGACTCCTTAGCCCCAACTTCTTGAATACCGATGTCGGCATCAAGTTAATGCTCGCTCCCAAATCACATAATCCGCGAGCTTGGATACTCTGCCCAATTGAAATTTGAATTGTAAAGCTCCCAGGGTCCTTGAGCTTTGTGGGCAACCTATTTTGTATCCGTGAAGTGCACTCCTCCGTAAGTGCCACAGTAGCGTACTCAGTCAACCTATTTTGTTTGCCACGATGTCCTTGATACATTTTGCGTACTTCGGCACTCCCTGCAAAACATCAACAAGAGGTAAATTAATGTGTACCTGCTTAAGCACCTCCATGAACTTTTTGAAACACGCTTCCTCCTTGTGTTTCCTTAGTCTTTGAGGGAATGAGGGTGGTGATCTTTCTAGTTCAGCTTCCTTCTCCTTCCCCCTATCATCATTGTGATCCCTCTCCTTTTCACCTGTTTTCCACTGCTGTGGTAATCTTTCTGGTTCCACCTCCTTGAGTTGCAAACCACTCCTTGTGGTCACTGCATTTATCTGCTTGGGGTTCAGATCAGTGTCACTCGGAAGTCCTCCTCTCGGCCTGGTGTTTTGAGCTCCAACAAATTGCCCAAACTGGTACTCCAGCGCCTTTGTAGCTAACTGATTATTCTTTACATCAGCTGCCAATTTCACGTAATCAGCCTGCAATTAAGCTTGGTTAGCTATCATTGTCTTGAACATCTTCTCAATGCTGGATGATGGTGGTGGAGGAGGTGCATTGTTGCTTCTGTATTGCGACTGATAGTCCTGCTGCCCTCCTTGATTTCTCTGCGCCCCCTGACTCGAACTTTGACCTTGATGGTTGTTGCTACCCCAAGAAAAATTCGGGTGATTCCTCCAGTTGGAATTGTAGCTGTTGCCATACTGTAGGTGGTTATTTCTCTGTACATTACCAACAAAGTTCACCGAATCAGGATTTGCTCCGCAACACTCAACTGAGTGTTCATTACTCCCGCACACTTCACATCAAATCTGCTACACTACATTCACTGGGGCTTGAGACTGGTTCATGCTCATATTACTGAAGTGGGTGTTGAGTTGATTCTGTAATGCAGCTATCTGTGCAGCAATAGCTGTAAAACCGTCCACTTCTAAGACTCCTGCTGCTTTCCTTGTTCCTCCTCTAGACGAGTCCGCATTCCACTCCGGATTCCCCTACGAAATACGATTTAACAAGGTATACAACTCCTCATAAGTCTTCTCTAATGCTTGTCCCCCAGCTGCTGAGTCTAGCAAGATTTTTGTGTGGGGTTCCAAACCCTCTATGAAAGTATGCACCAGCACATCATTGGATTGGTGATGATGAGGACAATCGCGCAACATAGATTTGAATCTCTCCCAGACCTGATACAGATTCTTTCCCTCTCTCTGTTTAAAACTTAGAATTTGACTTCTAAGTCTTGCTATTTTACCAGATGGAAAGAACCGTATCAAGAATTTCTTTGAAAGATCATCCCACGTGGTGATGGAATTAGGTGGCTCAGCTTTCAACCACTTCTTAGCTTCTCCCAAAAGTGAAAATGGGAACAATGTTAGCCTGACATAATCTGATGAAACTCCAGTGGGGATGTAAGTGTCACTTATCTCCAAAAAAATTTTGGAGATGTTGCTGTGGATCCTCATGAGGGAGACCTGTGAACTGCCCGCTGTGTGCAGCAATTGCACCATGTTCTATTTAAGCTCAGTCCTGGCTCAGGTTTGCGGATGCAAGATGTGACATTGTTAGCATGTGGGATTGCCACCTCGCGAACCGGCCTAGCTGCCATTTCCTCGAGCACTAACATTGCCCTTACAACTGGTGGATTCTGTTGTTGCTCCAGGATTGTTTGTCTGTGCAACTGCAGCTTTTTCTCTAGAGCTTCTCTCCTTTGACGATGGAATTGTCTTTTCGGCTCTAAAGTTGAGTCCACTAGCTCCTTGTCTCTTGCCAGTGTTCAACAAAAATTAGTATCTGCAAAATACAGGCTAAGACCAAGTTGTCAACACTAAGAGGAAATAGTAAACTAACACTCGGTGCCAAAAACTTGTTCGGCTATTTGGAATACCTACACGCAAGTGCACGTGGTCGAACAAGTAGTAAAGTGGCTCAAGTAAGCCAAGTATCGATCCCACAGGGACTGGACTAAGGTATTAATCCAATCAAGTGTCAATAAACTTTAACTCTAAACTTCAGACAACAGTGTGAAGAAGATTTTGATATTTTGTTTCCTAATTTTATACTAAGTCTAAAACGAATATACAATTTAAGTCTGAACTATAAGTATGAGCATGCTGAGGCTAAAATGAACATGTAGAGAAATAAATTATCGATACAATTTGATTAATCTTTCCTCCGGTTGCTAGTCAAGAATTATTCCCTATGGATTAAAACTATCGTATTTAACCCAACTTAAGAATCATGTACCTTCCACCTACATCTCTGTGATAAAAAGAAATTCATGTTCTAGCCATACAAAACCGATTCCTTAATTCACTTATACGACTTTCAGGTATATCTCTATCCTAAAGGTAAATCAATTCTCAATTTTCCCAAACTAAGAAAAGATCATATCCTATCAATTCACAACTTTTCAATTTCTTTCTCTCTCGAGTGAAATCGGACGTTTTAGATATACATTAACGTTGTCCACACATTAACGCAGTAAAAACAAGAATCAATAGAACAACCATGGAAGAAAAGATGAAAAACAATTTATCAATAATTACATTTCAATACAAATGTTCTTAACCTCAGCAAGAAGGGAATTTAGCCACTCATTTGTGGATTAAACACCGTTAAATGAGTGTTAATCATACACGCAATTGAAATAAAGAAGAAGGAGATAGAGAAAAACCCTGAGATTTTCGTCCCCTTAATTGCCGGTAACCCACATTCTTGCTCCACCAAGTCAGAATTATTAAAATGAACCTAAGTGTTCTATTTATACTAGTGGGAATTTTTCCCGGAATAACAAGCAACGTGTCACGGAGTGCATCGCGGAGCACTGCCTCCATGACACACTACCAACGCGGACCCTCACCGGAATCCGGTCGTCCAGGTATTAAAGCCCAACGTGGCACAGCGTGCAATGGGGGGCTGGCCAATGTGCCACGGCCCCAATGCGCACCTTCACTGGAATTTGGCATATTTTCAGCATCCGGGCAGAATGCATCCGCGATGGCAGCGTGACACGGCTCCATCGCGGAGCCCCTTTAATTCGTGCTTTCCTTGTGCTTTTTCCTTGCTAGCTTCCGAGTCCAATCCCGATTTCTCCCAACATGCATCTTAGCTTCGTAAAATTATATTTTTCCTGCAAAACCACGCTAAACATGTTGGTTAATATAAATTCACATTTTATTACAATTCACATGAGAATGTACAAACATCGATAGATAAACAAGACAAAATGACACATTTGAGTATCACTTGGGCATATAAATCTGCCCAAGATAATAAGGATTAACTCTCGGCAAGTATCCTTGTCGTACAGTGTTACGACTTATGTTCTCAAATAGAAATAACGATCTAGATGCTGCGGACGGTTTCTACCATTAGATTGTAATTCGATATGTTGTAATTAGTTGTTATTGATATACATATATAAATATTAGATATGTTGCGAGTAGCTAGTAATAGGGATTACAGTTACATAAATTCTGGTTAGCTGCTAGAAAAAATATACAGATCATAGTGCAGGACCCCTCGCTAAAAGGAAGCAGGTTAAATGTGATTCGCGTTATGAATGCTATAGAAAATCTTTTAGTTCGCAGTTTATTGCAATGGTATAATTATATGTTTCTTGCCAAACCTAGACTTCAGAAGCTCGTAAGAGTTATTGTCCCGAATCAGTTGGTTAAACAGTATTGGCGCAGTTAGGCGGTCTAACGACCAGTTGGCGCCTGTAATTGCGGGAAAGCATCCCTAAAGGTCATTGATGTTATCGCACGTTCCATAACAAGAAATAGAGACAGAATAGGTATATTCTAGAGTTAGCGACACTAGGGTTCTCCCGTGTATTGAGTGATCGCCTGCCATCTGTTTGGTCTGTTATATGGGTATAAAACTCACACGCAAGTGCACGTGGTCGAACAAGTAGTAAAGTGGCTTAAGTAAGCCAAGTATCGATCCCACAGGGACTGGGATGAAGTGCAATCTGCTCAAGTGTACTATATTTCGATTCTAAAAAATGCAGACAACAGTGTAACCAAGAAGTTGATATTTCGATTTCTAATAATTATGCTAAGTCTTAAACAATTATCTAATGTGAGTCTGAACTATGGATGTGAGCATGCTGAGGTTAAACAAACATGTAATGAAATTAATTATCGACATAATTTGGTTAGTCTTTTCCTCCGGTTGCTAGCCAAGAACATTTTCCAAGAGATTAAAACTGTCGTATTTAACCTCACTTAAGAATCATGAACCATCCACCTACATTTCTGTGATTAAATGCAATTCATGTTCTAGCCATACAAACCCGGTTCCTAAATTGACTAATACATCTTTCAGGTATATTTCTATCCTGAAAGTAAATCAATTCCCAATTTTCCCTAACCAAGAAAAGATCATATCCTATTAATTCACAACTTTCCAATTTCTTGCTCTCTCGAGTGAAACCGGACTTTTTAGATATACATTAACGTAGGCCACACATTAATGCAGTAAGAACAAGAATTAATAGAATAATCATGGAAGAAAAGATGAAAACCCAAAGAATCAGTAATCACATTTCATCACAATTGTTCATAACCTCAGCAAGAAGAGGAATTAGCCACTCATTTGTGGATTAAACATCTTTAAATGAGTGTTAAACATACAAGCAATTGAATAAAAGAAGAAGGAAAGATAGAAAAACCATGATAATTTTGTTCCCTCAACTACCTGTAACCCACGTTCTTGCTCCACCAAGTCAGAATATTGAAAAATGAACCTAAGTGTTCTATTTATACTACTGGGAATTTTTCCCGGAATAACGAGCAACGTGTCACGGAGTGCATCGCGGAGCACTGCCTCCGTGACACGCTACGAACGCGGACCCTCACTGGAACTGGGGGTCCAGGAATTAAAGCTCAACGTGGCATGGCGTGCAACGCGGAGCCAAGCCACCGTTCCACGGACCAGACGCGGACCCTCTCTAGAATTTGGGCGAAATTTCCCTATCCAGGCAGAAGGCCTCCGCGATGGCAGCGTGACACGGCTCCATCGCGGAGCCCCTTTATTTCATGCTGTCCAATTCCTTGTCCCGTGCTTGCATCCAAGTCCAACCCCGATATCATCCAACATGCATTTTAGCTTCCCGAAATTACATTTTACCTGCAAAACACTGCTAATCATGTTGGTTAGTATAAATTCACATTTTATTACCAATTAAATGAGAATGTATACACATTGATAAATAAACAAGGCGAAAATGGTACTTTTGAGTATCACTTGGATATATAAATATGCCCAAGATCACTTACCCCACACTTAAATCCTTGTTCGTCCTCGAACAACAATCCTACACTTCATGCAATCTACATCCCAACCTCGCTACTTTGGTTCGACAATTTAGATTACGGTCATACCGATTATTCAATACAACAAATCATCAAGAAAACATGCATAGTCCTATCAATGCAATGACCTTCAATACATCAAGACCTCCTAGACTTTAAGAATCGACTCTCGATATTGGCAAACTCATGCAAATCAGCTGATCAAGATATCTGACACAAAAATTAATCTTTCATCAAGCATGTGCCCTCACAACACAAGAGAATCTTCCCCTTTTTGCTCATATGACTCACAAGAATTCAAGCAGGGGCATGTAAACACAATTTCGCTCTCTCTCCCAAAAGAATTCACATGCACCATGTCATGACCCATAAGCTTGCCCTTAGTGTATTACTCCACTAATATAAAGAAGTGCGATGTAAGATCACGTAGGACTTTAACGGGTTGTAATGGAAGCTACGGACTAGTAAATATTGGGTTAGCCAATAATAGCCACTAGCATCCTTAAGCGCCTTTTCAACACATCCCATCAACTCATGGACATTGTTTCTTTTTTTTCATCATCCCATTCTTGATGTTTTTCTTTAGTATGGCCCATCGTATTAAGCACACTTAACACAACAACAAAGATTATTCATGCACCTTCATTACAGTTTATTTATAGCAAGTGCACCTTCAACCTTTTCTTTTCTTCCATCACTCTGCTTTTCTTTTTCTTTTCACCATTCTCACTCTTTGACACTTTGGGAAAATGGTTTTCTCTTCTTAAGCGCTTATGAGTTTTGTATAGACTTTACGGCTAATGAAAAGAAGGAATTAAGCTCGGTTTAGACTTTTTGGACCAAAGAAAAAAAATAATAGGCTAAAGGCTCAACGGGTTGACTAGGGTATACAATCAAAGTGGGTACAACAAGGAAAAATAGAAACTCTCGGTTAAAACAAAGAAATGCCTACATCCTTTCCTACAATACACCTCCTTCATTTCGTTTTGCACACACACCAGGCAAGTTATAGACACTTTACAATAGCATGGAATAACAACACTTCGCTTCACACTTTTTTGCACATGCTCAATTCAAGATGTATTCACAGACTCTTCAATCAACTAATTACAGGAATTCAAACATTAAGCCTCAATCACAATGAATCGAACTCTATGGCCTAGGTATGTCAACATATTTACAAAGTTGCATGCTTTCATATGAATCACCTTTGCATTTTAAATATCATGTACAACACGCAACCAGAATTCGCAACCATACCGTAACTACATGTTTTGGGATGCAACCCACCAAAGAAAAAAACTGAAAAATAATTGAAAAAATCTACTCCTAACGAATACATTTCCCTTAAGACGGTCGTCATCCATCCATCATAGGGAACGGTCACTACTATGACTTCGGTTCAATGGGACCATTCTCAGTAAAAGAACCGAAAACAAATGCCGAGAAACCCAAGAGTAAAAAAATGTCGAAAATATCGATCATTTCGATAGAAAAAATATGTACAAAATATTTTAAATTTTTTTTTAAAAAAATATCGATCATTTCGATAACAAAAATATGTACAGAATCAGCTAGCAACATTCAGCAACACACATCAATTTCACATAAATTTACAAATACAAAACAACAACTTAACAATTGACAACTCACAGGGAACACAAAATTTCACATGCACGACAACAAATGAGCGCATACATACAAAACAGCACAGCCCAGTACCTAACTACTCCCACCCCACACTTAGCTCGAACACTGTCCCCAGTGTTCACAAAAATTAACATAGCACAAAATCGGGTGGTGGAACTCCCTGATCAGTCAAAGTATTCCACTTCTTCGTTGGGTGCTGCTGCTTCATCTCCCATGTCTGAGTCGCCCCCGTCGTCATCATCGGACTACACATCGGAGTCCTCCCGATGTGTCTCCTCGTCTGTAGGGACATCATCATCTGTGGGCTCTACAAATACTGGCCCCACTCGGCATAGAGCCTTGGCGTTTTAGCCGAAGGGGTAGTCTAGCTCGAGCTGCCATAGCTCCTCCTCTGTCGCCGGCCTCCCGCCTATCCTTAGCTGGAGCATCTGCATCCCATACATTCGAGCCATATACTGATCATCACGAGCATGTCGCTCGCCAAGTGTAAGCACTGCCCCGTGTGTGGTGTTGGGAGGCTTAGTTTTAGTAACATCTAAGGCCCGCCGCTCCATCTGCGGGATATAGTTGAGGGCCTCCTCCTCGATATCTAGGCCCCTGAGGAAGGTAGTCAGTAGTCCACCGAAGCCATACCTGTGCCCCTGGTGCAACCGGGCTCTCTTCATGGCGGAGATAATTACCGCCCCCACGTTGATGTCCAGCCCTTTCATCAGGGCATACACCAGGCATACACGATCTCGGGTTAAATCTGTCATATGTACCCCCGGGATGAGGCAGGAACATACAATCTTCAGCCATATTCTGGCTTCCCTGTTCATCTGTGAATAGGGCAAAGTCTGGTGGTAGCCCCTCTCTTTGTGTCTGCTCCATCTAGCTGTCGATCGAGTCCCACACAATGTGCGTCTGATGTACGCATACGGTGGGGTAATGTTTAGTTGTCGGAGTACATGGGCGTCTGTGTCCCGCGCTCCTATGATGGCATTGAGGTGGTGGGGCTCCAAGGTGACTATTTGCCCTCTGATTTTGATGGTGTGACTTCTGATAGTCGGGTTCCAATTGGCATAGAACTCCCGAACCAGGTGCAGGTTACATTCCTTGGGCTCTTCAAAGATGAAATTTAGCCCAGCTGCCTCGATCCGGTGGACCATCCTAGGGAACTCCTATGCCAATGGTTCCCGTGCTATATGCTCCTCGGGGAAATATTTGTTTTCTTTGTGCTTTGCGTACCACTTTTTCCCCTCATCAGTCACCCATCTCGTTCTGTATTGGCGGCGTTGGCCGCGTGGAACTACTGGTGCTGCTGGGACTGCTGTGCCCAGTCTGATTCGCTTCCTTCTGGCGCCCGAAGTTGATGCACCTTTCCCTTTCTCTTGCCTGCTTGCCATTTTACCTGTCAATCCAAGTAGACAAGGTCAATGTTAAGCTAACAGATATTAACTTCGGCTAAGGTCGGGTTAAGATAGGTTACCCCACACTTAGTCCTTAGCTACAGTTACAATAATACGACAAGATTATCTTTATTTACACACAATAACCAACTATACAATCATGCTTAGTGCGTTCGCATAATTCGACGGTATATCTTCTGTGTACTACTCAGACTTCGTACAGCTAATCACAATCACTACCATCGCTAACATTTTACCCATCGCACTTAGCAAGGAAAAACAAAGAAATGAAACAACAACAAAAATTTATCTACACGAACCTATCCAACCAACCAAATTCTTACAAATTTCAACATTCCCTTAACCCGAGAATCCGTCGTTCTATTAACATCCTAACAATTAGTACATTGACTCATCTCATTCAACATGTACATCCCGGCATGAAATTTACAAGTTCACTACATTTTCAACTTCAAATTCAAAATACAAGCCCTAGAATTGATATTATCAATCAAATTCAATTAATTTATGCAATTGACGAGTTCAAGCAATCATAACGACATTCCGAACATTCATCAACAACAATTTAAATTGAATTCATGATTAATTTCTACTTAGGGCAATGTAGCTCACCTCACATACACCATATCAAAGAAATTCGACGAGAATTTGAGAGGAGATCGAAAAACATACCTTGACTTTGAAGAATCGAATAAAACTTGTTGAATTTCTTGGCCTACTCCGTGTCACGTTGATGGGGGATGGGTTTTGGGGGGTTTGGTCGCTGAGAGATTGAAAAATAAGGGAAAAGGGAGGGTTTTCGGGGTTAAAAAGTAGGGAAATCGCGCGGGTCACCCGGCGACCCGGTGTGACTCGTCGCGATATACACGGCAACGTGTCACGGAGTGCATTGCGGTGCACTGCCTCCGTGACATGGAGCCATCGCGAGCCTGTTCTGGAAATTTTTAAAAAATCCAGATTGTACCTCAACGTGTCACGGAGGTAACGCGGAGGTCCACCTCCGTGACACGGAGCTAACGCCCCAGCTCACTGTTTGCCATTTTTTATTAATTTTCATACCTCGAATTTTCCTTTGCGATTCCGTGCATATTTTTCTCTGTTTGACCTGAAATTCATCTCACTATACAAAATTGGTTAGAAGTATAGGTTTCACTCTAAATACAATTAAAGCAAAAACTAAAACGAAAAATTTTGTAGTAAATCAAGAAAAAGAAAAAGAAAAATCTAATTACACTTTACAAAAAGAAAGAAAAAATTTTCACGGGTTGCCTCCCGTGCAGCGCCTAGTTTACCGTCGCGGCTCGACGTATCAAGTTTCACCACTTTTTCCTCCACCTTGAGGATATGAATCTCACCCCTAATTTCTTCTCTAATTTCCTCTTATGCTCCACGGGTGGTGGGGAAAAATTGTAAGGACCAAGCAGTAGATGTTGCCTTTTGAACCTCTTGGCCCTCAAGTAAGTGAAGTCATTTTGTCTCTCCGAGTTAGCAAATTTCAAAATATACGGGGCTTGGTCCTCCTCTAGACATTTCTCTATAAGCTTGGAAGACTCTATTTCTATGTTGTCAACCAAACTTAATGTCGAAAAATGCTTCGAGTGTTGTCCAATAAACCTCAACTCTGAAACTGCATTGTGCTTGACCTCCTTACTTGTAAACATCTTCTCAGCATCGACATCTATCTCTCCATTAATGTCAAATGGGGGATACTCTATCTCTTCTTCCATGAATGGATTTTCCATAATTGTGAGCCTATCACAGGGACACTCAAGAGATTCTAATTGTTGGGCTTCATCCAAATATTCACCCTTGTCTTCCTCTTGTAGTTCCTCTTGTATATCGGCTAAAACTGTCACCTGCATTTTATCACAAGCTTCAGCCTCAGCAATCATCTCCGTGAGTTTGACGCTCATCCTTTCTAGAGCCTCTGCATTCTCTTCTTGCTGAACTCTCAATACTGCCATCGCCTCCTTCATTGCTTCTGATTGCTCCAAGAGTTGTTTCAGCATGTCTTCTATTTGAGCTTGGCGTCCCAAGTCCGCATTTTTAGCATGCCTATATTCGGCAAAAACAACAGAAGGATAATAGTAGGGGCATGGGGGAGGGGAATATTCATTCGGACAGCCATCCCAATGGCCATCTTGACCACCACATATATTGCACGTGTTACAGTGTTGTCACGAGTGGTGTCCTCCGCAATTCAGACTAGATTCGCCAAAATATGAGTATCCACCATTTAAACCATTTGTATTCCACGATGTCATGTCAATAAGGGTATCCGAAAAAAAATAAAAAAGAATTAAAACAAACACTAAGACCAAGTTGTCAACACTAAGAAAAAAATATAGTAAATTTACACTTAAGAAAAATTCACCAATTGCCAGTCCCCGGCAACGGCGCCAAAAACTTGTTCGATCTGTTATATCGGTATAAAACTCACACGCAAGTGCACATGGTCGAACAAGTAGTAAAGTGGCTTAAGTAAGCCAAGTATCGATCCCACAGGGACTGGGATGAAGTGCAATCTGCTCAAGTGTACTATATTTCGATTCTAAAAAATGCAGACAACAGTGTAACCAAGAAGTTGATATTTCGATTTCTAATAATTATGCTAAGTCTAAAACAATTATCTAATGTGAGTCTGAACTATGGATGTGAGCATGTTGAGGTTAAACAAACATGTAATGAAATTAATTATCAACATAATTTGGTTAGTCTTTTCCTCCGGTTGCTAGCCAAGAACATTTTCCAAGAGATTAAAACTCTCGTATTTAACCTCACTTAAGAATCATGAACCATCCACCTACATTTCTGTGATTAAATGCAATTCATTTTCTAGCCATACAAACCCGGTTCCTAAATTGACTAATACATCTTTCAGGTATATTTCTATCCTGAAAGTAAATCAATTCCCAATTTTCCTAAACCAGGAAAAGATCATATCCTATTAATTCACAACTTTCCAATTTCTTTCTCTCTCGAGTGAAATCGGACTTTTTAGATATACATTAACATAGGCCACTCATTAATGCATTAAGAACAAGAATTAATAGAACAACCATGGAAGAAAAGATGAAAAACCAAAGAATCAATAATCACATTTCATCACAATTGTTCATAACCTCAGCAAGAAGAGGAATTAGCCACTCATTTGTGGATTAAACATCTTTAAATGAGTGTTAAACATACAAGCAATTGAATAAAAGAAGAAGGAAAGATAGAAAAACCCTGATAATTTCGTCCCCTCAACTGCCTGTAACCCACGTTCTTGCTCCACCAAGTCAGAATATTGAAAAATGAACCTAAGTGTTCTATTTATACTACTGGGAATTTTTCCCGGAATAACGAGCAACGTGTCACGGAGTGCATCGCGGAGCACTGCCTCCGTGACACGCTACGAACGCGGACCCTCACTGGAACTGGGGGTCCAGGAATTAAAGCTCAACGTGGCACGACATGCAACGCGGAGCCAAGCCACCGTGCCACGGACCAGACGCGGACCCTCTCTAGAATTTGGGAGAAATTTCCCTATCCAGGTAGAAGGCCTCAGCGATGGCAGGGTGACACGGCTCCATCGCGGAGCCCCTTTATTTCATGCTGTCCAATTCCTTGTCCCGTGCTCGCATCCAAGTCCAACCCCGATATCATCCAACATGCATTTTAGCTTCCCGAAATTACATTTTACCTGCAAAACACTGCTAACCATGTTGGTTAGTATAAATTCACATTTTATTACCAATTACATGAGAATGCATACACATTGATAAATAAACAAGGCGAAAATGGTACTTTTGAGTATCACTTGGGCATATAAATTTGCCCAAGATCACTTACCCCTTTAGCCTTATCAGTGATTGTCAGTCTTAGTCAACCTAACAGTTATCATGTAGGACGCCAGCAAGCCAACCTAGCCGTCAAAGTCAGATAAACCCGTGGGTACCCCAAGGAGGGATCCACATTAGTAGTCAATGACGGTCCAACACCCTAGTCGGTTCTTGTAAGGTATTCAGATATAAAGTGCTGGGAGAGGGCCAGTCTATATAGAATTGCCCATAAGATTGGGAATTTCCTAGAGCAGTAATACAGATCCGAGTGCATCAAGATAAGTCTTAAGGAGTCAGTAGTACACTGCAAATATAGTGTTAGCCACAAGTTAACGATATCGGTAAGCTCCCTATGAAGGACCAAGGTGCCGATCACGTAGAAGCAAGTTTGACCGAGCCTAGCCCTATAGTTGTTTAATTAGAAAAATAAAGCAATTAGCTATCCGCAACCCCACAGTTATTCATGAGTTATAGATGTCCGAGTAGGACATTCACAGTATTGTTAGGCCACTTCATACCTCGGTATTCAGCCCAGACTATTAGAGATCATGATCACTAATAGGATCCTCTGATCAAATACGGGCGCATGACGTGCATGCAGATAGCTATATAGATTATCCTAGAAGCGAGTAGCATTAGAGTTAGGCCCAGAAGGCCAGATACGCTCTCTTTATACATATAGATTGATGTATTAGTATAGCACCTGGGTTGGGGTTGCCCTCAGTTAGAAGCCTTCCATGACCGCCCCAGGGTTAATAGCTGTGTCACCACCTACAAGGGGCGAGGATCGTCGCTCTACAGAGCAGCTTGCCATCCGAAAGGGACGAAGATGGGGATCCAGATCCTCATATTGCCGTGGTTGGCCTTATAACAACCCCCACCGAGCGTTTACACTCAGGGTGTAGAGATCAGGAGTCCTCCGAACTCAGACACAACTATAGTTAAGGGGCCAAACAGGCCTAGTTGTAGACCCAGGTGATTGGTAAGTTGGCTACAGTACCAGCAGAGTTGTACACACCTGAGTAAGGGTATATAGGTTGAGATGTGCTCGCCAGGACTTATAGGGGCTTGAACGAGTTATTCCGTGCTGATTGTACCTCCCGACTTATGGGGGCCAGGTAGGGTTGTTGTATGAATTCTTGTCTGCTAGCTGTAGTGTATAAATATGTAAGTATGTGGTCTTAGCTTATGTACATGTAGTGTCAGTAAGATGCAGAGTACGAATTAGCAGGCGTACATGTTAATCTTTTGGCTCTTCTTTTTATTTACTTCTAGTCCTATTCAGCTTATCTATTACCTTACATATTCAGTACATATTGTACTGACACCCTTCCCGGGGAGCTGCATTACTTGCCTGCAGGTATAGATAGATGAGGAGCAGGTCCCTTATAGTTCCAGTCAGCCGTACAGAACCGTTAGCTCCCTTGTTTCGAGGCTGGTGTGATAGAGGTTTATTCCTTTTGTTTGTATAATATGGGTAGGTCGGGGCCTTGTCTCCACTATTTTGTTACTCCTAAAGGCTTGCAGATTGTGTTACTTCCTTGTGGTTAGATGATATAGGCCTTGTAGGGCCCATATGTGCTTTAGATGATGTCTGTTGGCCATGTGGGGCCGTGTTTAGCTGTTGATTGGCGGTCTTGTTGCCTGCATAGAACTCCTTATGATTGTTTGTCTTTGGTTAGCTGTTTACTTTCATAGGGGCTATAGGCCTTGTCGGCCGGGGATTGTATTTACAACCACTATATAGCCAATTATTTTCTTGATTCCAGAGTTAGGGTCAGCCCTGCACCAGAGGTGCTTAGGCTCAGTCAGCTCAGCAGTTCAGGTCCTAGTAGGGCACCAGGTGCCAGTCATGCCTCCCAAGGTGGGGTGTGACAAACTTGGTATCAGAGCAGGCCATATCCCAGGGAGTCTGCAAGCCGTGATAAGTAGAGTCTTGTCTATGGATGCATTGTGCACCACATACTATAGGCAGGAGGCTACAAGGCATGATAGAATGGTTACACTTTTTCTTCTCAGATTGTGCTATAGAGAAAAGTTGTATAGGGTTAAGTTCCTAAGTTTTCCTTGTTATGTCTGTGTAGGGTAGTGTTTAATATAAGACAGACACCAGCCAGTTGAAAGATAACTACAGCGTCAGGAGGAGGTATCGTTAAGACGCTACAGTTGGGAGATAGTCAGCCTAAGGTCGGGTACGGATGTCCTTGATCTCCCCTATACTCTCCCGAAGTACCAGGAACCTCACATTGTGACACATCTACTAGCACCGTCCCCAATTCATTTTTATAACTTTAGAGTAGGAAGTTAGGAGTATAGCATATATACGAGTCGACTTATTTATTAGATATACAAAATCTGGTCAAGACGACAGTTAATATTAGATTACATGATGGACGTGAGAAAGAGAGGGAAATGCAGGATTCCCACCTCCATCCTTTCGAATGTTGTACAGTTCCATATTCCCATTTCATTGTAGTAAGAAAATCCTATACCTACTTCATAGTTTTGTTTCCAGTATAACAAAGGGCGTAACAATTGAGGCGATGTTTCCCGGAGTAAATAGTAAGTGAAGGTTTGATTTGTTGACTCCAGAAAGTGTTCGGAAAGAGTAGGGAGCCCCAATGTTTATGTAAGTTGTCCAGACCTTCACGGTAATAAGTCAGAAGAGCGGGTAAGACTACCAGATTACTCGAAGTGTGTGTAAGAAATCCATCAGTGATAAACTCCTAGTAATAGTAAAGTTCAAGTCAGAAAAAGGATAAATCCACCGTCGCATGCTAATGACGGTAGGATATGCCTGCAAGATAATGGTTATGATCTTACTTTGTGATATCAAAAGACAGGGGGGGTCATATGAATAAAATGGGTCTGACTGCAAGCCAGAAGAAGTATAGACCTAGACCTGGCCGGTAACTTTATTGGCAGTGTAAGGCAGGTACCATGAACCCCAGATCTCCTTAAGGAAGGTATGGGGAAAAGAATGAATACCAGACTTTGGGGGAAATCAGAATCACCTCTTGGTTGATAGAACATCGCATATTGAGGACTAAGCCTCGGGCTAACAGTTAAGAGACAGTAAGGTTGTAGCCTAGAATGAGGCGGTACGCCCACCTAAGGGGAAGGTAAGAGAGTGCCACGGAGACTCTAATCTAGTGTAGCCCGGAAACAAGGCCCAGCGGTCAGTTATGAGCCTTCAGTATAACAACAAGCAAGGTCACAAGGTCCAGATATTGACCTCACATTCCAAGGGTGGCGGAACTTCAAATAGCAAACCATAGCTAAGGTGCATGTGTTCGTTTCTCCCAGAATTTAACGAAAATGCGATGAGATGGTACGAGAGGACAGGAGATATCATTAAATCATAGAAGCAGAGCCCCAGTGACAGGCCAGAAAAGGTGAAATAGCAGGAACCAAGTTATCCAATATAAGAGAAGCTCGTGTCTGCAAGGGAGTGGAGAGTAATTAATATGAATACAGTCACAGGGTTATCTCACACCAGGTGTAGCCTGACCTTATTTGAGTCAGTATAATAAGACCAATGAGGTCAATTCGTGCCTCGCCAGATGAAATTATGTCACCACTAAGACTTATTCCAGGTTAAATACCCCAGAAGTACATGGAGTGCGTGGATCCCCAGTGTTTTATAAACTCCGACAACGGGGCGTAATCTATGACTAAATTTTAGGAAAGGATGTTAGGACAGACGGTGAAATATGTTAACTTAAGCATGGTTCCTCATACCCCAATTGGTGGCTGAGTAGAATTTACAACTCAGACTCTTGAGGCCCACTATAAATGGAAGTGGAAGCCTTTGGGAGGATAACTTCAGGCAGATAGAGCAAACCTAGGCATGTTGAAATGGGCAGAAGGAAAAGGTAAAACCTATCAGGGAACATTTGCTGACTGCTCAGAGCTGCTGGAAATCTTATGTTGATGTGCGGTGGAGAAACCTAGAGCTTAATGTGGGTGACTTGGTATTCTTGAAGGTTTCACCAATGAAGGGCATAATGAGATTTGGTAAAAAAAGGCAAGCTTAACCCGAGGTTTATTGGGCCTTATCAGATTCTCCGAAGGATAGGCCAAGTGGCTTATGAATTGGATTTACCTCCAAAATTAGAATTTGTTCACCAAGTTTTTTCATGTATCAATGATGAGGAAGTGCGTAGGAGATCCCTCCCGAATTGTCCCAGTCAAAGACGTCCAAATCATTGAGGAGTTAACTTATGGAGAAGCTCCAGTAGCCATACTTGATCGGCAGATCCGCAGACTAAGAACTAATGATGTTGCTTCCATTAAAGTATTATGTCGGAATAAGAACCGAGAGGAGTTGACCTAGGAGGCAGAAGACAATATGAAAACCAGATATCCTCAGTTATTTCAGACATAGTCAGATTGTGTAGCTAAAGGTATATTGTTTTTGTTGTTTCATAAGTTGCATTACATACCTGTATATGTGAGATAATTGACTTCAGTCTATTGTGAAATGAACACTATAGTATTGTGTGGAGTACCTGTATGGTACTTTTCTGCGTTTTAGGGTTTTTGGATAGTCCATATTACAGGGGAGACTCTGCCGAAATTTTTTTTTCCAGAATAAGTAATTGCAAGGTTAAGGTTCTTGCAAGTAGAAGTTAATATTCGAGGATGAATGTTCTGGGGGGGGGGGGGAGGGGGAGGATGTTACACCCCATAAGTTTCTAACGTTTAGTCGGCCTATTCATATGTTGATTGAGGTTTTAGAGTGCCATACGTTCGAGGAAAGGGCTTGGGGAAAGACCGAACGAGTGCCAAGTTGGGATTTCGCGAGAGGAGGATGAACCAAGCTGCCCAGAGGGGAAAAGTGGCACGGAGCTGCTCCTCCACATTAGCAAACGTGGCACGAAGCAGAATCAACGCATTGGGCAGTGTGCCACATTGCCTTGTCTGCTGCCTCAAGTATATAAAGGCATCACACTTAGAAGTTAGATTATTTTTCATTTATCCTCGGCCAGAAGAGGTAGGAATGAAGGAAAACATTGGGAAATCATCTGATTATGCCGCTAAACACCATCCAAATCTAAATTAACTCCGGGTAGTGAAGTATAAGGCTGCAGAGAGCATCGCTGCGGAGTTATTTTCGTAAAATACGCTCGACAAATTGTCGTCCCGCCCAGCCAGAGTTGGTGGAATTACTTCAAACTAGTGTCAATATGATCACAGGCTTAAAGTAAGCATTTCTCCCTTCTAGATTCCCAGGAAATTACGAGTTTTTGATCTTTTTTCGATAAGTTGAAGTGTAGTAACTATATATATATATATATAAAAGTTATTGTTTTCTTCGAATTCAGTAACGAAGTTGGCCCTATTATTCCATTACTATGATTATAGTTGAGAAGGACAGTTAAACACGAGCTGATACTAATCAGTTAGTCAGAAAACGGCGAACGAGGTATGTAAGGCTTAACTCTCGGCAAGTATCCTTATCGTACAGTGTTACGACTTATGTTCTCAAATAGAAATAACGATCTCAGATGCTGTGGATGGTTTCTACCATTAGATTGTAATTCGATATGTTGTAATTAGCTATTATTTATATACATATATAAATATCAGATATGTTGTGTGTAGCTAGTAATAGGGATTACAGTTAGATAAATTCTGGTTAGCTTCTAGAAAACATATACAGATCGTAGTGCAGGACCCCTCGCTAAAAGAAAGCAGGTTAAATGTGATTCGCGTTTGGAACGCTATAAAAACTCTTTTAGTTCGCAGTTTATTGCAATGGTATACTTATATGTTTGTTTCCAGTCCTAGAATTTAAAACCTCGTAAGAGTTATTATCCCGAATCAGTTGGTTAAACAGTATGGGCGCAGTTAGGCGGTCTAACGACCAGTTGGCACCTGTATTGGAAGGAAAGATCCCTAAAGGTCATTGACATTATCTCACATTCCAGAATCAGAAATAGAGATAGAATAGGTATATTCTAGAGTTAGAGACACCAGGGTTCTCCAGTGTATTGAGTGATCGCCCGCCATCCCTTTAGCCTTATTAGTGATTGTCAATCTTCATCGACCTAACAGTTATCATGTTGGATGCCAGCAACCCAACCCAGTCGTCTGAGTTAGATAAACCCGTGGGTACCCCAAGGAGGGGCCCACATCAGTATTCAGTTACGGGCCAGCACCCTAGCCGACTCTTGTAAGGTATTCATGCACAGAGTGCCAGGAGAGGGCCAGTCTATATAGAATTGCCTATAAGATTGGGAATTGCCCAGAACAGTAATACAGATTCGAGTGGATCCAGATAAGGCTTAAGGATTCAGTAGTACTCTGCTAGTATAGTGTTAGCCACAAGTTAAGGAGATCGGTAAGCTCCCTATGAAGCACCAGGGTGTCGATCGTGTAGAAGCAAGTTCGACCGAGCCCAGCCCTATAGTTGTTTAATTAGAAAAATAAAGTAGTTAGCTATCCACGACCCACAATTATTCATGAGTTATAGATATCCGAGTAGGACATTTAGAGTATTGTTAGGCCACTTCATACCTTGCTCTATTCAGCCCAAACTATTAGAGATCATGATCATTATCAGGATCCTCTGATCAAGTACGGGCGCATGGTGTGCATGCAGACAGCTATACAGATTATCTCAGAAGTGAGTAGCATTAGGGTTAGGCCCATAAGGCCAGATACACTATCTTTATACAAATAGATTGATGTGTCAGTATAGCACCTGGGTTGGGGTTGCCCTCAGTTAGAAGGCTTCCATGAATGTCCCAAGGTTAATAGTTGTGTCACCGCCCACCAGGGGAGAGGATACATTGCTCTACAGAACAGCATGTCGTCCGTAAGGGATGAAGATGGGGATCCAGATCCTCATGTGGTTGGCCTTATACACAACCCCGCCGAGCGTTTACGCCCGGCGTGTAGAGATCAGGAGTCCTTCAGACTCAGACATAGCTATAGTTCAGGGGCCAAGCGGGCCCAGTTGTAGACCCAGGGGATCGGTAGGCTGGCTATAGTATCAGTAGAGTTGTAGAAACTTGAGTAAGGGTATATAGATTGAGATGTGCTCGCCAGGATTTATGGGGGCCTGAACGAGTTATTCCGTGCTGATTGTACCTCCAGGCTTGTGAGGGCCAGGTGGGGTTCTTGTATGAATTCTTGTCTGCTAGCTGTAGTGTATAAATATGTAAGTATGCGGTCTTAGCTTATGTACATGTAGTGTTATTTAGATGCATAGTACGAATTAGCAGGCGTACAAGTTAATCTTTCGGCTCTTCTTTTTATTTACTTCAAGTCCTATTCAGCTTATCTTTTGCCTTACATATTCGGTACATATTGTACTGACGCCCTTCCTAGGGCGCTACATTACTTGCCTAAAGGTACAGATAAATGAGGAGCAGGTCCCTCATTGTTCCAGTCAGGCGTACAGAACCGTCAGCTCCCTTCTTCCGGGGCTTGTGTGATAAAGGTTTATTCCTTTTGTTTGTACAGTATGGGTAGGTCGGGGCCCTGTCCAGACCATTTTATTACTCCTAGAGGCTTGCAGATTGTGTTACTTCCCTGTGGTTAGATGATATCAATTGTGTGGGGCCCATATGTGCTTTAGATGATGTCTGTTGGCTGTGTGGGGCCCTGTTTAGCTATTGATTGCCTTGTCGGCCCTCATAGAACTCCCTATGATTGTTTGTCTTTGGTTAGCTTTGTACTTTCACAAGGGCTATAGGCCTTGTCAGTCGGGGTTTTATTCACAGCCACTATATAGCCCGTTGTTTTCATGAATCCAGAGTTAGGTCAGCCCTGCACCAAAGGTGCTTAGGATCAGTCAGCTCAGCAGTTCAGGTCCTAGTAGGGCACCAGGTGCAAGTCATGCCTCCCAATGTGGGGTGTGACATCTGCGCCCCAATCTGATCTACCACCCTTTCCAACACCTAATGGTGAGTTGTGCCTTTCTGCCAAAACTAATAAACACTGGGCATCATGTAGCTGGACTGTTTCTGTAGGATTCAACTCAGAGAAATCTTTAACTGAAACGTAATTCTAATCGGCAAGAATGAGTTGACCTCATTAGTTGTTTTACGAGGACTCAATAGGGCATAATTTTCACCCAATACAGAGCAACCCTACAACTATATTCGTGCTAACCATTCTCCACTTTCACGTAGGCGTGGCTATCCCCTGAATTATCCTACCCGGTTCCTCCTACCCATCCTTCCCTGGCTGGTCATTGGAGCTCTATGCTATGACGCAACAATATCTTCCCTCTTTCCATGCCATCAGTAGGTCTCTCTTTACAACCTGATGCATTTTCGTTGAACTCTGGGTGAAGGGAGCAACGTACATGGTGCACCTTTTCTATAGTCTGCTAACGAAGTCCTGCCATCTTTGGGATGCAGAGTTGACCTCTGGGTCTCACGATTCTGCACATTATTATCTCAAAGGCTGTTTACTCCCTACTGGGGCTTGTCTTTGGGATGTACTAGGTTAGAGTCTCTATGCCATCACTCCTTTACCTCCACAATTGGTGGCAATATTGGGGTATTCTATGATACAACCTCACTATCCTTTAAATTTCACCCCAATACTTATTTCCTTAACATACAACGGTGGTCCCATGCTCTGTCAACCTACTACAACCTGGAGGTGATTCTGTTTTCCTCCTGAGTTAGATACTCGTGCCTTCCCCTTACTTCTATAAACTGGGATCTGGGGTTTGTGCTCCATGCACCGAAATGGAAAGGATATTACTGGCCAAATCTACCCACTTGTATCATCCTCACTCGCAGTGAGCCAATTTCCCCTATGTAGTCTCTTTCCTACGACATAACAACCTAGGGCCATGACTATCATTCTGCGTATGTTCTATCATCAATTAGCACACTGCGGCGGAATCAGCCTATTTCTGACCTGAGCATTGCTATTGCTGGGGGTTTATCACTTATGGGCTCTCACATGTACTTGAATGCTACTGGAATACTAATATGCTCTCCTGATTTATTATCGTGAGGGTCTAGATAACTTTGTAAACACTAGGGGTCTTAACCACTTTTCTAATCATTCTCAGAGTCAACAATTCTATCCCTCCTTTACTACTTATTCTAGAAACATGGCATTGATACTTATGCCCTCTATTTTACTAAAAGAAAAATCTGGGAGGTGGAAAATGACCCCATCATGCTATGCAAGGCTAAAGCACAAAATCCAACAAACTCTAAAAACTGGAGGTACAACCCTCAATCCTTCTCATATTTCAAATAACCTAGCATTAACTGCCGCCCCTATCTAATTCTAAACATATACTAGGTAAGCCAAATCATATATATATTATACTCCGGATCTTCTATTCAAGACTAAAGAAGGAACTAGGGACGATGCTAGCATATCTATTATCTTATGAGGTTCCTGGTGCCACGGGAGGATGCTGGGGGAATTAAAAGACGTATACTTTTACCCTTAGGCTGACTGTCCCCCAACTGTGGCACTGGTACCCTTCTCCTGTTGCTGTAGCTAACTTGTGGCTGGCTGAGGTCTGTCCTATGTCAAACATTATTCTAGATAGACATGATAATGGAAAGCTTAGGGATTCAACCCTATACAACTCGGTGCTATAGCACAATCTTAGAAGAAGAAGGGTAACCATCCTATCATGCCTCGTAGCCTCCTACTTAGAAAATGTGGTGCACAAAACATTTATAAGCAAGACTATACTAGACACAGCTTGCAGATTCCCTAGGATACGACCTGCTCTGATACCAAGTTTGTCCTGCCCCACATTGGGAGGCATGATTGGCACCTAATGCCACACTGGGATCTGGGCTGACATGGCTGGGCATGGGCACCTCTGGTGCCTACCAACGACTCATAATCAAGGAAACAAACTGCTATATCTAAGTTGTAAACACAGCCTTGGACCGATAAGGCCACACAACACCTATAAAAACAGCTAACCTAGCCAATGTAACATTAATAGGGATCCTATATGGGCCGAAAAGACCACCATGTTGTCTAGTTATAACTAAAAGGAAAATAAGCAGCTATACTAGGCCCCACACGACCAACTTATAAAATAAGACATACATGGTTCCCACACGGCCAACAATAACCAAGTAACTGAATATTATCATCTTCAAGCCTCTAGAAGTGAAGATATTGGTCGAAATAGGGCCCCGGCCTACCCAAATACTAAACATATAAAAGATACATAAATCTATACAACCTGGCAACTCCGAATG
Source organism: Datura wrightii (assembly GCA_035772735.1). Taxonomy (NCBI): domain Eukaryota; kingdom Viridiplantae; phylum Streptophyta; class Magnoliopsida; order Solanales; family Solanaceae; genus Datura; species Datura wrightii. The sequence goes on along the minus strand of JASDFA010000008.1, from coordinate 65,659,883 downwards.
AAAGGAGCTGGCAAAACTCCTGACCTTGAATAGCTGCTAGAAGGTCTCACAATTTATCTGTCTAAACTTACAGGAAAGTATGTCGTGCCCCAAAGATTGCCATTAGTATAATGCATATCGAATATGTAAAGTAGTAATGAAAAGCTAAATAAACGCTGATAAAGAACTAAAAGTGAATAATAAGAAGGGGCAGAAATTAACTTGTAAGCTTTCTTATCCATAACTTGCATCTAGTAAAACACCACATATATAGGAGCTAAGACTGTACAACTATACACTCATAAGCTATAACTAGAAGGCAAGAATACAAACAAGAACCTCACTTGGCCCCTATAAGCCTGGAAAGTACAACTAGCACAGAGTAACCCCCCCCGGGGCCCCCATAAGCCATGGCGAGCACACTTCAATGTATATGCCCCTAACAAGGTCAAAATAATTCAACAAGTAACTATAGGCAACCTCATGTCCCCTGGGTCTGCAATTGAGCCCGCTCGGCCCCTGTAGCTGTGTTTGAGTTCGATGGACTCCTATAACTGCAGCATGTGTACCAGGCTCGATGAGAGTCAGTGATGCCGATACAACATAAATATAAAAGTCCAGCCATGGAATGAACTATAATATGGCCCTTGGGCCTTAGCATAGTCCCTTAGGAAAACATATAGCTCCTTGGAGCGATCCATATAGCCCTATAGGCAACGACACAACTAGTAACCCTGAGGTTGGAAAACGGAAGGCTATCTTAGGGTAGGTCAATCCCAACCTTATGCTACATTCTAGTCGCTATCTAGCCACTCAAAAGGCGTATCTGGCTCTTAAGGCCTAACGCAACTGCTACTCACCCCTAGAATAGTCTGTATAGATGATAACGGGCATACCTCGTGTGCCTATACCTGATCAGAGAATCCTAGCAGTGTTCATAATCTCTAATGGTCTAGACAAGATAAGGTGAGATCCAGAGTGGCCTAACGATACTTTGAATATCATGATAGAATAGTGATAGCTTATAAGCAAACCATAAGGTCGCAGACGACCGACTATTTAGTTTATGCTACACCCCAAAAGTTTCTAATGTTTAGTCGTCCTATTCATATGTTGGTTGAGAGTTTTAGAGTGCCATACGTAAGAGGAAAGGGCCCGGGGAAAGACTGAACAAGTGCAAAGTCGGGATTTCACGGGAGGAGGCCGAACCAAGTTGCCAGAGGGGCAAAGTGGCACAGAGCATCCCCCTACGTGTTAACCAGGGTGTCACGGAGCAGAATCAACGCGATGAGAAGAGTGCCACATTGCCTTGTCTGCTGCCTCAAGTATATAAAGGCCTAACACTTAGAAATTAGACCATTAGCCAAATAATCATGGCCAGAACAGAGGGAGACCGAAGGGAAACATTGGAAAATCATCCGATTACGCCACTAAACGCCATCCAAATCTAAATTAACTCCAGGTATTGAAGTATACGGCTACAGAGAGCATCTCCTGCGGAGTTATTTTCGTAAAATACACCTGGCAAATTGTCGTCCCGCCGAGCTTAAATTGGTGGAATTGTTCCAAACTAGTGTCAATACGATCACGTTCCTAAAGTAAGTATTTCTCCCTTCTAGATTCCCGAGAAATTACGAGTTTTCAATCATCTTTTGATAGGTTGAAATATAGTTACTATATATATATAAATTTATTGTTTTCTTCAAATTAAGTAACGAAGTTGGCCCTATTCTTCCATTAATATGATTACAGTTGAGAAGGGCAGCTGAATACGAGCTGATACTCATCAGTTAGTCAAAAAACGGATGAGGTATGTATGGCTTAACTCTCAGCAAGTATCCTAGTCGTACAGTGTTACGACTTATGTTTTTGAATAGAAATAACGATCTCCGATGCTGCAGATACTTGCTACCATTAGATTGTAATTTGATATGTTGTAATTAGCTGTGATTGATATATATATATATATATATAAATATCAACTATGTTGCGATTAGTTTCTAATAGGGATTACAGTTACATCAGTTTTGGTTAGCTGCTAGAAAACATATACAGATCGTACTGCAGGACCCCTTGTTAAAAGGGAGCAGGTTAAATGTGATTCGCGTTATGAACTCTATGGAAACTCTTTTAGTTCTCAGTTTATTGTGATGGTAGACTTATATGTTTGTTTCCAGGCCTAGACTTCAGAAGGTCATAAGAGTTAGTGGGCTGAATCAGTTGGTTAAATAGTATGGGCACAGTTAGGCAGTCTAACGACTAGTTGGCGCCTGTATTGGCAGGAAAGCATCCCTAGAGGTCATTGACGTTAGCGCATGTTTCAAAACCCGAAATAGAGACAGAAAAGGTATATTTTAGAGTTAGCGACACTAGGGTTCTCCAGTGTATTGAGTAATCATCCGCCATCCCTTTAGCCTTATCAGTGATTGTCACTCTTAGTCAACTTAGCAGTTATCATGTAGGACGCCCAGCAAGCCAGCCTAGTCATCCGAGTTAGATAAACCCGTGGCTACCCCAAGGAAGGGTCCACATCAGTAGTCAGTGACGGGCCAGCACCTTAGCCGGTTCTTGTAAGGCGTTCAGGTACAGAGTGCTAGGAGAGGGCCAGTCTATATAGAATTTCCTATAAGATTGAGAATTGCCATGAACAGTAATATAGATCCGAGTGGATTCAGACAAGGCTTAAGGAGTCAGCAGTACTATGCTTGTACAGTGTTAACCACAAGTTAAGGAGATCGGTAAGCTCCCAATGAAGGACCAGGCTGTCGATCGCGTAGAAGCAAGTTAGACCAAGCCCATCCATATAGTAGTTTAATTAGAAGAATAAAGTAGTAAGTTATCCGTAAACCCACAGCTATTCATGTGTTATAGATGTCTGAGTAGGGCATTCAGAGTATTGTTAGGCCAATTCACACCTTGTTCTATTCAGCCCAGACTATTAGAGATCATGATCACTATCAGGATCCTCTAATCAAATACGAGCATATGGCGTGCTTGCAGACAACCATATAGATTATCCCAGAAGCGAGTAGCATTACCATGAGGCCTAGAAAGCCAGATATGCTCTCTTTATACAGATAGATTGATGTGTCAGTATAGCACCTGGGTTGGGGTTGCCCTTAGTTAGAAGCCTTCCATGACTGCCCCAGGGTTAATAGCTGTGTCGCTGCCCGCCAGGGGAGAGGATACGTCGCTCTACAGAGCGGCATACCGTCCACAAGGGACGAAGATGGGGATCCAGATCCTCATATGCCGTGGTTGGCCTTATACATACCCCCGCCAAGCATTTACACCCGAGGTGTAGATATCATGAGTCCTCCGGGGTGACACAGTTACAGTTCAGGGGCCAAGCGGGCCAAGATGTAGACCCCGGGGATCGGTAGGTTGGCTACAGTACCAGTAGAGTTGTAGACACCTGAGTAGGGGTATATAGATTGAGATGTGCTTGCCAGGACTTATAGGTGCCTGAACGAGTTATTCCGTCCTGATTGTACCTCCCAGCTTATGGGGGCCAGGTGGGGTTCTTGTATGAATTCTTGTTTGCTAGCTGTAGTGTATAAATGTGTAAGTATGCAGTCTTAGCTTATGTACATGTAGTGTAAGTTAGATGCAGATTACAAATCAGTAGGCGTACAGGTTAATCTTTCAGCTCTTCTTTTTATTTACTTCTAGTCCTATTCAGCTTATCTATTGCCTTACATATTTGGTACATATTGTACTGACGCCCTTCCCGGGGCACTACATTACTAGCCTGCAGGTACAGATAGACGAGGAGTACATCCCTCGTAGTTCCAGTCAGCCGTACAGAACCGTCAGTTCCCTTCTTCCGGGGCTTGTGTGACAGAGGTTTATTCCTTTTGTTTGTACAGTATGGGTAGATCGGGGCCTTGTCCCGACAATCTTATTACTCCTTGAGGCTTGTATATTGTGTTACTTCCATGTGTTTTAGATGATGTGTGTTGGCCATGTGGTGCCTGTTTAGCTGTTGATTGGCGGCCTTGTCGGCCCGCATAAAACTCCCTATGATTGTTTGTCTCTAGTTAGCTGTTTACTTGCACAGGGGCTATAGGCCTTGTTTGCTGAGGGTTGTATTTATAGTCGCTATATAGCCTGTTATTTTCTTGATTCTAGAGTTAGGGTCAGCCCTGCACCAAAGGTGCTTCGGCTCAGTTAGCTCGGCCATTCAAGTCCTAGTAGGGCACCAGATGCCAGTCATGCCTCCCAAGGTGGGGCGTGATAGTTTCTTCCCTTAGGATAATTGTAGGGCTGCTACTTAATTGGACATGCTCCTGAGCAGTCAGCCCCTAATATTCCCCAGGAGGTTTACTATGATTCTCAACCTGAAGGTCATAATTTACTACTATAGTTCCAGACCCTTAGATATCAACTTGGTCCGTTCAGATTTCATGTATCTTCTCTAGTGATTCCTATCCTTGTAGGCAAGTTTAACTAGACTTGACCATTTGCGGCAACCTGTACTTGAGTATTTATAAAAGCAAGCTGGGGTGTTAGCCTGCCTCTGACTACTTACAAGGTTCCCTCCTTGGTGTACTCACAGGTCTATCTGATTTGTGCAATTAGGCTAATTTCCTGGGCGACCTGTACGACAAACACTAAGTCGACTGGATCTAACAGTCATTAATAGTAACTAACTAGGTGGCCGACTGTCACCCAGTTTACTAGGCAATCCTGGTGCCACTGACTCTAAGGTATGACCATCCTATCTAGATTTCTAGCCCTAGAGGCATTAAGGTATGCCAACGGCCTCTGGGAAAGCTTTATTGACAATACAGGCGCCTAACCGATAGTTATATCACCCGGCTGCGTCCTATGCTGTCCAATTTACCAACTTAGGCCCAACAGCTAACCTTAAACTTCTAAGGCCTTGACATGGCAGCAAAACACCAGAATTTTACTAATACAGTGAACGAAAGAACAGAGGAGTTTCTATGATGCTACTAGCGTGAGTCACACTTAGCATATTCTTTCCCGATGAGGGATACTGTAATATACTCTCGAAACATCCTTTAGCGGCTAACCACAACTTATATTATCATAATCTACTGACAACAGCTAATCACAACATGTATAATCCTTATATACTAAAAGTAGCTAGTAAGAACATATGGGATCACTATCAACATTTAAAAATATAGGTCGTATCATCATACCATAAGAATAACTTGCCAAAGGGATAAGCCTTAACATACCTCGAATGCCGACTTTCGTTCATTAAATAGTTTTCCCCTGAAGCCAGTAACTCCATTTAGTTGCGGCCTTTACATTGAGAGAAAACAACTATTTTCAATAATAAGAACGACCAATAACAATATCTTCAATATTGGTAGCTATAATTTCAACATCATTTAACTCGGCCAAAAACTTGCAATTTCTCAAGAGTTTAGAAGGGAGAAATTCTGACCTATTACCTATGGCTGTTTAGAATCCAATTTGAAGTAATCCGATAATATTTACTCGGTGGGGTTCCAGTGTACTAGGCGAATTTCAAGAAATAACTCTACAGAGATACTTCCCGAAGTCCTAGAACTTGTTACCCGAAGTTACCCAAAGTTTTATGACTTAATTCGAAAATAAATCGGATAAAATTTGCGTGTGCTCTCTATTCTTGCCTGAGGGTTCTTTCATAAATGACTTAAAATAATAAGGAGGATTATATATAGGCATAGGGCAGTGGCAGGGCCGGCGTCTTGCGCTGCCTAGCGTGCAGGCAAGGCCGGTGCCTTGCGCTGCCCATCGTGCAGGCCCTCGCGGCTTAGCCTCACCCGCTCCTACTAATCCACTCGACGATGTCCTTTCTTGTCCTACCTTTGAGGCTCTTCCTGAACGCATCAAGATCTCATTGCTCACCACAAGTCCACGCACGAGCCCCCTAGCGGCTAATATCTTGCGGGGTGTAACAGCAACATTCCTTTTGAGGACACACTTGTATTAAGGTAAAGGTGTGATTGAGGAATGAGTGGTGTGAGCTCTAAGGCAAGCTTAGAATGTTCAATAATTATGAATTGAGATGCTATATGCATTTCATTGGATAAGATATGCCCTTGTTTTGCTAAATGAAAGCATTTGTGAATCATACCTTTGACTTGTGGTTGCAACTTGATACTTTACCATATATTTTCTTTGTTTTATTTGAGAATTTGCTTCTCTGTTTCGGTGAGTTGGTAAGAAATTATTTATGGTTGTCATGGATTAAGTGGTCATTGATGTCTAAACTCTTGTGGAGGGGCATGTTTCTCAACTAATGAGAATTGCATTACTTGAGGACAAGCAAAAGTTCAAGTTTGAGGGTCTGATGAGTTGGTAATTTACCAACTCATTAGGCTCTTGAGCATGAGATTTAGCTTAGTTTTCAAGTCATTTAGATGAATTTTATGCCCTTTTTTGTCTTTTTGTGTGTAGGTATCTGAGTTGAGGAAAAAGAGCAAGAAGTGGAGTAAAAAGAGATGAGATCAGGTGAAAATCGGCGCTCCACCGGAGGACACCGACAAAACGCCGTCAAACATGGATGACCACTGATTTTATGAGAAAATGCAATCGGCGGCCGCAGATGTCAATCGGCGACTCGCCGGTTAAATCGCCTACATGCGCTTGAATTTGCTGGATCCAGGAGTAAATTATTTGGAAGATCACAGATGGAGGTCGAAAAACCACCAAAGGTGTCGCCGAGTGGTCCTGGAAAATCACTAGAAGTGCAAAAGATAATGGATGGCTATTTGCGGAATGCAACTCGTGAATCGTCGGTTCCCCTCGTAAGTGACAAAATGTCTGAATAGGGGCAATTGCATCTAAAACTGAAAAAGAGGAGATTGGTTGCCCTATTTTTGTATATAGTCTAGAAGAAAGTACTTTGTACACAACTTTTATACTTTTTAGCTTTTTAAATATTCCTTTTGTTTTTGGGAAAGAGAAGAACCCCATTAGAGGAGATTGTTGAATATAACTTTTCTTATTTTGATTTTCTTAGCAGAAATCTTTTGAGTTTGATTTTTCTTGCTCTTACTAATAAAATCTTTGTGTTTATTGATGAAAATACTCTTTAGTTCCTTAATCATGAGTAGCTAAAACATCAACTAGAGGTGTGTGATGATGGGTGCTTTATTAGATTTGATATTGCTAGATTCATCTCAATATTGCTTAATTAGTGTAAGTCTGTTGAGTTCTCTCCAATTTATAATTGATTATCCATAGTTGTAAATGTGGGTTTACTTTTCTTGATTTTATCTTGAAAGAGAAGAATTCAAGTAGTGGGAGAGAATTTGATGGGAATGGATGTGATTGTGTGGAGTTGGGCTAGGAATATACAAAACCCATATTCATAATCCCAATTAGTAGTTGATGGCTAGAAATAGCTCAGCTATCAACGTAAACTCTATTGGGCTAATTGAATTTTGTCTTGAGGTTCAAAAGGACTCGAGAAAAATGCATCCATGAGGTTGAAAAACATAGGGTGCAATTTTGTCCAAAGTTATTTACAGTTATTCGCAATGATTTGATGAGCTAGCATATCCTTATTTGATTAGCACCCAATCTACATCACACCTCTAGTCTTCACTCATTATCTTCTATCAATTTTGCTTACTTTGCTATTTTGGCAAGTTTATTTAAAATCCATAATATTGTTAACTTCATTTTTTCTCCCCAAAAATTTACTGTTTTATTTTTCTTGATTGGTGCAAATTATTTCAAATTTTTCTAAAACAACGCTTGCACAACTCATTCAGTAGTCTCTGTGGGATTCGACCTTAACATCCATCAAAAGTATTTGTTTTGAGCAACTACCATGTACACTTTATTGTTAAGAGGAATGTAGTTTGGACATTATCACTCGTATGATGTACTAGTGGAAGAAGACTCATGCTTGGACCTATTCAAGTTCAAATGCTCAAGATGACTTGTAGTATGATACCATGAATTGTGACTTTTGGTCGTGGCTAGGATTCCTGCATTTCACTGTGTCTGATCATCACACCACGGGTCTTCAGTATGAGTCATACTATGCTATTAGGATCTGTGATACCTAGTTGTGCCTTGAAGGTGTCAATTTGATAGCTCTCTGTTTCTAACCACAGACACTTAGTACGACCCTTAGTCTACTCTGATGGGTCGTGGTATTTGGTCGTCACTTCATAATGTCCTTATGATCACATTCTTTTTATCACCACGAAGGTCCAGGATGGCTTGTACCAACAAGGTACGAGTCATACCATGGCTTGTCAAACCCATTTCCCATGTTTTTCATTCTTTTCCCGAAACCTATTTTCCTTGCAAAATTAGAAAAGCACCTCATATCCTATTTTCTCTATTTTAAGCATTGAAAGGGTTGTAAAACCATGACACATTAACACCCTCGACTTAGAACTTTTGCATGTCGTTAGGAAAATAAAACAAAACTACACGTAATGATTCTTAATTAAAAAATCCTAAAAGACTTACAACAGTCATATTAACCATTGGCACACATGATCTTTAAGCATTATCAACCCCCTCCTATTCAATCAACATTAAAATCGATCTGTGTACATAGAGCTATTTACCATGAAACAAAGGGATCTAAGGATGGCATTAAATTATGAACAAACAACTGAGTATACACTAATGGAACTAATCAGACAATTAGCAGCTAATGTCGGAACCTATGCACCTTCACAACAAAGAAGTCCCTTACACTCATATAACATAGATGTATATCAAAACAAGGATTGAAAATGAAGCACTCACCCTCTCAAAGAAGTTCAAGAAAAGTGTGTGAAATACCTTAGACTTTCCCTTATTTTCTCTACCTCAGTTTTCGAATGGCGGGATTAGGATCACAATAGGACTTTTATCAGCTTGTAATGTAGGCTTGAGGACGGGCATGGTAAATATGGGTAAAGTGACTCAACCCTCCTTGGAACTACAATAATTTTGGCTCCACTTCTAACTTTTTTCTTGTTTATTCATCTCCTTTTCATCTCACGGGTGTGGTTTTCACTTTGATTCTTTTTATCATCTTGAAGATGCCACTATTTTTTATTTTCTTTCTTTTTCCTTTTTCTTTTGCACTTTATTTTTCTTTTATTTATTTCTTTCTCAACCACACCCACATCTGCTTCATTTCAACAATTAGCTTTTTCTTTTCATATCCAACCATTTTATGCACTGTTATACCTCGGAAGCCAAAAGATCAGACCCAGGAGTTAAAACAGAGAAAAGTTAAGAATCTGGCACCAGGCATTAGGACGGGTCATATGGTGACCCATGAGAGCAGCCCACGAGTCGTGATGTGACTCGTTGTGAGGCCCAGGGGATGAGTTTGAAATTTGAGAATTTGGGATTCCCACGGATGTGACCACGAGTCGTGGTCAGGCCCCAAGACTTGTTAGGTCATTCATGAGGTGGGGTGAGTAAGAAAAGAGAAGGAAGAAGGTAGTGTACCTAATGGAAGGACCCCATGAGTCATGGTAAGTCACCACGATTCATGGGGAGGGTCGTGAGCAGCAGGATGAAGCAAGGTAAGAATCAAAGGTAGTGTACTTAATAGGTGGTGACCACGACTCGTGGTCACCAGTAGCGAATTGTTAAGTCACCCGTGAGGAGCCCTGAAGACCTGATAAGCAGTGTACCTGACGGACGACTCCACGAGTCATGACCCTTAATGACGAGTCATTATGTCCCTTGTTAGGACCATCTGGCAGTTATTTTTTGCGAATTTCATAAGGGATTTTCCGTAACTCATAAGATTCTAAGGCCTAAACTATGTCGTTTTGAGCTATGAATGATGAATTTTAAAGGGATTAAGTTCATTTTAGGCCATATTCATTCATGCATGCAAGGTAGAAGGTGAGAGAGGGTGATCAAGCTTAGTGTTCTTCAATTTATCTTCAATTCCTATTGGGCATTCAAAGATGTGTAAGAATTAGCTACCGTTAGGTATGTAAGGATTATGAATGGGTGATTTCTTTCACACCCATATCCAATCTCTCTAAATTATAAGATTTCTATGTCTAATCTATGGGGTTTTAACCCAATGCATGATATACCTTATTTCTCGACATGGGTATGATTTAAATATATAAATACTATTGCATTATGAATCATGGGCAAGTTTTATATCGTTTTCAATTAAAATCATGTTTATATTTTTATTAATTAAAAATCCCATTGATGAGAAGTTCATGAAAGATGAGATTTGAGATGAATGTATGATTATGATGAAAAGAATGTTTCCAAGATACCCATATTTATAATCATGTTTTTGATGTGAATTGAGTATGTTCAAGCATGATAAAGCTTTGGTCAATGCCCACATGTTTAAAGTATGATTTATGATTTCCCGAATTAAGCTGGTTTTGGAGGGAAGACTCCCAATTATCCTTCAGCTTGTGGTATGGTTTGAGTTAATGCTTCTCATATGCATGATTTCATATTTGAGATGTATTTGATCTATGAGCTTCATCAATAAACAATGTTGAGCTTCATTGAATAACGATGTAGACCATATGCATGTTTTTGGGAGTAGTGTCTAGCACATAGTAGGCTAAGGGTCGATCACCCTATGCCTCAGACCTACACACCAACGTAGGTTTATACGATTATATACATTAACTCGGGACATCCATTGTGAGCTATCCCCGGCCCTTTTGGCCCATGAGCTTGATATCGATATCATGGTATTGCCCCTAGCCCTTGCAACGCTTTGGACGGCTCTAACCACTTGAGTGTGATAATTGGGAGCACATAAACTCTATCGTGGTATGTCGATTAAAATACGAGTATCCCATTGTTCCTCATGATTTAAGTTATGTATGTTTAACACTCATGAGATTTCTATAGCTATATATGTTCTAAAGTAGGTTTGACTCAATATTCAGCTTTACTCATGATTATCAGATTTCATCTTTGAGTCAATCGATACAGTTATGATGTTAAGATGAGATCATGATTTCCAAAAGAATGCATGAAAACCTACTCTTAGATTCTTATTGTTTATGATTTACATTATTTATGTCTTTAAATGATTTTACTTAAGCGGTTTTACCTACCTTACATACTCGATACATTCCAAGTGCTGACCACATACTCTATGATGTATCATTTCATGATACAAGACCCAACTCTCAGGTTCAACCCCGTTCATAGTCATTCTCCAGAACTAGCATCTTATGTCATTGGTGAGTCCTCATCCCCCGAGAACTATACTTATTCAGACTTTCTCTATGTATTTTCAGTTTCAGCTTTATTGAGTTAGTTGGGATCTTGTCCCATCAACTCGTCATGTTTAGAGGCTTTTCAGAAAAAAGATGTATTCAGCTTCAGATTGTGTATTCCGATATTATGTTCAATTTAGACTTCTGCTATGATTATCTTGTTGATTCTTCAATTTTAGTAATTGAGTTAGATGTATGGTCATGCCATAGGTTGACTTGGAGTGTCTCGGGGCTCCTCGTACCATATTGCAATCAGGGCGTCCGTTCAGGTCGTGACAAACTTAGTATCAAAGCAATAGGTTCGAAGTGTCCTAGGGTGTCTGAAAGCCGCTTTAAGTATAGTCTTTTTCATGGGTGTGAAGTGAGCCACACTTATGACGAAGAGGCTATGAAATATTTAGGAGATGTTCCCTTATTTCATGATCTATGTCGTGCGATGAAAAGTCTCCCTATCCTTCTAACTCGTGCTATTTGCGATTGCAGAATCATGGCTCCCTGAAGAGTAAATGATAGAAGGAATGGGAATGGAGAAGGCAACGAGGATGGCAATGGAAACGGGCACGAGCAGGCCCCACCAGTCCAGGAGCACCAAGCACCGGAGCCGGTTGCCCATGCTGAGTTTCAGGCAGCTATTCCGATGCTTGCGCAGGCCTTGGCCGCTTAGGCCAATTAGAAGGCGGTTGCGCATGTTCTGCAAAATGGCAATGCAGCGGCGACTCGAGTCAGGGATTTCTTGAGAATGAACCTGCTGGAGTTTCTCGGGTCAAAAGTAGATGAGGACCCGCATGAGTTCATAGATAAGATTGTGAAGATCAACCAAGTCATGGGGGTGAATGGAGTTGAGTGCGCGGAGTTGGCCTCGTACCAATTGAAAGGGGTAACGCACATCTGGTTTTGCCAATGGAAGGATAGTAGGATCGCTGGAGTAGGTCCTATCACTTAGGAAGAGTTCGATGTTGCATTCTTAGATCGGTTCTTCCCTTGTGAGATGAAGGAGCTAAAGGCAGCTGAGTTCGTAAATCTAAAGCAAGGGAGGATGAAAGTGCAAGAGTATTCCCTCGAGTTCACCTCGCCTATCAAAGTATGCCCCAGAGTTAGTGGCTGATCAGAGGGAGCGAGTGAGCAGGTTCACTCATGGAATGGTAGGCTATTTGGATAAGGATTGTAGGACCGCTATGCTTCACCAGGACATGGACTTCCCTCAGATAGTCTTGTACGCTCAGCAGATGGAGGCGGCCCATCTGAGAGAGAGGGAGGCCAAGAGGGCCAGGACCGATGACCACAGATTCTCACAACCGAGGTCAGGAGGTTGGCACCGACAGCAGACCCACCAGAGATCTTCAGCCCCAGTGTCTTCAACATTAAGTCTGCCATCCAGGCCTAGGCATGATCAAATAGGGTGAGCATCAGACACTAGGGGTCAGAGCAGCAGGCCCGCTGATTCTAGTATCCCAACTTGCCACCGGTGTGGTCAGGGCCACACAGGTTAGTATCTAGTAGGTATAGGTTCTTGTTTCGGTTGTGGGAAGCCCATACACATGCTCAAAAATTGCCCAACAGTGAGGCAAGATCATGATAGGGGTCAAGGCCCAGATTCTAGTTCCACAGCCTCACCAATATACTTAGCACATTAGGGGGCATCTACAAGCACAAGTGGCGGTCAACCCCAGAACAGATTCTATGCCTTAGCATCCGCCAGGAGCAGGAGGTCTCCGTGGATGTAGTCACTGGTATGTTATGAGTTTTCCATCTTGATGTTTATGCTTTGCTAGATCCAGGGGCTACCTTGTCTTTTGTGACACCTTATGTGGCTAGTAGCTTCGGAGTCAGTCCCGAAGTCTTGTCAAAACCCTTCTCAGTCTCTACTCCAGTAGGTGATTCAGTTATAACTAGACAGGTATATAGAGGTTGCCTGGTCTCAGTCCTTCAAAAAGTCACCTCAGCAGATTTGATAGAGTTAGCCATGACCGATTTTGATGTTATTCTTGGCATGGATTGGCTATTTGCATGTTATGCCTCAGTTAATTGTAGAACCCGTCCAGTGGATTTTAGATTTTTGGGTGAGCCAGTCTTAGAATGGGAGGATAGTTTAGCTTTGCCTGTAGGTCGTTTCATTTCCTACCTTAAGGCCAGAAAGATGATTTTTAAAGGTTTTGTTTACCATCTAGTTAAGGTTCAGGATGTGACATTTGAGACCCTAACTATCCAGTCTGTCCTAGTTGTGAGTATCCGAAAGTCTTCCCAGATGATCTACCGGGAATCCCTCCCGAGCAGGAGATTGATTTTGGTATTGACCTTCTTCCCGACAAGCAACCTATATCTATTCCTCCTTATAGAAATGTCCAACCGAGCTAAAGGAGTTGAAGGATCAGTTGAAGGACCTGTTAGATAAGGTTTTATTAGACCAAGAAAGTCCCCCTGGGGTGCACCAGTTCTCTTCGTCTGAAAAAAAGATGGTTCCTTTCGCATGTGTATAGACTATCGGCAACTGAACAAAGTCACCATCAAGAACAGGTATCCCTTACCCAGGATTGATGATTTATTCAACCAGCTTTAGGGTGCTAAGTATTTCTCAAAGATAGATCTCAAATCTGGGTATTATCAGCTCAGAGTCCGGGAGAGCAACATCTTGAAGACAGCCTTCAGGACGCGGTATGGTCATTATGAGTTTGTAGTTATGTCTTTTGGACTAACGAATGATCCTGTAGATTCTATGGACATGATGAATAGGGTGTTCAAGCCATACTTAGACATGTACGGGATTGTGTTTGTTGATGATATCCTGATATATTCTCAGAGAGAGGAGGAGCATGCCGCTCATTTGAGAATGGTGCTACAAACTCTCTAGGATCACCAATTATATGATAAATTCAGCAAGTGCGAGTTTTGGTTGAACTCTATAGCATTTTTCGGGCCATGTGATATCAAGTGAGGGCGTAAAAGTGGATTCTCATAAAATAGAAACGCTAAAAAATTGGCCTAGATCGGTGAATCCCTCAGATATTCGGAGCTTCTTAGGTTTAGTCGGCTATTATCGGAGATTTGTTGAGGGTTTCTCATCTATTTTAGCACCTTTGACCAAGTTGACACAGAAGAAGGTGAAATTCCAATGGTCGGAGGCTTGTGAGATGAGCTTCTAAGAGTTGAAGACCCGACTTACTTCGGCACCGTGTTGACTCTACCGAAGGGTACCAATGGGTTTGCGATGTATTGTGATGCTTCAAGGATCGAACTTGGGTGTGTATTGATGCAGCATGGGAAAGTTATGGCATATGCCTCTGGACAGCTGAAGGTTCATGAGAAGAATTACCCGACCCATGATCTTGAATTGGCCTTGGTGGTATTCGCATTGAAGATATGGCGACATTATTTGTACAGGGTTCATGTGGATGTGTTTACGGACCATAAGAGTTTATGTCACGCCCCACCTTGGGAGGCATGGATGGCACCTGGTGCCCTACTAGGATCTGAACAGACCTAACTAGGCTTATGAACTTCTGGTGCAAGCCTAATCTTTAAGTCAAGAAAACAACGGGCTATATCTCGGCTGTAAGCACAGCCCCCGGCCGACAAGGCCTTATAGCTACCTGTGAAAGAAAATAGCTAACCAGAAATAGGTAATAGTAAGGAATCCTATGCGGGCCGACAAGACAACCATGATTTCTAGTTATAACTATAAAGTAAATCCATCATGAAGCCATGGCCGACAAGGTCACTAACTGACAGCTAAACAAGGCCCCACACGGTCAGCACGTAAAATAAAGCATACATGAGTCCCACACGGCCAATAAAAACTAATCACAGGGAATCTGAAATAATCTACAAGCCTCTAGGAGTGATATAATGGTCGGGATAGGGCCCTGACCTACACATAAACTGTACAACCAAAAGAGTAAACCTTCTAGCATTTAGCTCCGAAGTAAAGGAGCCGACTGCACTACTAATCCTGGTTGGATACTAAGAAGGTCCTAATCCGTGTCTATCCGCACTACAGGCAAGTAATGCAGTGCCTCAGGAGGAGCGTCAGTACAATATGTGCCGAATATGTAAGGCAGTAACTGTAAATAACTGAATGAACGGAAATGAAACCGAAAGTAACTAAAAGAAAGGGGTAGAAGTACTACCTGAATAACTGAACTTTCTATTGTCTAATCTATTAGTAACTAATGCACACAAGAACCTTACCTGGCCCTCATAAACCAGAAGTACAACCATCATTGAATTACCCACCTGGGGCACCTGTAAGCCCTAGCGAGTACACTTCAATCTATATATCCCTACAAGGTCACACTGAGTCAACTAATAACTATAGCCATCCTACTAGTCCCCTGGGTCTGTAGCTGAGCCCGCTCGGCCCCTAAACTGTAGCTGTGTCTAAGTGCAGTGGACTCTTAATATTTGCACCCCGGGTACCAGGTTCGATGGGGATGTGGTGCCGATATGGAATATAATAGTCCAGCCAAGTAATGGACTGTATGAGGACCTAGGAACCCATCTTCGTCCCTCACGGAAGGCATACCTCTCCTTAGAGTGCGTTATCTCACCCCTGGCGTGCGTCGACAAAGCTAGTAACCATGGGGTTGGTTATGGAAGGCTATACAAGGAAAAGTCAACCCCAAACAAGACATAGAATACTGGTCTCAGCTAATAGCAACAACTAATCACAATAGATATACTTTTGGCTCTCTTACAGGGATTGAAACTGTATCACAGTACTAGAGAAACTAACTTGCCGAAGAAATTTGCCTTAACATATCTCGATCGCTGATTCTTGATTCATATTCAATAGCTTTTTCTAACTGTAATTGTATTACTGGGAGAATGAGACTAGTTTAATACCCAATTCGGCTGACAACAATAACTTTTAATATTAATATTAACTATACTTCAACTTAACAAAATACGGTCGAAAACGTATAATTTCCCGAGAGTTTAGAAGGGAGAAATGCTTACTTGAAGCCTATGATCGTATAGAAATCAGTTTTGAGCAATTCTAACAATGATCTTGGGCAAATTTATATGCCCAAGTGATACTCAAATGTGTCATTTTAACCTTGTTTATCTATCAATGATTATACATTCTCATGTGATTTATAATACAATGTGAATTTATACTAACCAACATGATTAGCGTTATTTTGCAGGTGAAATGTAATTGTGTGAAGCTAAAATGCGCGTTGGGAAAGATCGGGGATGGACTTGGATGATTAGCAAATGACAAAACATTGGGTGGCAAGAATTAAAGGGGCTCCGCGATGGAGCCGTGTCACGCTGCCATCGCGGAGGCCTTCTGCCTAGCTAGGGAATTTTTGGCCAAATTCCAGTGTGGGTGCGCGTTGGGGCCGTGGCACGTTGGGCTAGCCCCGCGTTGCACGTCGTGCCACGTTGGGCTTTATTACCTGGACAGTCCATTTCCAGTGAGCCTCCGCGTTTGTGGCGTGTCACGGAGGCAGTGCTCCGCGATGCACTCCGTGACACGTTGCTTGTTATTTCGGGAAAAATTCCCACTAGTATAAATAGAACAATTAGGTTCATTTTTCAATATTCTGACTTGGTGGAGCAAGAACGTGGGTCACAGGCAGTTGAGGGGACGAAATTATCAGGGTTTTTCTCTATCTCCTTCTTCTTTAATTCAATTGCTAGTATGTTTAACACTCATTTAACGATGTTTAATCCACAAATGAGTGGCTAATTCCTCTTCTTGCTGAGGTTAAGAACAATTGTATTGAAATGTGATTGTTGATCAATTTGGTTTTTTATCTTTTCTTCCATGGTTGTTCTATTGATTCTTGTTCTTACTACATTAATGTGTGTCCTATATTAATGTACATCTAAAAAGTCCGGTTTCACTCGAGAGAGCAAGAAATTGGAAAGTTGTGAATCAATAGGATATGTTCTTTTCTTGGTTTGGGAAAATTGAGAATTGATTTACCTTCAGGATAGAAATATACCTGAAGGACGTATTAGTCAATTAAGGAACCGATTTTGTATGGCTAGAACATGAATTTCGTTTAATCACAGAAATGTAGGTGGACGGTTCCTGATTCTTAAGTTGGGTTAAATACGAGAGTTTTAATCCATTGGCAATAGTTCTTGACTAGCAACCAGAGGAAAAGTTAACCAAATTATATCGATAATTTATTTCCTTACATGTTCGTTTAACCTCAGCACGCTCACATTCATAGTTCAGACTCAAATTATATAATCTATGCAGACTTAGGATAAAATTAGAAATCAAAATATATCAAACTCTTCGTTGCACTATTGTCTTCATTTTTAGAATCAATATAGTAACACTTAAGTAATTTGTTACCTCATCCCAGTCCCTGTAGGATCGATACTTGGCTTACTTAAGGCACTTTACTACTTGTTCGACCATGTGCACTTGCGTGTAGTTATACACCCATATAACAAACCCCGAACAGGTTTTTGGCGCCGTTGCCGGGGACTGGCAATTGGTGAAATTTTCTTAAGTGTTAATTCACTATATTTTTTTCTTAGTGTTGACAACTTGGTCTTAGCCTGTATTTTGCAGATATAATCTCTGTTGAACACTGGCAAGAGATAAGGAGCTGGTGGACTCATATTTAGAGCCTAAGATACTATTTCATCGTCAGCGTAGAGAAGCTCTAGAGAAAAAGCTGCAGTTGCTCAGACAAACAATCATGGAGCAACAACAGAATCCACCAGTAGTAAGGGCAATGTTAGTGCCCGAGGAAGTAGCAGCTCGGCCGGTTCGCGAGGTGGCAATCCCACATGCTAACAATGTCACATCTAGCATCCGCAAACTTGAGCCAGGAGGGAGGTTCGAGCTCAAACAAAACATGGTGCAATTGCTGCACACCAGCGGGCAGTTCACAATTCTCCCTCATGAGGATCCACAACAGCATCTCTAAAATTTTTTGGAGATAAGTGACACTCACATCCCCGCTGGAGTGTCATCAGATTATGTCAGGCTTACATTTTTCCCATTTTCACTATTGGGAGAAACCAAGAGGTGGTTGAAAGTTGAGCCACCTAATTCTATTACTACTTGGGATGATCTCGCAAGGAAATTCTTGATATGATTTTTTCCATCCGGTAAAACAGCAAGACTTAGAAGTCAAATTCTAAGTTTCAAACAAAGAGATGGAGAGAATCTATATCAAGCTTGGGAGAGATTCAATTCCATGTTGCGGGATTGTCCACATCATCATCAATCCAATGATGTGCTGGTGCACACTTTTATAGAGGGTTTGGAACCCCACACAAAAATCTTGCTAGACCCAGCAGCTGGGGGACAAGCATTGGAGAAAACTTATGAGGAGCTGTATACCTTGTTAAATAGTATTTCACAGGGCAATCCGGAGTGGAATGCTGATTAATCAAGAGGAGGAACAAGGAAAGCAGCAAGAGTTCTAGAAGTGGATGGTTTTACAGCTATTGCTGCACAGATAGCTGCTTTACAGAATCAACTCAACACCCACTTCAGTAACATGACAATGAACCATCCTCAAGCCCCAGTGAATGCAGTGTAGAAGATTTGGTGTGAAGTGTGCGGGAGCAGTGAGCACTCAACTGAGTGTTGTGGAGCAAATCCTGACTCGGTGAACATTGTGGGAAATGTACAGAGGAACAACCACCAACAGTATGGCAATAGCTACAATTCCAACTGGAAGAATCACCCGAATTTCTCTTGGGGTAGCAACAACCATCAAGGGCAAAGTTTGAGTCAGGGGGCGCAGAGGAATCAAGGAGGGCATCAGAACTATCAGGCACAATATAGAAACAACAATGCACCTCCTCCACCACCATCACCCAGCATTGAGGAGATGTTCAAGACAATGATAGCTAACCAAGCTCAATTGCAGGCTGACTATGTGAAATTGGCAACCGAGGTGAAGAACAACCAGTTAGCTACTAAGGCACTTGAATATCAATTTGGGCAATTTGCTGGAGCCCAAAATACCAAGCCTAGAGGAGGACTTCCGAGCGACACAGATCCCAATCCCAAGCAGGTGAATGCGGTGACCACAAGGAGTGGTTTGCAGCTGAAAGAGGTGGAACCAGAAAGACCACCTCAACAATTGGGAGCAGCAGAAGTTGAGAGGGAGCAAAGTGATGAGAGGGGGAAGGAAAAGGAAGCTGAATCAGAAAGACCACCACCCCCGTTGCATCAAAGATTAAAGAAACACAAGGAGGAGGCGTGTTTCAAGAAATTCATGGAGGTGCTGAAACAGGTACATATTAACTTACCTCTTGTTGATCTTTTGCAGGGAGTGCCAAAATATGCAAAGTACATAAAGGACATCGTGGCAAACAAAAGTCGGTTGACTAAGTATGCTACGGTAGCTTTCACGGAGGAGTGCACTTCCCGGATACAAAACTGACTGCCCACAAAGCTCAAAGATCCTAGGAGCTTTACTATACAAATTACAATTGGGCAGAGTATCCGAGCTCGCGGATTATGTGATTTAGGAGCGAGTATTAATTTGATGCCGTCATCGGTATTCAAGAAGTTGGGTTTAGGGAGTCCTAGACCAACAACAGTGATCTTGCAACTAGCGGATCAGTCCTTATCTAGACCTGATGGCATTGTGGAGGATGTGCTGGTGCAAGTGGGCTCCCTTATCTTCCCGGTAGATTTCGTCGTGCCGGATTTTGAGCCAGACAAGGAAGTCCCATTTATTTTGGGACGTCCTTTCTTGGCGACCGGGAAAGCGCTAATTGATGTAGCTGCAGGGCAGCTAACCATGCAGGCACACGACAAGGTGGAAGTGTTCGATGTATATAAGGCCCCCAAGCTCCCGACTGTGTACGAGGAACTCTCGGTGATCAACGTGATTGATCGAGGTGATGATGCTCAGATAGTTGATTCACGAGAGTTAATGGGAAAACCACCGGAGAGATGTAAGCACTATTCGGGTGAGGACGGTGGTCGAGAGAAAATGTCCGTCACCCTAGAAGATGACTGAGCTGAATGACGTCGAGCCGCGACGGTAAACCAGGTGCTGCACGTGAGGCAATCCGTTAAATTTTTCTTTGTAAATTGTGAATAGATTTCTTTTTCTTTTTCTTGATTAACAACAAAATTTTTAGTTTTTATTTTTGTTTTTATTTTTTTTATTTTGAGTGAAACCTATAATTCTAACCAATTTCTTGTCGTAAGATTAATTTCAGGTTGAACAGAGGATAAATGTGCAAGTGATCGCAAAGAAAAATTCGAGGTATGAAAAATAATAAAAAGTGGCAAAGCAGTGAGCTACGGCGATGGCTCCGTGTCACGGAGGAGGGCCTCCGCGTTACCCTACGTGACACGTTGAGGTGTAAATCTGGAATCTTAAAAAATTCTAGAACACCCTCGCAACAGCTCTGTGTCACGGAGGGCATGCTCCGCGTTACCCTCCATGACACATTGCAGTGTATATCGCGACGGGTGACCCGCGTGAATTTTCCACTTTTAAACCCCGATTCCCCCTCAATTTTCCTTATTTCTCACACACTCCGCGACCAACCTACCTAAAACCCCTCCCCCCTCAACGTGACATGGACTTAGGCCAAGAATTTCATATAGTTTTCTTCAATTCTTCGAATTCAAGGTATGTTCTTCAATTCCATCTCATTTCTTATCGATTTTCTTCGATATAGAACATGTGATATGAGCTAAACTTGCCCTAAGTAGGAATTAAGCGTAAATTCAATTGAATTATTGTTGATGGATGTTCGGAGTATCATTGTGATTGCTTGAACTCGTTAATTGCATAATTTAATCGAATTTTTGATACAATCATAGCTAGGGCTTGCTTTTGAGTTTGAATTGGAAAAATTTACTGAACTAGTGAAATTCATGTTGGGTTGTACATGTTGAGTGAGATGAGTTGATGTGCTAACTGTTACTATGCTAATAGACCGACGGATTCTCGGGTGAAGGAAATATTGGAATTTGCAAGAATTGGGTGAATTGTATAGGTTCATGTAGATAAATTCTTTTTGTTTTCATTTCTTTGTTTTTTCTTGCTAAGTGCTATGGGATAAAATGTTATCGATGGTAATGATTGTCGTTACCTATACGAAATCTGAGTAGTACATAGAATATATACCGTCGAATACTCCAAATGCACTAAGCACATTTGTTATGTTTTGCTGGTTGTTTGTGCAAATAAGCATGATCTTGTCTTAATGTTGTAATTTTGGCTAAGGACTAAGTATGGGGTAGCCTAGCTTAACCCAACCTTAGTCGAAGAAAATTTTAGTTGGCTTAACATTGATCTTGTCTATTTGGTTTGACAGGAAAAATGACAAGCAGGCAGGATAAGGGAAAAGGCGCATCAACATCTAGCGCCGGCAGAAAAAGAATCAGACTGGGAACAGCGGTCCCAGCAGCACCAGCGGTTCCACGCGGCCAACGCCGTCAATATGGAACTAGGTGG
Source organism: Datura wrightii (assembly GCA_035772735.1). Lineage (NCBI taxonomy): Eukaryota > Viridiplantae > Streptophyta > Magnoliopsida > Solanales > Solanaceae > Datura > Datura wrightii. The sequence goes on along the minus strand of JASDFA010000008.1, from coordinate 65,638,288 downwards.
GTGACTGAGGAGGGGAAGAAGTGGTACGCAAAGCACAAAGAGAGAAAGTACTTCCTCGAGGAACACATAGCAAGGGAACCGTTGGCACAGGAGTTCCCCAGGATTGTCCAGAGGATCGAGGCAGCTGGGCTGAACTTCATTTTTGAAGAGCCCAAAGAATGCAATTTGCACTTGATTCGGGAATTCTACGCCAACTGGAACCGACTCTCAAAAGTCACACTATCAAAATAAGGGGGCAAATAGTCACTTTGGAGCCCCACCACCTCAATGCTATCTTAGGGGGGCGGGACACAGACGCCCACATGCTTCGAGAGCTGAATATCACTCCACCATATGCGGACATCAGACGCACTTTGTGTGGAACCCAATCGACGGCTAGGTGGAGCAGACATAAGGAGAGGGGCTACCATCAGACGTTGCCCTACTCATAGATGAATAGGGAAGCCAGGATATGGCTTAAGATCGTGTGTTCCTGCCTAATCCCGGGGGTGCATATAACGGATGTAACCCAGGATCGTGCATGCTTGGTGTACGCCTTGATGAAAGGGCTGGAGATCAACGTGGGGGCGGTGATTATCTCCGCCGTGAAGAGAGCCCGGTTGCATCATGTCACACCACGCCCTGGGGGGTATGACTAGCACCTGGTGCCCTACTAGGACCTAAACTGCTGGACTGCTAAGCCTGGGCACATCTGGTGCCTGGCTGGCTCTAACTCACATTTCTGGAAACAAAGGGCTATATAACGGCTGTAAACACAGCCCCCGACCCATTGGCCTATAGCCTCCTGTACCTGTACTAACAGCTGACCAGAAACATGTCAATATAGGGAAACCTATGCGGGCCGACAAGGCCACCATGCTGTCTAGTAATCTATAACTTAACCATGAAGTACTGGATAGCTACGTGACCAGCAAGGTCACCACTACTGTCGAACTATGGCCCCACACGGCCAACATAAAGGAAACACAAGTTCTAACAGCTATACAACTGCACGGCCTCACACGACCGGCTCATCTGACCACAGGGAAATATATACAGACTGCAAGCCTCTAGGAATTGCAATGGAAATGATCGGGACAGGGCCCCAACCTACCCGTACTATACAACAAAAGAAAATGAAATACACCTTTGGAATTTAGTCTCTGGATGACAGGAGCTGAATACTCGATCGCTGATAGGAATCACGTGGTATCGCCTACTCGTCTATGAGTACCTGTAGGAAAGTAATGCAGCACCCCACCGGGCGTCAGTACCGCTGGTACTGAGTATGTAAAGCAATAACTGAAAGAAATATCTGGAAACAACAATATAACTAATGAAACTGAAGTAGGAAGAAATAAATTAACTGTCTGATAATGTAAATCATACCTTCTCTCAATTATACTGGAAGGAATAGGAGTCATACCTGAGGATTTATCGTTCTACTATCGATCTACTCATATATAGTATAACACGGCACAACATATCATAACATACATAGCACACACAAACCTTACCCGGCCCCCATAAGTCGGGGGGTACAACCAGCACAAAATCTATACCCCTACCCCGGTCATCCCATCTCCTATAAACTCTGTAAGCATCCTGCCGGTCCCCTGGGTATGCACTTGGGCTCGCTGAGCCCCTGACTATAACTGCATCTGAGTCCGGAGGACTCTTGAATCAACACCCGGGCGTATCCGTTCGACAGGGGTTTGTAAGGGCCGATCAAGGCACAAATATGGGGAAAAACTGGCATCCCATCTTCGTCCCCTGTGGGACGGCATGCCACTCCATAGAGCGACGTATCCTCGTCCTCTGGCAGACGATTCGATACAGCTCTCAACCCTGGGGCATTCATGGATGCTAGGTAGTCCAACCCCAAACAATACAATGGTCTCAACTAGTAATACCATCTGAATGTCTCACATACTGAAGCTAATAATGGTAAAGTATTTGTATATACTATATGCTGGGCTAGTGATAGTAGCATGTACGTACTTAATACATGCTGAGGCTGATAATAGTATATACATATAAATATAATCTTCTGCCAGACTGTACTGGGTCTAATGCTGAACAAGATATGGTCTTTTTGCTGAAAACTATGCTGTATGCTGAGTTTCTATCGTAACAAGATTTACTATTCCTAACATGCTTTCTAACTTCATTTTAACTTATCATTCTACTTCTGAGATGTCTTACAGATATTACATTGCTTTACTGGTTTTCAACTGAATACAATGACATCCTAACATTCTGTGTCACATCACATACTGAGCATGCTGTGCAATTCCTAACACTTATATTAGAATCTATATCATGCTAACAAGTTTCGTGCTAAATACAACATGATGCTTCTAATATAGTACCAACATTCGTAATAAACATAATACATGACTTCTGAACATTCTACTGGCCTTTAAATTACTGTACTGCCCCGAGATTACTAACTTGCCGAGGAAACTAGCTTTACATACCTTATCCTCGAACTATCCGTCTGTCGGACGAGGCTCGGCCGGTGCTTCAACTATTTCCTCTCAACTGCATTCATAAATATGTCAATTAATACTAAATATAGCTTTATTGTTAAGAGCAACGTCACTTTCAATATAGTTTATAGCCTAAACTTAGGCTTATCGAAAGACGGTCGAAAACTCGCTATTTTCTAGAGGTCTAGAAGGGAGAAATATTTACTTCACAGCTAGGAACACATAGACACTAATTTAGAGCAATTCCACTTACCTTAGCTCGGTAGCTCGATGATTCGTGGCGGTATTTCATGAAACTAAATCCGTAGGAAGGCTCTCTGCTACTAAATACCTCGGTATCTGAGGTTAATTTGAGTTTGGACAACGTTTAGCAGCGTAATCGGACGAAAATTATATTACCTCCTTCGTTCTTTTTTCCTCTCTACTGATTGCTCTCTGTTTCACTGAAAATTATAAGTTTTTACTGATTTAAAACCGAAGTGGGGCTTTATATACTTGGGCCTGGACAAGGCCAACGTATCACGGAGCCAACGCGGAGGCTTCACCTTCGTGACACGCTGCCATCGCGGAGGGGTTCTGCCTCAGCTCCTTCCGCGATGGTTCGACAGGTTTCTCATCCGATCTTTTCCCGGGCCTTTCTCTAGCACGTATGGCCTTCAAATATGCTTAACCAACGTGCGAATAGGTCATCTAGGTGCCGGGAATACTACGGGGTATAACATTCTCCCCCCCTTAAGAACATTCGTCCTCGAATGTATGTTGCTATCTGGAGGACTACTTAACTTACTTTCTAGAAAAATTTCGACAGAGTTTCCCCTGTAATATGGACTAGCAAAAACCTGAAATGCAGAAAAATCCAATACAGGTACTGCACGCAATATTTTTAGATCCACTGGATAACTAAGTATCAATCTTTCTCATTCACACACATACAACTATAAGGTACTGCATAAGTAATAATACGAACTTACCTGTCGCCTGACTAGGCCTGAAATAGGTGAGGGTATCTGGCTTTCATATCTTCTTCAGCTTCCCACGTCATTTCCTCACGGTTCCTGTTACGCCACAATACTTTGACAGACGCAACATCTTTAGTCCTCAACCTGCGAATTTGTCTGTCTAAGATAGTTATGGGAACCTCTTCATATGCTAACTCTTCTGTGACCTGGACATCCTGAACTGGAACTACTGTAGAAGGGTCCCCTACAAACTTCCTCAACATAGAGACATGGAATACTGGGTGAACAAATGCTAACTCTGGAGGCAAGTTCAATTCGTATGCAACTCGGCCTATTCTTCGCCGAATTTGATATGGCCCAATAAATCTCGGGCTAAGCTTGCCTTTCTTGCCAAATCTCATTACCCCTTTCATCGGAGACACTTTCAGATATACCCAGTCATTTACCGCAAATTCTAGATTTCTGCGCCGCATATCTGCATAAGACTTCTGGTGGCTCTGAGCAGTCAATAAACGTTCTCGGATGAGCTTTATCTTTTCCTCTGACTGTCGAACAATGTCCGGGCCAACTAATGCTGATTCCCCCACTTCAAACCAGCCCACTGGCGATCTACATTTCCGCCCATATAATGCTTCAAAGGGCGCCATCTGAATAGCTGAATGGTAATCGTTATTATAAGCAAATTCAATTAACGAAAGGTGATCATCCCAGCTACCCCCAAAATCTAGCACACACGCTCGTAGCATATCTTCGAGCGTTTGGATAGTCCGCTCAGCCTTCCCATCTGTCTGAGGGTGGAATGCTGTGCTTAAATTGATCTGCGTTCCCAAACCCCTCTGGAACGACTGCTAGAATCTAGCTATGAACTGTGCTCCCCTATTTGAAATAATGGATACCGGCACTCCATGCAATCTAACTATTTCTCTGATGTATAATTCGGCATAATCCTCAGCCGAGAAGGTAGCCCTTACTGGCAAGAAATGAGCTGATTTTGTCAGCCTGTCAACTATTACCCAAATGGAATCATTTCTGCGTCTTGTACGGGGTAACCCTGTTATAAAATCCATGTTTATCGTTTCCCATTTCCACGTAGGCACCGTTATATCTTGCGTCAAACTGCTCGGCTTCCGGTGCTCCGCTTTCACCTGCTGACAGTTAGAACATCTAGATACAAATTCAGCGATCTCAGCTTTCATACCTGGCCACCAGTAAATGTCTCTGATGTCGTGGTACATCTTCGTCGTTCCTGGGTGAAGGGAATAACGAGCGTAATGCACTTCATGCATGATCCGCCAGCGAAGCCCTGATACATTCGGGACACAGAGGGGGCCCTTACAGCGTAACACATCATCCTCAATTATCTGAAAATCTAACTCCTTACCTCTCTGAATTCTATCTCTGAGCTGGACTAAATCAGGGTCCTCGTACTGTCGTTCTTTTACTTCTTTAACTAATGATGACACAGCAGAATTCTGAATTACTGCTCTATTATTTTCTGTTTCCATTACTCGAACGGCTAAACCAGCTAACTGATGAATTTCTTTGGCTAACTCTCGCTTCTCAGGTCGTAAATACGCCAAACTCCCCATTGACTTACGGCTCAGGGCATCCGCTACAACATTAGCTTTTCCCGGGTGATACAAAATATTCACATCACAATCTTTTAACAGCTCCAATCAGTGGCGTTGCCGTAGATTCAACTCCCTCTGAGTGAAGATGTACTGTAGGCTCTTATGATCTGTGTAAATATCAACATGGATGCCGTACAGGTAATGCCTCCACATCTTTAAGGCGTGGATTACTGCGGCCAATTCCAGGTCGTGGGTAGGGTAATTCTTTTCGTGTTTCCTCAGCTTTCTGGAAGCATATGCAATTACTCTACCATGCTGCATCAACACACAACCTAACCCGACGCCTGACGCATCGCAATAGACTGAATAACCTTCTGTGCCTTCCGGTAATGCTAACACTGGGGCGGAGGTTAATCTGTCTTTCAGTTCCTGGAAGCTCTGCTCGCATGCCTCTGTCCATTGAAACTTTGCTTCTTTCTGTGTCAATTTGGTTAGAGGTGCCGCAATGGTCGAGAACCCTTCAAAGAATATCCTGTAATATCCTGCCAATCCCAGAAAGCTACGAACTTCATTCGGAGTGGTAGGCCTAGGCCATAACTTAACTGCTTCTATTTTCTACTTGTCTACCTGTATTCCAGCATCCAACACAATATGCCCTAAAAAGGCCACTGAGTTAAGCCAGAATTCACACTTAGAAAATTTAGCATACAGCTGACGGTCCCTGAGAATCTGGAGCACTGTCCGCAAATGAGTCCGATGATCTACTTTAGAGCGAGAATGCACCAGAATGTCATCAATGAATACTATCACAAACAAGTCCAGGAAAGGTCTGAAAATGCTGTTCATCAGGTCCATGAAGACTGCCGGGGCATTCGTTAACCCGAAGGACATAACTAGAAATTTAAAATGTCCATATCGGGTCCTGAACGCTATCTTAGGAATATCTCTCTCACGTACTCGGACCTGGTGATATCCGGACCGCAAGTGAATCTTAGAAAAGTATCTGGCTCCCTGCAACTGATCAAATAAGTCATCAATTCTGGGGAGCGGGTACTTGTTCTTTATTGTAGCTTTGTTTAATTGCCGATAATCTATGCACATTCGGAGTGAGCCATCTTTCTTTCTCACAAATAAAACTGGCGCACCCCACGGTGAAGTACTCGGCCTGATGAAACCTTTATCCAATAAATCTTTAAACTGCTCTTTTAATTCTCTGAGTTCTGCAGGAGCCATACGATAGGGAGGAATTGATATCGGCTGAGTGTCTGGTAACAAGTCAATAGCAAAGTCTATTTCCCTTTCTGGGGGAATACCAGGTAACTCATCTGGGAATACATCAGGGAATTCGTTTACCACTGGAACAGACTGGAGCGTCGGAAATTCTGCTTGGACATCCTGGACTCTAACCAGATGGTAAATACGTCCCTTAGATATCAACTTTCTCGCCTGAAGGTAGGAAATAAACCTACCTTTTGGCGTAGCGGTGCTGCCCTTCCATTCTCGCACTGCTTCTCCTGGGAAGTGGAATCGGACCGTCTTGGTCCAACATTCAACGTTGGCAAAACACGGTACTAACCAATCCATACCCATTATGGCATCGAAATCTATCATTTCTAACTCGACCAGATCCACTGTGGTCTGACGGTCAGCAACCTCTACTGTACACCCGCGGTAGATTCGGCTAGCTGTGATAGAGTCACCGACGGGCGTGGATACTAAAAAGGGCTGCTGCAATAATTCTGGTGCAATACTAAACTTTCGCGCCACAAATGGAGTAATGTAGGACAAAGTAGACCCTGGATCAATCAACACATAAGCAGGGTGTGAGCAGAGAGTTAACATACCTGTCACAACATCAGGTGACGCTTCTGAATCTTTCCTCCCTGGTAAATCATATGTGTGGCTTGGAACCGCACCTGTACTGGAGGCCCCTGATCTGCCCCGGCCCCTGCCTGCTGAAACTGAGGGCCTGCACCCAGTCGAGGATGCTGTGGCTCGTGACCCTGCAGATGCCCTATCTTGTCTATCTCGGTCCTCTCGGCCTCTGGCTGGGCAATCTCTCATCAAATAGCCTTCTTGGCCACAAATATAACATGCGGTGGAACCATACCTGCATGCTCCAGGATGGCGTCGACTGCATATAGGGCAAAGTGGTAGGGTATACCTACTCTGCTCTGCCCTCCTCTATAATGGTGAATCTGCCATCTGCGAGCCTCTACCAGTCTCTGACTGCCCCCTGCGGCTGAATCTAGCCCCCTGCGACTGAGGCGGAGGCGGGGGCCTGGGCGGCCTGTCTAACAATCATGGCCTGGGTCCTCCCCGGGCCTCCCTCTGTAACTCAACTGGCCTGTCCCGGCGACGCTGTTCCTGATTAACCCTTCTAATCTCCTGATGTCGCTGTCTGATGCCCTCAATATTCTGGGCAAATGCCTGAATTCAAGCAATGTCCATGTCCTCTCGTAGTGTGGCCGTAATACAAGTCTCAACATATTCTGGATTCATCCCCATGATAAAGCGGTGTACTCTGGATGCCATGGTATCAACAAAGGTCGGTGCATACCGGGCGAAAGAATCAAACCGCAAGGAATATTCTCGAACACTCATGGCCCCCTGCTCCAGATGCAGGAACTGGTCTACCCGGGCCTGTTGAATCTCCCGCAGAAAATAGTGATCCAGAAAAGCTCCTGAAAAGCTGGACCAGCTGGGAGGGGAAACATCTCTCCCTCGGGGCCTTTCCCAGCTTTCATACCATAACACGGCGATATTTCGTAACCGAAATGCTGCCAACTCAACTGATTCTGTAGGCGTGGCATGCATAACCCTGAAGATTCTCTGCATTTGATCCAGAAAATCCTGAGGGTCCTCTGTCCGGTCCGTACCTGTAAACTGTGGGGTATTCAGAGCCAAGAACTCTCGGACCCTCGAACTACCGGGCCCTCCTGATGACTCCGCAACTGTAGACGGCATTGGCTGACGCTGAGCAGCCATCATCTGTGCTAACATAACTACAGCACTCCTAACCTCCTGGTCGGAAGGTGTTGGTATAGGGACTGCTGAAGGTAGTGTCGCCCCTAGTGGCTCCTGATGTGGTGGAGACTGCTGAGAAGGTTGGGATGATGCCTCTGTAGTGCCCTCTGATCGGGCTGTTTCTAAACGAGGGTGAGGCATCCTGCTGGTGCCTTCCCCTGCTGCAATATCTAAGCTCTGGCCTATGATAGGATGTCGCTGGTCTGACATTATCTATAACCAAAGAATGTAGTAAGCTTTTAGGGACTCAACCCTATATCTTACCGCTCTACAGCACGATTGAATAAGAATAAAAGACAACCATCCTATCATGCCTTGCAGCCTCCTACCCATAGTATGTGGTGCACAACACATCCATGGACAAGACTCTACTTAGCACGGCTTGCAGACTCCCTGGGATACGACCTGCTCTGATACCAAGTTTTTCACACCCCGCCCTGGGGGGTATGACTGGCACCTGGTGCCCTACTAGGACCTAAACTGCTGGACTGCTAAGCCTGGGCACATCTGGTGCCTGGCTGGCTCTAACTCACATTTCTGGAAACAAAGGGCTATATGACGGCTGTAAACACAGCCCCCGGCCCATTGGCCTATAGCCTCCTGTACCTGTACTAACAACTGACCAGAAACATGTCAATATAGGGAAACCTATGCGGGCCGACAAGGCCACCATGCTGTCTAGTTATCTATAACTTAACCATGAAGTACTGGATAGCTACGTGACCGGCAAGGTCACCACTACTGTCAAACTATGGCCCCACACGACCAACATAAAGGAAACACAAGTTCTAACAGCAATAAAACTGCACGGCCTCACACGGCCGGCTCATCTGACCACAGGGAAATATATACAGACTGCAAGCCTCTAGGAATAGCAATGGAAATGATCGGGACAGGGCCCCAACCTACCCGTACTATACAACAAAAGAAAATGAAATACACCTCTGGAATTCAGTCTCCGGATGACAGGAGCTGACTACTCGATCGCTGATAGGAATCACGTGGTATCGCCTACTCGTCTATGAGTACCTGTAGGAAAGTAATGCAGCACCCCACCGGGCGTCAGTACCGCTGGTACTGAGTATGTAAAGCAATAACTGAAAGAAATATCTGGAAACAACAATATAACTAATGAAACTGAAGTAGGAAGAAATAAATTAACTGTCTGATCATGTAAATCATACCTTCTCTCAATTATACTGGAAGGAATAGGAGTCATACCTGAGGATTTATCGTTCTACTATCGATCTACTCATATATAGTATAACACGGCACAACATATCATAACATACATAGCACACACAAACCTTACCCGGCCCCCATAAGTCGGGGGGTACAACCAGCACAAAATCTATACCCCTACCCCGGTCATCCCATCTCCTATAAACTCTGTAAGCATCCTGCCGGTCCCCTAGGTATGCACTTGGGCTCGCTGAGCCCCTGACTATAACTGCATCTGAGTCCGGAGGACTCCTGAATCAACACCCGGGCGTATCCGCTCGACAGGGGTGTGTAAGGGCCGATCAAGGCACAAATATGGGGAAAAACTGGCATCCCATCTTCGTCCCCTGTGGGACGGCATGCCACTCCATAGAGCGACGTATCCTCGTCCTCTGGCAGACGAGTCGATACAGCTATCAACCCTGGGGCGGTCATGGATGCTAGGTAGTCCAACCCCAAACAATACAATGGTCTCAACTAGTAATACCATCTGCATGTCTCACATACTGAAGCTAATAATGGTAAAGTATTTGTATATACTATATGCTGGGCTAGTGATAGTAGCATGTACGTACTTAATACATGCTGAGGCTGATAATAGTATATACGTATAAATATAATCTTCTGCCAGACTGTACTGGGTCTAATGCTGAACAAGATATGGTCTTTTTGCTGAAAACTATGCTGTATGCTGAGTTTCTATCGTAACAAGATTTACTATTCCTAACATGCTTTCTAACTTCATTTTAACTTATCATTCTACTTCTGAGATGTCTTACAGATATTACATTGCTTTACTGGTTTTCAACTGAATACAATGACATCCTAACATTCTGTGTCACATCACATACAGAGCATGCTGTGCAATTCCTAACACTTATATTAGAATCTATATCATGCTAACAAGTTTCGTGCTAAATACAACATGATGCTTCTAATATAGTACCAACATTCGTAATAAACATAATACATGACTTCTGAACATTCTACTGGCCTTTAAATTACTGTACTGCCCCGAGATTACTAACTTGCCGAGAAAACTAGCTTTACATACCTTATCCTCGAACTATCCGTCTGTCGGACGAGGCTCGTCCGGTGCTTCAACTATTTCCTCTCAACTACATTCATAAATATGTCAATTAATACTAAATACAGCTTTATTGTGAAGAGCAACGTCACTTTCGATATAGTTTGTAGCCTAAACTTAGGCTTATCGAAAGACGGTCAAAAACTCGCTATTTTCCAGAGGTCTAGAAGGGAGAAATATTTACTTCATAGCTAGGAACACATAGACACTAATTTAGAGCAATTCCACTTACCTTAGCCGGTAGCTCGACGATTCATCGGCCGTATTTCACAAAACTAAATTCGTAGGAATGCTCTCTGCTACTAAATACCTCGGTATCTGAGGTTAATTTGAGATTGGACAATGTTTAGCAGCGTAATCAGACGGAAATTATATTACCTCCTTCGTTCTTTTTTCCTCTCTGCTGATTGCTCTCTGTTTCACTGAAAATTATAAGTTTTTACTGATTTAAAACCGAAGTGGGGCTTTATATACTTGGGCCTGGACAAGGCCAACGTATCACGGATCAAACGCGAAGGCTTCACCTCCGTGACACGCTGCCATCGCGGAGGGGTTCTGCCTCAGCTCCTTCCGCGATGGTTCGACAGGTTTCTCGTCCGATCTTTTCCCGGGCCTTTCTCTAGCACGTATGGCCTTCAAATATGCTTAACTAACGTGCGAATAGGTCATCTAGGTGCCGGGAATCCTACGGGGTATAACACATCAGGGGCACAGATACGGATTTGGTGGATTACTCACCACATTCCAGAGGGGCCTGGACATTGAGGAAGAGGCCCTTGACTATATCCCGCAGATGGAGCGGCGGGCCTTAGATGTCACCAAAACTAAGGCTCCCGACACCACCCACGGGCCAGTGCTTACACTAGCCGAGCGACATGCTCGGGATGATCAGTACATGGCTCACATATACGGGATGCAGATGCTCCAACTACGGATAGGCAGGAGGCCAGCAATAGAGGAGGAGCTATGGCAGCTCGAGCTAGACTACCCTTTTTGCGAAAATTCCAGGGCTCTATACCGAGTGGGGCCAGCTTTTGTAGAGCCCACGGATGATGATGTCCCCACAGATGAGGAGGCACATCGTGAGGACTCCGATGTGGAGTCCGATGATGATGATGGGGGTGATTCAGACATGGGAGACGAAGCAGCAGCACCTGATGAAGAAGTGGAGTATTTTGATTGATCAGGGAGTTCCACCACCCAATTTTTGTGCTATTTTAATTTCTGTGAACACTAGGGACAGTGTTCGATATAAGTGTGGGGTGGGAGTAGTTAGGTGCTGGTTGTGTTGTTGTGTATGTTTTTTTCTGTTGTTGTGCCTGATGAAAAACTTTTGTGACCCTGTGATTTGTGATTGTGAAGTTGTTGTTCTGTATTGTAATTAAATGTGAAACTGTTGTGTGTTGCTGAATATTTTGCTAGCTGATTTTGTACATATTTTTGTTTTTATCTAAATGATCGATATTTTTAAATTAATTTTTTAAAATTCTTGGGTTTCTTGGTGTTTGTTTTCGGTTCTTTCACCGAGAATGGTCCCATTGAACCGAAGTCCTAGTTAGTGACCGTTCCCTATGATGGATGGATGACGATTGTCTTAAGGGAAATGTAGTCGTTAGGAGTAGATTTTTCATTTATTTTTCAGTTGTTTTCTTGTGTGGGTTGCATCCCAAAACCTATAGTTACTTTATGGTTGCAAAATCCTGGTTGACATGATATTCAAAATGCAAAGGTGATTCATATGAAAGCATGCAACTTTGTAAATATGTTGAGATACCTAGGCCATAGAGTCGATTCAGTGTGATTGAGGCTTAATGTTTGAATTCTTGTAATTCGCTAATTGAAGAGTCTGTGAACACATCTTGAATTGAACATGTGCAATAAGTGTGAAGTGAGATTTTGTTTATTCCATGCTATTGTGAATTGTCTAGAACTTGCCTGGTGTGTGTATGAAACGAAATGAAGGAGGTGTATTGTAGGAAAGGATGTAGGCATTTCTTTGTGTTAATCGAAAGTTTCTCTGTTTCATTATTGCACCCACCTTGAATGTACACCCTAGTTAGCCCGTTGAGCCTTTAGCCTATTATTTTTTTCTTGTGTCGAAAATGTGTAAACCGAGCTTTACCCCTTCTTTTCATTATCCGTAAATTGATCCAAAAGCTCTTAAGCGCTTAAGAAGAGAAAATAATTTTCCCAAGGTGTCAAAAAGTGAGAATGGTGAAAAGAAAAGCAGAGTGACGAAAGAAAAGAAAAGGTTGAAGGTGCACTTGTTATAAATAAAATATAATGAAGGTGTCTGAATAATCTTTGTTATCGAGTCAAGTGTGCTTAATAAGATATGGTCCAAACTAAAGACAGACTTCAAGAATGGGAGGATGAAGGAAGAAACAATGCCCATGAGTTTGATGGGATGTATTGAAAAGGTGCTTAAGGATGCTAGTGGCTATTATTGGCTAGCCCAATATTTACTAGTTCCGTAGCTTACATTACGACCTGTTAAAGTCCTACGTGATCCTACATTACATTTCCTTATATTAGTGGAGTAACACACTAAGGTCAAGCCAATGGTTCATGACATGATGCATGTGAATTCTTTTGGGAGAGCGAGTGACATTGTGTTTATATGCCCCTGCATGTAACCGTTAGAGTTCATGTGATTAAAAAGGGAAAATTCTCTTGCAATGTGAGGGCACATGCTTGATGAGAGATTAATTTTCGTGGCGGATATCTTGATCAACTTATTTGCATAAGTTTGCCAATATCGAGAGTCGATTCTTATGTCTAGGAGGTCTTGATGTGTTGAAGGTCATTGCATTGACAAGACCATGTGTGTTTTCTTGATGATTTGCTGTATTGAATAATCGGGATGACCGTAGCCTGAATTGTCAAACCAAAGTAGCCAGGATGGGGTGTAAATTGCATGAGGTGTAAGATTGTTGTTCGGGGACGAACAAGGATTTAAGTATGGGGTAAGTGATCTTGGGCAAATTTACGTGCCCAAGTGATACTCAAATGTGTCATTTTAACCTTGCTTATCTATCAATGATTATACATTCTCATGTGATTTATAATAAAATGTGAATTTACACTAACCAACATGATTAGCGTTATTTTGCAGGTGAAATGTAATTGTGTGAAGCTAAAATGTGTGTTGGGAAAGATCGGGGATGGACTCGGATGATTAGCAAAGGACAAAGCATTGGACGACAAGAATTAAAGGGGCTCCGCGATGGAACTGTGTCACGCTGCCATCGTGGAGGCCTTCTACCTGGCTAGGGAATTTTTGGCCAAATTCCAGTGTGGGTGCGCGTTGGGGCCGTGGCACGTTGGCCTAGCCCCACGTTGCATGTCGTGCCACGTTGGGCTTTATTACCTGGACAGTCCATTTCCAGTGAGCCTCCATGTCTGTGGCGTGTCACGGAGGCAGTGCTCCGCGATGCACTCCGTGACACGTTGCTTGTTATTCCGGGAAAAATTCCCACTAGTATAAATAGAACACTTAGGTTCATTTTTCAATATTCTGACTTGGTGGAGCAAGAACGTGGGTTATAGGCAGTTGAGGGGACGAAATTATCAGGGTTTTTCTCTATCTCCTTCTTCTTTAATTCAATTGCTTGTATGTTTAACACTCATTTAACGATGTTTAATCCACAAATGAGTGGCTAATTCCTCTTCTTGCTAAGGTTAAGAACAATTGTATTGAAATGTGATTGTTGATCAATTTGGTTTTTAATCTTTTCTTCCATGGTTGTTCTATTGATTCTTGTTCTTACTGCATTAATGTGTGGCCTATATTAATGTACATCTAAAAAGTCCGGTTTCACTTGAGAGAGCAAGAAATTGGAAAGTTGTGAATCAATAGGATATGATCTTTTCTTGGTTTGGGAAAATTGAGAATTGATTTACCTTCAGGATAGAAATATACCTGAAGGTCGTATTAGTCAATTAAGGAACCGGTTATGTATGGCTAGAACATGAATTTCATTTAATCATAGAAATGTAGGTGGATGATTCACGATTCTTAAGTTGGGTTAAATACGAGAGTTTTAATCCATTGGCAATAGTTCTTGACTAGAAACCGGAGGAAAAGCTAACCAAATTATATCGATAATTTATTTCCTTACATGTTCGTTTAACCTCAGCACACTCACATTCATAGTTCAGACTCAAAATTATATAACCTTTGCAGACTTAGGATAAAATTAGAAATCCAAATATATCAAACTCTTCGTTGCACTGTTGTCTTCATTTTTAGAATCAATATAGTAACACTTAAGAAATTTTTTACCTCATCCCAGTCCCTGTTGGATCGATACTTTGCTTACTTAAGCCACTTTACAACTTGTTCGACCACGTGCACTTGCGTGTAGTTATACACCCATATAACAAACCCCGAACAAATAACTTTTTCTCGGCGGGGCTACAATTTGCCCGGCGAACTTTGAGAAAATAAATCCATAGTAATTCTCCCTTCGGGCTTGGAACTAAATACATGAAGTTAATTTGAATTTTGATGGTGTTTGGCAGCATATTCGGAAGGAAATTACTTAAAAAGTGCGTCCCTCTCACTCTGACGAAGATATATATATATATATATATATATTTGAAATGATACCAAATGAATTCATGAACTTATATAATATTTGGGCGATGGACTGGGGTCCATGGCACGGACCCTTTCGCGCCAAATCACAGGCGAGTCATTGAGCCCAATGCGCCAGGGAAGGGTCTGTGTCACATTGCCCCTTTAGGCAGCTTGTCCGGCCTTCTCCCTTGCAACCTCAATTCCGCACTTGTTCCATCTTTCCCCGGGCCCTTTCTCGCATGTGTCGTACTCTAAAACTCTAGACTAAACATACGAATACACCGACTTAACAATAGAAACTTACGGGGTGAAACATCCTCCCCCCTTAGGAACATTCATCCTCAAATGTCAACTTCAACCTACAGGAGTTTAACTCTTTTAACTATTATTTTGGAAAAATTTCGACAGAGTCTCCCATGTAATATGGACTATCTGAAAACCCTATAATGCAGAAAATTCTAATACAAATATCTCACAGGATACTATAACAACTCTTTCACAATAGGATTGTAGTCAACTGAACAATATAAGTATCATAAATCATAAAACAACAACTGAACCAACAAATTTACCTTGTGTGCATAGTCTGGACTAATCCTGGAACAATTAAGGATATCTAGATCTCATGTCGTCCTCGTCTTCCCAGGTCATCTCTTCCCTGTTCTTGTTTCTCCATAGTACCTTAACAAAGGTGACGTCTTTTGTTCTCAACCTGCGAACTTGCCGATCTAATACGACCATTGGAACTTCTTCATAGGCCAAATCTTCAGTAACCTGGACATCCTCGACTGGCATAATTCGGGACGGATACCCTATACACTTCTGTGACATCGGCATAGGAAAGACCGGGTGAACAAATTATAACTCTGAAGGAAAATCTAACTCGTATGCCACCTAGCCTATTCTACTGAGGATCCGATATGGTCCAATAAATCTTGGGATAAGGTTGACCTTCTTACCAAACCTCTCACGTCCTTCATTGGCGAAACTTTAAGAAATACCCAGTTTTCTACATTGAATTCCAGGTTTCTACACTACACATTTAAGATTTCTAACGACTCTGAGCTGTCAACAAGCGGTCTTTGATATGCTTTACTTTCTCCTCTGACTGGTGGATTATGTTTGGCCCAATTAACCTGATTCTCCAACCTCGAACCAACTAATAGGGGACTTGCACTTCCACCCATATAAGGCCTCGTGTGATGCTATCTGAATTGCCGAATGGTAACTGTTACAATAAGAAAACTCAATAAGGGGTAAATGTTCATCCCAGATACCCCCGAAGTCTAACACAAACGCTCGCAACATATCCTCAAGCATCTGAATTGTTCATTCTACCTGCCCGTCTGTCTGAGTGTGGAAGGTTGTACTCAGACTAACCTGCATTCCCAAGCCTTTCTGAAATGACTGCCAAAATCTAACTGTGAATTGCGCTCCTCTATCAGAAATGATAGATACTGGAACACCATGTAGTCTAACTATTTCCCTGATGTATAACTCGGCATAGTCCTCGGCTGAGAAAGTAGTCCTGGCTGGCATAAAATGATATGAACTTATCAATCTGTCAACAATCACCTAGATGGAATCAAATCTGCGTCTAGTATGGGTAAATCTATAACAAAATCCATATTGATTGCCTCCCATTTCCACATAGGCACTGCTATCTCCTGCGTTAGTCTATCGGGTTTTTGATGTTCAACCATTACCTGCTGGTAGTTAGGGCATTGTGCTACAAATTCTACTACCTTCTTTTTCATTCCCGACCACTAGTAAATCTTTTTTGTCATGATACATTTTTGTTGAACTGGGATGAAGAGAACAACGAGAATAGTTTACCTCTTCCATAATCTGCTGGCGAAGTCTTGCCACATTGGGAACACAGAGGTGCCCTTACATCTCCAGACCCCATCCTCAGTTACCTAAAAAGCCGATACTTCCCCCTTCTATACCTATCTCTGAGCTGTGCTAAATCAGGATCTTCGTACTGTCGTTCTTTTACCTCCACTACCAGGGATGATACTACTGTATTCTAAATTATAGCCCCATTGTCTCCTGAGTCTATTACTTGGAAAACTAAGCTGGCTGTGCAATTCTCGAGCCAGTTTAGATTGTTCGAGCCTCAAATGTGCTAAACTCCCCATGGATCTATGACTAAGGGCATCTGCTACAATGTTGGCCTTTCCTGAATGATACAAAATGTTCACGTTGTAGTCTTTCAGCAATTCTAATCAGCGACATCCCGGTAGATTAAACTCTTTCTGAGTGAAAATGTATTGGAGGGTTTTATGGTTAGTAAAAATATCTATGTAGACGCCATACAAATAATGCCTCCATATTTTCAGGGCACGAACTATTGCAGCTAACTCCAAATCATGGGTGGGGTAATTCTTTTTCATGCTTTCTCAGCTGCCTCAAAGCATAAGCAATTACCTTACCCTGTTGCATCAGAACATACCCTAACCCAACACCTAAAGCATCACAATACACTGCATAACCTTCTGATCCTTCTGGCAACACTAGTACCGGCACTGATGTCAATTTGTTTTTCAACTCCTAGAAACTCTGTTCACATGCTTCAGTCTAGTGAAATTTAGCTGCTTTTTGAGTTAACTTGGTTAAAGGTGCTGATAAAGTAGAAAACCCCTCTACAAATCTCCTGTATTACCCAGCTAACCCCAAGAAACTACGTACCTTAGTCGGAGTTGTAGGTCTAGGCCATGTCTTTACTGCCTTGATCTTTTGTGAATCTACCTGAATATCAGCCTCTAACACGATATGGCCCAAAAAGGCTATAGAATTAAGCCAAAACTCACATTTAGAAAATTTTGCATACAACTGACCATCCCTATGAATTTGAAGCACTGTTCGCAAATGATCTCGATGTTCTGCTTCTGAACGAGAATACACCAGAATGTCATCAATAAATACTATCACAAACAAGTTCAGATACAGCCTGAAGATGTTGTTCATTAGATCCATGAACAGTGTAGGAGAATTGGTCAATCCAAAGGACATGACTAGGAATTCAAAGTGGCCATACTTAGTCTTGAAAGCGGTCTTTGGAATATCTCTTTCTCAAACTAGCACCTAGTGATACCCTAATGTCAAATCAATCATAGAAAAGTATCTTGCCCCTTGTAGCTGATTTAACAAGTCGTCTATCCTGGGAAGTGGGTATTTATTCTTGATAGTGACTTTGTTTAGCTGCCGTTAATCTATGCACATGAGGAGGGAGCCATCCTTCTTTCTTACAAACAGAATTGGCATACCCCACGGTGAACTACTCGGCCTATTGAAGCCCTTATCTACCAGATCTTTGAGCAGTTCCTTCAATTCTCTGAGCTCAGCAGGAGCCATTCGGTACGGAGGGATGGATATAGACTGAGTACTTTGTAATAGGTTGATGGCAAAATTGATTTCCCGTTCTAGGGGGAATACCAAGAAGTTCTTTAGGGAATACATCTGGCAATTCATTGACTACAGGAATAGACTGAAGAGCCGGGGATTCTACATGAACATCCCGAACCCTAACAATATGATAAATACAACCCTTTGCTATCAGCTTCCATGCCCAAAGATAGGATATAAACCTACCTTTTGATGTAGCTGCATTACCTTTCCACTCTCATACTACCTCCCCTGGAAAGTGAAACCGGACAGTCTTGGTCCAACATTTTACATTGGCATAACATGGTGCTAGCCAATTCATACCCAAAATTGCATCAAAATCGATCATTTCTAATTCTACCAAATCTGCTAAAGTCTGGTGACCAACAACCTCTATTGTACAACCTCGGTAGATCATTTTAGCTACAATAGAATAACCGATGGGTGTAGACACTAAAAAAGGTCACTGAAGTAAATCTAGCGTGATACCAAAATTTTGGGATACTAGTGGTGTCACATAAGACAAAGTGGAACCTGGGTCTATTAAAACATAAACATAGTGAGAGCAAATGTCCAGCATACCTATCACCACATTCGGTGATGACTCTGACTCTTGTTGCCCTAGTAAAGCATAAGTACGATGTGGACCGGTGCCTGAGCTAGATGACCTTGATCTGCCTTGGCCTCTGCCGACGGGAGCTGAGGGCCTACGCACTGCTGGAGATGTTGGGACACGTGATCCAACTAAAGATCTATCCTATCGGTCCTGATCACTTTGACCCCTGGCTGGACAGTCTCTTATCAGGTGACCCTCTTTTCCACAGGTATAACATGCTGAAGAACCATACCTGCACACCCCAGGATGACATCGACTACAGATAGGGCAAAGTGGCACAGTGAATCTACTCTGCTCTAACCCTCCCTGCTGCTAAGAAACCGATGGCCGTGAGCTCTCGCTACGTCCTGACTACCCCCAATGGCCTAGTCTATCCCCTTACTACTGCTGTGGAGGTGGGGGTCTGGGTGGCCTGCCCGATAGTCACGGCCTGGGCCTTCCCTGAAACTCTGCCTGAGCATCACTAGGCCTAGCCCTGCGGTGCTGCTCCTGATTTTCCCTTTCTATCTCCCCTTGCCGCTGCCTAATTCCCTCAATATTTTGAGCAAATTCCTGAACACAGGCAATGTCCATGTCCTCTCGCAGAGTTGTTGTAATACCCCAAAGAGGCCTAAGAATAGACCCGGGAGTTGAATTTGAGAAGTGCAGAAAACTAGCAAAAACATCACAGGACAGATGACCCAACGACTCGTGGTTGGATACCACGAGTTTTCGTAAGATGTCTTGGTTTGGGAAGTTTAGGGAAGCAGTGGAGACAACGGACGGTGTAACGACTCATTATTAGGAACAATGAGTTGTTGTTACCAATCGTTGGAAGAACTGGACTTAGGTTGGGGGGGGGGGGACAACGGGGCATTCCACGATTCATTGTGAGAAGAAACGGTTCATTGTTTCTCATTGTTGTTTGAGGGTTGAGGGTTTCAGTGCATTCAACGGATGGAGAGCATGACTCGTAGGATGCCACCACGATTCGTGGGGAGGCTCATGTAAAGGAAAGTCAGATTTGGTTAAGGGGTTGACAACGATCGACCCAACGACCCGTTGCTAGAAGCAACGACTCGTCCTGACGAGTCGTGGGAAGAATATGAGGATTTCATGATGCAGTGGACACAGTGACTTGATACCACGAGTCATTGTATGTTGAAACGACCCATTGGGTCGGTCGTTGATCCGTCCGGAGCAATTTTCAGGAAAATAATTTTAAGGGCATTTTCAACTTTTCCATGTTTTAAGACCCTAAAACTACGTCGTTTTGGATATTTTTCCAAGTGTGGTAAGATATGTTAAGTACTTTATGCATGCCTATTCTCATGAAAAATCTTAGAGAGATTTTTGGGAGATTCAAGGTCTTCTTCCCTAAGTTTCCATCTATTTCTTTGTGGGTATTCAAGGAACCTCGCATCCATTTCCAGGTATGTAGGATTTTAGAACGGGGGAAAGTTTTATATTATTTTCTTTAAGTCATGTTTCAAGATTTTAAAATCTAAAATGTCCATTTGATGAAGGTTCATGAAAGTTATGATTTTCGATGAATATGCAATATTATGAATTTGTTGATGATGGAAAAAGCATGAATTCAAGTTACCCATGTTTATGAGCATATTTTGAAAGAATTGAATATGATGAAGTATTGGGAAATGCCCATTGTTGAAGAATGATTTATGATTTATAAAGCGAATTACATGATTTATCGATTTATAATATTGGCCGATGAAAAGGACCTACGACTCTTGGCTAAGATTGTTGTAAAGGGGATCAATGATGATAAATGTTGTATTTTAGACAATGAATCTTAATGCATGATGTTATTGATTTACGTATGACCGTATATGTATATTTTTGGGAGCCGTGTCTAGCACCAAGCAGCCCGACGTTCAAAAGACTACGCTGGTATTTCATAACCATGTACCGCCGTGAGTTTCTAAATGATATGATGTATTGATAATGATCCTCTCAAATGTGATATCACGCCTAATGCACGACCCTCGCCTGGCAAGCTAGGGTCGGCTCTGCCCAATTGAGCGAGATAGTGGGGCATCATGAAAGGCTCTACCATGATGGTGTTGGTTATGATGAGTCCTCCCATTATTCCGCATGTCTTATGCATTGTTATGTTTATGTTATTGGCTCAAATTATGTTTTGATAAAATGATTTATGAATGATGTGAAAGTCTTGAGCCTTATGTTCTCTTACGAAATTTATGACACAAGCATGATGTCCTTCTCCTATGTTTATTTATGAGTTTATTATACTTTTAACGTCTATTTTACTTACACTGCATACTCGGTACGTTCCACGTACTGACTGTATACTTTCTATGATGTATAATTTCATGATATAGGGTCCGGATCTCAAGCTCATCCTCACTCTTAGTCCATCTCAGCATACTCTTTTAGCTTATTGGTGAGTCCTCATGTTCCGAAGGATGTTTGATAGAGTTTCATGTTATTTATATTTCAGTATTGGTCAGGTTAGTTGTGGATGTTGTCCCATCAACCCATCTTATGTAGTAGAGGCTTCTAGAAAAGAGTGTAGTACTTAGCTATGTATATGTGCAGGATTTCCTGATGTTATGTTATAATTACGTTTCTGCTATGTTTTTATGATTATCATTCCGCTTATTTGAATGAGATTAGTTGTATGCATGTGTCATGGGTCGACTTGGGGTCTCTCGGGGTCCCTTTTCCCGTGTCTACGATCCAAGTGTACGTTCGGGTTGTGACAAACTTGGTATCATAGCCATAGCCTAGGGTGTCCGAATGCCACGTTAAGTAGAGTCTTTTTTCATGGGTGTGAAGTGCACCACACATTTGACGAAGAGGCTACTAGACATTTAGGAAATGTTCCCTTCTTTCAAGTTCTATGTCGTGCGATGAAAAGCCTATCCATCCTTCTAGTTCGTTCAATTCGCAATTGTAAAATTGTGGCTCCTAGAAGAATGAACAAAAGGAGGAATGGAAATGATGAAGGCCACGGGGGTGGCAATGACCATGGGCATCAGCAAGCCCCATTGTTCAGGAGCCCCAGGCACTAGAGCCAGCTGCCCACGTTGAGTTTTTGGCAGCTATTCAGATGTTGGCGCAGGCCTTGACTGCTCAGGTCAACCAGCAGGCTGTTGCGCAGGTCCCACAAAATGGCAACGCAGCGGCGGCTTGGATTAGAGACTTCTTGAGGAAGAACCCTCCTGAGTTCACGGGATAAAAGGTGGATGAGGATCCACATGAGTTCATTGAAGGGATCTTGAAGGTCACTCAGGTTATGGGGGTGACAAATGGGGAGTGTGTTGATGTCACGCCCCGTCTTGGGAGGCATGACTGGCACCTGGTGCCCTACTTGGACCTGGACTGCTGGACTAGCTGAGCCTAAGAACTTCTGATGCCAAGCTGGCTCTAACTCTGGATTGAAGAAAATGACGGGCTGTACAACGGCTGTATATACAGCCTCCGGCCAACTAGTCCTATAGCCACCTGTAAGAAAACAACAGCTACATAGAACAACTGAATAAATAGGGAACCTATGCGGGCCGACAAGGCCACCATGCTGTCTAGTTATTTCTGAACAAAGAAAACAAGTGCTAAATTGCTACGTGACCGACAAGGTCACCACTACCAACTAAATAAGGCACCACATGACCACTATACACAAGCTAAAATATACACCCGGCCCCACACGATCGGTATAACAAACCACAGGGAAAAATTATACAATCTGCAAACCTCTAAGAATAGCAAGATGGTCAGGACAGGGCCCCGGCCTACCCATACTGTAGAAATAAAAAGAGAAGTAAACCTTTTAACTACCAAGCTCCGAATGACAGGAGCTGGAGACTCTGTAGAGCTGGCTGGGACTACGAGGGATCTGCTGCTCGTCTATGTCTACCTACAGGCAACAGCGCCCCAAAACGGGCGTCAGTACCATTGGTACCGAGTATACAAAGCCACAACTGGAAATAACTGAATAAAATTAATA
Organism: Datura wrightii; assembly: GCA_035772735.1. Lineage (NCBI taxonomy): Eukaryota > Viridiplantae > Streptophyta > Magnoliopsida > Solanales > Solanaceae > Datura > Datura wrightii. The sequence continues at coordinate 65,615,397 of JASDFA010000008.1, read as the reverse complement.
CAATTGATATAACTAAAGTAGAAAGAAATAGACTGTAACTGGCTGAAAGTATGAATTCAAGACTGTCCTCAACTATGCTGGAAGGAGTAGGAGTCGTACCTGGTAACATGGCATTCTACTGTCTATCTATTCATAACTAACATAGCATGGCATAATATAGCATAACATAGCACACATAGACCTTACCTGGCCCCCATAAGCAGGAAGGTACAACCAATACGCAATCTATACCCCTACCCCGCTCATCCCATCTCCCATAGTAACTATAAGCATCCTGCCGGTCCCTTGGGTATGCACTTGGGCCCGCTGAGCCCCTGACTATAACTGTACTTGAGTTCGGAGGACTCCTGCATCAACACCATGGGCGTACCCACTCAACGGGGGTGTATAAAAGCCGACTAAGGCAAAATATGGGGAAACTGGCATCCCATCTTCATCCCTAGGGGACGACATGCCACTCCATAGAGCGACGTATCCTTGCCCACTGGCGGACGAGTCGATACAGCTATTAACCCGGCGCTATCATGATGTTAGGTAATCCAGCTCAAAACAATATAGTCAAGTCTCGACTAATAATAGTAACTGTGTATGCTACATGCTGAAACTAATGATAGTAATGTGTGTGTATATATAATACATGCTGAAACTGATAATGGCACATATATAATTCCTGTCATACTGTGCTGAATCTAATACTGAAACAAGATATAACATTTCAGCTGAAAATCATGTTGTATAACTAAGTTTCTTGGTAAACATGATTTACTATTTCTAACATGCTTCCTAAATTTTATATTGATATACTATACTGTTTCTGAAATATTCTACTGAAATTTATACTGTGCTAGTAAGTTTCACGCTACACATGACCTGATGTTTCTACCATAATTACAAAAATTTATACTAAACATAATATGCGGCTTCTGAAACATTCTACTGGAACTTGAACAATTTTACTATACCGAAACTACTACCTTGCCGAAGAAACTGGCTTTACATACCTTGTCTGTTATCTTTCTGAGTATCTGGCGTGACTCGGCTAATTTTCAGCTATTTCCCCCAATTGTAATCATATCCACGAAGGAAAACAATCAATTCTATTATTACAAAAAAGAAACAACCTTTACAATATACACTCACTGCCTATCCTTCGACTTATCGAAGAACGGCCAAAAACTCGCTATTTCTCGGAAGTCCAGAAGGGAGAAATACTCACTTTAGGGATAGGAGTATATTAAAAATAATCCGAAGTAATTCCACTTACTTTGACTCAGCGGGTCGCCACTTCACCGGACGATTCTTGCGAAACTAACTCCGCAGGGATTTTCTCTGCAGCTTTATACTTCAGTATCCGAGGTTAATTTATGTTTGGACCACGTTTGACGGTGTAATAAGAAGGAATTTATATCGAACCCTCATCTCCCTCTTCTCTCTTATTGTTTTCTGAAAGTTAAGAGTGGAAAATGAAATAAAAAACCGAAGTGGAGATTTATATACTTGGGCCTGGACAGCCCCTCCGTGGCACGTTGGCCATCGGGAGGGACAGCCTCCATGGCATGTTAACATCACAGAGGGGGTCTGCCCGGCCTCCTCTTGCAACGCTCCAACAGGGAGCTTGTCCGGTCTTCCCCCGGGACTTTTTCTAGCATGTATGGAACCCTAAAACTCTTAACCAACATGCGAATAGGCCATCTAAATGTCAAATATTTACGGGGTGTAACAGTTGACTTGGCCTCTTATTAGCTAAAAGTGGTCGCTCTTATTTTGTATAACCATTGGAAGGACAGCAGGGCAGCGGGAGCGGGCTCTATCAGATGGGATGAGTTCCACATGGCTTTTCTCGACAAGTTCTTCCCTCGGGAGATGAGGGAGTTGAAGGAAGCTGAGTTTGTGAACCTCAAGCAGGGAAAGAAGACAGTGCTGGAGTATTCACTTGAGTTCACCCGTTTGTTAAAATACTCCCCAGAGTTAGCGATAGATCAGAGGGCGCGGGTGAGCTGATTTGTTCATGGTGTGGTTGGTTATTTAGACAAGGATTGCAGGACTGCCATGCTTCACCGGGATATGTACTTTCCTCACATAGTGTGTTATGCCTAGCAGATGGAGGTGGCTCATGCGAGTGAGAGGGAGGCAAAGAGGCTCGGACCGATAGTCGTGGGTTTTCACATTAGAGGTCCTGCGGTGGCTACCGTTCACAGCTCTAGCAGAGATCACTAGCCCCAGCACCATCATCAGCAAGTTTTCCATCCAGGCCTAGGAGTGATCAGAGGAGCAGGGTTTCAGGGTCGAGAGATCAGAAGGGCACTTAGTTAGAGTATACCTCTCCAGCCTGCGGGAAGTGCAGCAAGAATCACACCAAGGAGTTCCTGCTCGGTTTAGATGTTTGCTATGGGTGTGGTAGATCTGGGCACATGTGCCGAGCGTGCCCATATGCTAGACGAGGTAATGATAGGGGTCATGCACAGACCACCAGGACAGCAGCAGCTCTAGCCCGTTCCGCTCCGCAGGGAGCATCAACTTGTGGGGGGGCGGACAACGCCTAAACCGATTTTATGCCCTTGCCTCGCGCCAGGAGCAGGAGACTTCGCCGGACGTGGTCACTGGTATGTTGCGTGTCTTTCATATTAATGTTTATACCTTGCTAGATCCGAGAGCTACCTTGTCTTTCGTGACTCCTTATATAGCTAGTAGCCTTAGAGTTAGTCCCAGACCTTGTCAGAAGGTTTTCAATTTTGACCCCTGTTGGTGATTCGTCATAGCTAGACGAGTATATAGAGAATGCCTGATCAGTTTGTTGCATAAGGTTACATCTACTTATCTTGTACCATTATCCATGTCTAACTTTGACATTATTCTCGGCAAGGATTGGTTGTTTGCATGTTATGCTTCAATTAATTGTAGGACCCATATTCGTTTTCCAAGTGAGTCAGTGTTGGAGTGGAAGTGTAGTTCCGCGGTACCAGAAGGTCGGTTTATTTCCTACCTTAAGGCTAGGAAGATAATTTTTAAAGATTGCATATACCACCTAGTTAGGGTTAAGGATTTGGAGTCTGAGACCCTGACTATTCAGTCAGTTCCGGTGGTATCCGAATATCTGGAGGTGTTTCTGATGATTTGCTCGGTGTTCCTTCGGAGAGGGAAATTGATTTTGGTATTGATCTATTACCCGACAAGCAACCTATCTCTATTCCTCCGTACAGGATCGCCCCAGCCGAACTAAAGGAATTAAAGGATCAGTTAAAGGACCTGTTGGATAAGGGTTTCATTAGACCGAGCCAGTCTCCATAGGGTGCACCAGTTCTATTTGTTCGAAAGAAGGACGGTTCCCTTTGCATGTGTATTGACTATCAGCAGTTGAACAAGGTTACCGTCAAGAACAGGTACACCTTACCCAGGATCAATGATTTGTTTGACCAACTTCAGGGTGCCAAGTGCTTCTCTAAGATTGATCTGAGGTCCGAGTATCACCAGGATAAGTTCGTGATCGTGTTCATCGATGACATTCTTATATACTCCTGGAGCGAGGAGGAGCATGCCACTCATTTGAGAATAGTGTTGCAAACCCTCAAGGATCGTCACCTGTATGAAAAGTTTAGCAAGTGTGAATTTTTGCTAAACTCGGTGGCATTTCTAGGTCATGTGGTATTAAGAGAAGGCATAAGGGTAGATTCCCAGAAGATCAAGGCAGTGAAGAATTGACCTAGACCGGTGAATCCTTCAGAAATTTGGAGTTTCTTGGGCTTAGTAGGCTACTACAGAAGATTTGTTGAGGGCTTTTCATCAATTGCCACCCCATTGACCAGGTTGACTTAGAAAAAGGTAAAGTTCCAATGGTTGGACGCTCGTGAGAAGAGCTTCAAAGAGTTGAAGACCCAACTCACTTCAGCACCAGTGTTGACTTTACTCGAGGGCACTGATGGCTTTGTAGTATATTGCGATGCTTCGAGAGTTGAACTAGGATGTGTGTTGATGCGGCGTGGGAAGGTAATACCATATGCCTCGATACAGCTGAAAGTTCATGGAAAGAATTACCCAACCCACGACCTTGTGTTGGCTGCGGTGGTGTTTGCATTGAAGATATGGCGGCATTAATTGTATGGGGTCCATTTGGATGTATTTACAGATCACAAGAGCTTGCAATATGTGTTCACACAGAAGGATCTAAATCTTCAGCAAAGGAGGTGGTTGGAGTTACTAAAGTACTACGACATGAGTGTAATGTACCATCCGGCCAAGGCTAATGTGGTTGCGGATGCACTTAGTAGGCTCTCTATGGAGAGTGTGTCCCATGTGGACTAGGGAAAGAAGGAGTTGGTGAGAGATTTCCATCGACTTGCAAGAGTGGGAGTTAGATTTATCGACTTGATCGATGGCGGTGTTGTTGTACATAACGGGTCAGAATCATCCTTGGTGGTTGATGTTCAATCCACAAAAGATAAGTATCCAGTTTTGAGGAAGTTGAAGAAGGCGGTGCAAAGTCAAAAGGTGGAGGTTTTCTCCTAAGAGGGAGATGGTGTGCTATGATACCAGGGTCATCTATGTGTCCCAGATGCTGATGATTTGAGCGGTGCAAAATCAAAAGGTGGAGGTTTTCTCCTAAGAGGGAGATGGTGTGCTATGATACCAGGGTCATCTATGTGTCCCAGATGCTGATGATTTGAGAATTTTGATATTGCATGAGGCACATGGTACCAGATATTCTGTTCATCCAGGATCCACAAAGATGTATCGGGACTTGCGAGAAATCTATTGGTGGGACGGTGTGAAGAAATATATTGCAGAGTTCGTAGCAAGATGTCCAGACTGCTAGCAAGTGAAAGTCGAGCATCAAAGGCCGGGAGGCGTACTTCAGGATATCAGCATCCCCACTTGGAAGTGGGAAGAAATAAATATGAATTTCATTATAGGTCGACCTGATACTCTCCGACACTATGACTACATTTGGGTGGTGGTTGACAGGTTAACCAAGGCTGCACACTTCCTACCGATCAAGATCACGGATTTAGTGGATGATTATGCTAAGTTGTATATTTGGGAGTTGGTTCGACTTCATGAAGTGCCCTTGTCTATTATTTCAGACCGAGGTACTCAATTTACATCTCAATTATGCCATTCTTTTCAAAAAGGACTTTGGATGCAAGTTAAGCTAAGTACAGCCTTCCATCCACAAACAGACGGCTAGGCAAAACAAGCCATTCAGCCACTCGAGGATATGTTGAGGGCATGTGTTATAGATTTCAAAGGTAATTGGGATGATCATTTGCCCTTAATCGAGTTTTCTTATAATAAAAACTATCACTCTAGTATCCAAATGACGTCGTTCGAGGCTCCTAACGGGCGAAGGTGTAGATCTCCCATCGGATGGTTTGAGGTTGGTGAGGCAGCTATGGTAGTGCTAGATTCGGTTGGCGAGGTGATGGTGAAGGTGCAGTTGATAAGGGAACGGTTAAAAATCACTCAGAGTCATCAGAAATCATATGCCAATGTGAGGAGAAGAGACTTGGAGTTTGATGTGGACGAACGGGTATTTCTAAAGGTATCTCCCATGAAGGGGGTCATACGGTTTGGGAAAAAGGGGAAACAGAGTCCCCGATATGTTGGTCCTTACCGGGTTATGAGGAGAGTTGGTAAGGTGGGTATGAGTTGGACATGCCTTCAGAGTTAGCTTCCGCTCATCCCGTGTTTCATGTGTCACTCTTGAAAAAGTGCTTGGGTGATCCAGCTTTAGTAGTCCCGGTAGACAGGGTTGGTGTAAAGGATAGCCTTAGCTATGAAGAAATTCCGGTGAAAATCTTAGATCATCAATTCCATAAGCTAAGGAACAAAAAAGTATCTTCAGTTACAATATTATGGAGAAATCAGCATGTTGAGGGAGCTACATAGGAAGTCGAAGCAGATATGATGGCTTGATATGCACATTTGTTCTCTACCGACTCAGTTCCGACTTGAGGTACCAGTTTTTGCCCTAAGACTCCATCTAGTTTTTATGCTCAGTTCATGTGTGCTAGTTTCTTTTATGTGTATGAATGTGTATGTGAAGTATAAGATCAGTTCAGCTATGTGGTTCTATTCGGAGGTAGTCATTCCGTGAAAATTTCGGTTAAAATGATTAGTATATGGCTATGATAAATTGTATGTTTCTGTTTGCTGCTAGTTTCATACATCCGAGGACGAATATTTTCAAGGGGGAGATATTACCAATACCCTGTAGAGTCCTATGAATAGACCCGGGATTTGAATTTGAAAAGTGCAGAAAACTAGCAAAAACATCACAGAATGGGCGACCCAATGACTCATGGTTGGATAACACGAGTCGTCGTAAGCTATCGTGGTTTGGGAAGTTCAGGGAAGCAGTGGAGACAAAAGACGGTGTAACGACTCATTTTTAGGAACAACGAGTTGTTAGTCCTTCTAATGACTGGTAACAACAACTCATTGTTCCTAACAACGAGTTGTTACACCATCTATTGTCACCACTGCTCCCCTGAACCCCCATTCTACTACTACTTTTGGCGACTCGTGGTATCCACCCACGAGTCATTGAGTCATCCGTTCTGTGATGTTTTTGCCAATTTTCTACACTTTTAAAATTCAACTCTCGAGTCTATTCTTAGGCCTTCCCGGGGTATTACAATATCTCTCTCTTGAAAACATTTGTCCTCGAATGTAGGAAACAAGCAAAAACCAAAAACATAGAATTTATCATAGCTATTATTGATCATTTTAACCGAAATTTTCACGGAATCACTACCTCCGAATCAAACCGTATAGCTGAACTGATCTTATACTTCACATACACATTCATATATATAAAAGAAAATTGCACACATGAACTGAATACGAAAACTAGATAGAGTCATAGGACAAAACTGATACCTCAAGACGCAATTGAGTCGGTAAAGAACAAATGTGGATATCTAGCCATCATATCTGCTTCGGCTTCCCATGTAGCTCCACCAACATGCTGATTCCTCAATAATACTTTAACTGAAGCTACTTGTTAGTTCCTTAGATTACGGACTTGACGATCTAAGATTTTCACCGGAATTTCTTCATACCTGAGGCTATCCTTTACACCAATGTTGTTTACCGGGACTACTAAAGCTAGGTCACCCAAGAACTTTTTCAAAAGTGAAACATGGATGACACAATGAACTGAGGCTAATTCTGAAGGCAATTCGAACTCATACGCCACCTTACCAACTCTCCTCATAACCCGGTAAGGACCAGCATAGCGGGGATAGAGTTTCCCTTTCTTTCCGAATCGCATGACACCTTTCATGGGAGATACCTTTAGAAATACCCGATCGTCCACATTAAACTCCAGATCCCTTCTCCTCACATTAGCATACGATTTCTAATGACTCTGAGCGATTTTCAATCGGTCCCTTATCGACTGAACCTTCACTATCGCCTCATGAACCTAATCTGGGCCTATCATGGCCGCCTCACCAACCTCAAACCATCCGATGGGAGATCTACACCTCTGCCCGTAAAGAGCCTCGAACGGTGCCATTTGGATACTGGAGTGGTAACTGTTATTATAAGAAAACTTGATCAAGGGCAAATGATCATCCCAACTACCTTTGAAATCCATAACACATGCCCTCAACATATCCTCGAGGGTCTGAATGGTTCATTTTTCTTGGCCGTCTATTTGCGGATGGAAGGCTGTACTGAGCTTAACTTGTGTCTTAAGTCCCTTTTGAAAAGAAGGCCAGAATTTAGAGGTAAACTGAGTACCTCAGTCTGAAATAATAGACAAGGGCACTCCATGAAGTCGAAATAACTCCCAAATATACAACTTAGCATAATCCTCCGCTGAATCCGCGGTCTGGACTGGTAGGAAATATGCCGCCTTAGTTAGCCTATCTACCACCACCCAAATGGAGTCATAGTCTTGGCGAGTACAAGGTAGGCATGTAACAAAGTCCATATTAATTTCTTTCCACTTCCAATTTGGGATGCTGATATCCTGAAGTACGCCTCCGGCCTTTGATGCTTGACTTTCACTTGCTGAAAGTTTGGACATTTTGTTACGAACTCTCCAATATCCTTCTTCATACCATCCCACTAATAGATTTCTCGCAAGTCCCGATACATCTTTATGGATCTTGGATGAATAGAATATCTGGTACCATGTGCCTCATGAAATATCCAAATTCTCAAATCATCAACATATGGGACACATAGATGACCCTGGTATTATAGCACACCATCTCCCCCTTGGGAGAAAACCTCTACCTTTTGACTCTGCACCGCCTCCTTCAGCTTCCTCAAAATTGGATCCTCATCTTGCCTGGATTTAACATCAACCACCAAGGATGATTTTGACCCGTTATGTACAACAACACCGCCATCAGTCGAGTCGATTAATCTAACTCCCAGTCTTGCAAGTCAGTGGACATCCTTAACCAACTCCTTCTTTCCCTCATCCACGAGGGAAACACTCTCCATAGAGAGTGTACTAAGCGAATTCGTAACCACATTAGCCTTGCCCGGGTGATAGAGGACATTCGTGTTGTAGTCCTTTAATAACTCCAACCACCTCATTTGCCAAAGGATTAGATCTTTCTGTGTGAACACATATTGCAAGATCTTGTGATCTGTAAATACATCTACATGGACACCATACAAGTAATGCCGCCATATCTTCAATGCAAACACCACCGCGGCCAACTCAAGATCGTGGGTCGGATGATTCTTTGCATGAACTTTCAGTTGTCTCAAGGCATATGCTATTACCTTCCCACGCAACATCAACACACATCTCAGTACGACTCTTGAGGCATCACAACACACTACAAAGCCATCACTGCCCTTGGGTAAAGTTAACACTGGTGCTGAAGTGAGTCGGTTCTTCAATTTTTGGAAGCTTTTCTCACAAGCATCGACCATTGGAACTTCACGTTTTTCTAGGTCAATTTGGTCAGTGGGGCTGCAATTGATGAAAAGCCCTCAAATAATTTTCGGTAGTAGCCAGCTAAGCCCAAGAAACTCTAAACTTCTGAAGGATTCACTGGTCTAAACCAATTCTTCACCACCTCGATCTTCTGGAAATCTACTCTTATGCCCTCGCTTAATACCACATGTACCAGAAAAGCTACCGCGTTTAGCAAAAATTCACAAACTTCGCATACAACTGACTATCCTTAAGGCTTTGCATCACTATTCTCAAATGAGGGGCATGCTTCTCCTCACTCCGGGAGTATATCAAAATGTCATCCATGAACACGATCACGAATATATCCAAATATTGCTTGAAAACCCTTTTCATCAGGTCAACAAAAGCTACAAGGGCATTGGTTAGTCTGAAAGACATAACAACAAATTCATAATGATCATACCAAGTCCTGAAAGCGGTCTTCGGGATGTCACTCTCCCGAACTCTGAGCTGGTGATACTCGAACCTTAGATCAATCTTGGAGAAGCACTTGGCACCCTAGTCAAACAAATCATCGATCCTTGGTAAGGGGTACCTGTTCTTGACGGTAACCTTGTTCAACTGCTGATAGTCAAGACATATGCAAAGGGAACCGTCCTTCTTTCGAAAAAATAGAACTAGTGCACCCCATGGAGACTGGCTCGGTCTAATGAAACCCTTATCCAACAGGTCCTTTAACTGATCCTTCAATTCCTTTATTTCGGCTAGGGCGATCCTGTAGGGAGGAATAGAGATAGATTGCTTGTCGGGTAATAGATCAATACCAAAATCAATTTCCCTCTCTGAAGGAACACCGAGCAAATCATTAGAAACACCTCCAGATATTCGGATACCACCGGAACTGACTGAATAGTTGGGGTCTCGGACTCCAAATCCTTAACCCTAACTAGGTGGTACATGCAATCTTTAGAAATTGTCTTCCTGGCCTTAAGGTAGAAAATAAACCGACCTTGTGGTACCGCAGAACTACACTTCCACTCCAACATTGACTCACTCAAAAAACGAAATTCCACTGTACGAGTCCTACAATTAATTGAAGCATAACATGCAAACAACCAATCCATGCCGAGAATAATGTCAAAGTCAGTCATGGATAACTCTAAAAGGTCTGCGAAGGTAACCTTATGAAACACAGTGACTGGCATTCTTTATACACTCGTCTAGCTATGACCGAATCACCAACAGGGGTCAAAACTGAAAACAGTTCTAACAAGGTCTTGGGACTAACTCTAAGGCTTCTAGCAATGTAAGGAGTATCGAAAGACATGGTAGCTCCCAGATCTAGCAAGGCATAAACATCAATATGAAAGATACGCAACATAACAGTGACCACTTCTGGAAAAGTTTCCTGTTCCATGAGCGAGGCAAGGGCATAGAATCGGTTTTGGTGCTATTCGCCACCTCCACTAGTCGATGCTCCCTGTGGAGCAGAACGGGCTGGAGCTACTGCTGTCCTGGTGGTCTTTCCACGACCCCTATCATCACCCTATCTAGCATATGGGAACGCTCGGCGCATGTACCTAGGTCTACCACACCCATTGCAGACATCAAAGCCGAGTAGGCACTCCCCGGTGTGACTCTTGCTGCACTTCCTGTAGACTGGACTGGTATACTCTAACAGGGTGACCCTTTGATCCCTCAACCCTGAAGCCCTGCTCCTATGATCACCCTTGGGTCTAGATGGAACACTAGTTGATGATGGTGCTGGGGCTAGTGACATCTGCTGAAACTGTGGACGGTAGCCACCGTCGGACCTCTAATGTGAAAACCCACGGTTGTCCGTCCGAGCCCTCTTTGCCTCCCTCTCCCTCGTATGAGCCTTCTCCATCTACTGGGCGTACAACACTATGCGAGGAAAGTCAATATCATGGTGGAGCATAGCATTCCTGCAATCCTTGTCTAAATAACCCGCCACACCATGAACAAATCGGCTCACCCGCGCCCTCTGGTCCATCACTAACTCCGAGACATATTTTGATGGGTGAGTGAACTCAAGTGAATACTCCAACACTGTCATATTTTCCTGCTTAAGGTTCACAAATTCAGCTGCTTTCAACTCCCTCAACTCCCTAGAGCAAAACCAATTGAGAAAGGCCATGTAAAACTCATCCCAGCTGATAAGACAAAGGCCATGTAAAACTCATCCCAGCTGATAAGGCCCGCTCCCGTTGTCCTACTGTCCTTCCATTGCTTGTACTAAATATGAGTGACCTCTTTAAGTTGATAAGAGGCCAAGTCAACACACTCCCCATTTTTCACCCCCATAACCTGAGTGACCTTCAAGATCCCTTCAATAATCTCATGTGGATCCTTATCCATGTTTGATCCCATGAACTCAGGAGGGTTCATCCTTAAGAAGTCTCTAATTCGAGCTGTCGCTGCATTGCCATTCTGTGGGACCTGTGCAACAGCTTGCTGGTTGACCTGCGCAAACATCAGAATAGTCGTCCGAAACTCAGTATAGGCAGCTGGCTCTAGTGCTTGGGGCTCTTAAACAGGTGGAGCTTGTTGATGTTCATGGTCATTTCCATCTCCGTGGCCTTCATCATTTTCATTCCTCCTTCCGTTCATTCTTCTAGTAGCCATAATTTTGCAATCGCGAATTGCACGAGTTAGAAGGATGGAGAGGTTTTTAATTGCACGACATAGAACATGAAAGAAGGGGACATTTCCTAAACGTCTAATAGCCTCTTCATCATAAGTGTGGTTTTCGGGTGTTTAAATAACTACACGCAAGTGCACGTGGTCGAACAAGTAGTAAAATGGCTAAAGTAAGCCAAGTATCGATCCCACAAGGACTGGACCAAGGTAATAATCGAATCAAGCGTTAATAAACTCTAACTCTAATAATGCAGACAACCGTTTCAATAAGATTTTGGGAGTTTGTTTCCTAATTTATACTAATCAAAAACAAATATACAATTTGAGTCTGAACTATAGTAATGAGCATATTGAGGCTAAAACAAACATGCAGGGAAGCAATTTATTGATACAAGTAGGTCAATCTTTCCTTCGGTTGCTAGTCAAGAATTAGCCTATGGATTAAAACTCTCGTATTTAACCCAACTTAAGAATCATGAACCTTCCACCTACGTTTCTGTGATAAGAAGAAATTCATGTTCAAGCTGTACGAAACTGATTCCTTAATTGACTAATACGACTTTCAGATATATTTCTATTCTGAAGGTAAATTAATTCTCAATTTTCCCAAACCAAGAAGAGATCATATCCTACTAATTCATGACTTTCCAATTTCTTTCTCTTTCGAGCGCAAACTGGATTTTTTAGATATACATTAATATTGGCCAAACATTAATGTAGTAAGAACAAGAATTGATAGAACAACCATGGAAGAAAAAGATGAATAACCAAGATGATCAATAATTGCATTCCATTACAAATGTTCTTAACCTCAGCAAGAAGTGAATTTAGCCACTCATTTGTAGATTAAACATCGTTAAATGAGTGTTAATCATACAAACAATTGAAATAAAGAAGAAAGAGATAGAGAAGAACCCTAAGAATTTTGTCCCCTCAACTGCCTGTAACCTACGTTCTTGCTCAACCAATTCAGAATAATAAAAAAATAAACCTAAGTGTGCTATTTATACTAGTGGGAATTTTTCCCGGAATAACAAGCAACGTGTCACGGAGTGCATCGCGGAGCACTGCCTCCGTGAAACGCCACAAACGCGGACCCTCACTGGAATTCGGTCCTCCAGGTAATTATGCCCAACGTGCCACGGCGTGCAACGTGGGGCTTGGCCAACATGCCTCGGCCCCAACGCGGACCTTCATTGTAACTTGGCATATTTTTATCATCCGGGGAAGAATGCATCACCGATGGCAGCGTGACACGGCTCCATCGTGGAGCCCCTTAATTTTCTGCATAACCTGGGCCTTTTCCACTGCTCGCCTCCGATCTCTTCCCGATTTCTCCCAACATGCATCTTAGCTTCCTAAAATTACATTTTTCCTGCAAAACAACACAAATCATGTTGGTTAGTATAAATTCACATTTTAACTACAAATCACATGAGAATGTACAATTATCAATGTATAAACAAGACAAAATGAAGAATTTGAGTATCACTTGGGCATATAATTCTGCCCAAGATCATGTGGCGCGCTTCACACCCATGAAAAAGACTCTACTTAACGTGGCTTTCTGACACCCTAGGACACTTCAAACCTATTGTTCTGATACCAAGTTTGTCAAGACCCAAACATACACCCAAATCGTAGACACGGGACAAGGGACCTTGAGGGACCCCAAGTCGACCCATGGCTCATGCATACAACTAATCTCATTCAAATAAGCGGAATGATAATCATAAAAATATAGAGGAACGTAATCATAGCAGAACATTCGAAAATACTGGACGTACACATAAGTTGAATACATACAATGGGTTGATGGGACAACATCCCCAACTAACCCGAACAATATTGAAGCGTAAGATAACATAAAAGTCTGTCAAACAGCCCTTGAAGCATGAGGACTCACCATTAAACTTAGAACGTAAGCTTAGATGGACTAAGGATGAGGATGAGCCTGAGATCTGAACCCTGTATCATGAAAGGATATAGTATATAAAGTATGCGGTCAGTACATGGAATGTACTGAGTATGCAAGGTAAGTTAAAAGGACATTTAAAAGTAAAATAAGATTATAAGTAAATGTAATAGAAGGACATCATGCATATATCATAAATTCTATTGAAAACATAAGGCTCAAGGATTTCAAATCATTCATAAAGCGTTCATATTCATAATTTTAAGTAAACATTACCAAAACAAAACTTTACCCAATAACATAAACTTATCAATGCATAAAACATGCGGAACAATGCGAGGACTCATCATAACCGACAACATCATGGTAGAGCCTTTCATGATGCTCCACTATCTTGCTCAAGTGGGCAGAGCCAACCTTGGCTTGCCAGGAAACAGTCGTGCATAAGGCGTGACATCACATTTGGGGGGATATTATCAATACATCTTATCATTTACAAACCCACGGTGACACGTGGTTATGAGACACCGACGTAGTCCTTTGAACGCTGGGTTGCTCGGTGCTAGACACGACTCCCAAAAACATGCATATAGGCTCATACATAAATCAATAACATCATGCATTAAGATTCATTGGCTAAAATATAGCATTTATCATCATTGATCCCCTTTAAAACATGCATAGCCTAGAATCAAGGCCCTTTTCATCGGCCAACATCATAAATCGAGAAATCATGTAATTCACTTCATAAATCATAAATCATTCTTTAACATGTGGGTATTGCCCAATACTTCGTCATATTCAATTCTTTCAAAATATGCTCATAAACATGGGTAACTTGAATTCATGCTTTTTCATCATCAATAAATTCAAAATATTGCATATTCATTGTAAATCATAACTTTCATGAACTTTCATCAAATGGGCATTTTGAATTTAAAATGCTTGAAACATGATTTTAAAAAAAAATAATAAAACCTGCCCATCATTCATAATTCAATAATGAAGACTCAATTAAATCACACCTATACGGAGAAATCACATTTTCATGCATTTGAGTAAAAACCCATAGACTTGAATAAAAGGATTCATGATTTAAATTGATGTTTGGGGCATGGGTGGGGAAGAATTTCACCTATTCTAAAACCCTACTTACCTAAAAATGAATTAACTCAAAGTTCCTTGAACACCCACAAAGAAATTGATGGAAACTTGGGGAAGAAGACCTTGAATCTCCTAAAAATCTCTCTAAAGTTCTTGCATAAGAATGGGCATGCATAAATCACTGAACTCCTCTTATCACACTAAGAAAATATTAAAACGACGTAATTTAGGTTCTAAAGGCGTGGAAAAGTCGGAAATGCCCTTAAAATTATTTCCCTGAAAACTGCCCCGGAAGGACCAATGACCGACCCAACCGGTCGTGGCAACATACCACGACTTGTGCTATCAAGTCTATGGGTCCATTGCCTCATAAAACATATCAAATCCTTCCCACGACCCGTCAGGATGAGTCGTTGCTTCAAACCACGGGTCGTTGAATCGATCGCCGTCAACTCCTTGACCAATCTGACTTCCCTTTTCACGAGCCTCGCCACGACTCGTGGTGCTTTCCAATGATTCTTGGTATCCATCCTTTGAATGCACTAAAACCTCAAGCCACAAGCAACGACTTGAAACAATGGGTCGTTCCTCCTCACCACAAATCGTGGGATGCCCCGTTGTTTCTCCTTGAGCCTAAGCTTAGTCCTTCTAACGACTGGTAACAACGGCTCATTGTTCCTGAAAATGAGTTTTTACACCATCCGTTTTCACCATAGCTCCCCTGAACCCCCAATCCACGACTTTTTTCGATGACTCGTGGTATCCACCCAAAAGTCATTGAGACGTCTGTTCTATGATATTTTTGCTAGTTTTCTGCACTTTTCAAATTCCACTCCCGAGTCTATTCTTAGGCCTTCCCGGGGTATTATACAATTGTGGGAAGAATCTGAGGATTTCATGATGCAGTAGACCCAACGACTCGATACCACGAGTCGTGGTATGTTGCAATGACCCGTTGGGTCGGTCATTGATCTGTCTGGAACAATTTTTCAGGGAAATAATTTTAAGGGAATTTTTAACTTTTCCACGTTTTAAGACCCTAAAACTATGTCGTTTTGGATATTTTTCTGAGTATGATAAGATGAGTTAAGTCCTTTATGCATGCCCATTCTCATGCAAAAGCTTAGAGAGATTTTTGGGAGATTCAAGGTCTTCTTCCCCAAATTTCCATCTATTTCTTTATGGGTATTCAAGGAACCTCACATCAATCCATTTCCAGGTATGTAGGGTTTTAGAATGGGTGAAATTCTTCCTGACCCATGCCCAAATTTCGATTTAAATGATGAATCCTCCTATTCGAGTTCTATGAGGTTTTACCCAAATGCATGAAAATGTGATTTCTCTTTATGGGTATGATTTAATTGAGTTTTAATTATTGAATATTGAATGATGGGTAGGTTTTATATTATTTTCTTTAAACCATGTTTCATGCTTTTTAAATCTAAAATGCCTATTTGATGAAGGTTTAGGAAAGTTATGATTTACGATGAATATGCAAGATTTTGAATTTTATTAATGAAGGAAAAACATGAATTCAAGTTATCCATGTTTATGAGAATATTTTTAAAGAATTGAATATGATGAAGTATTGGGCGAAAACATGTTGAAGAATGATTTATGATTTATGAAGCGAATTACATGATTTATCGATTTATGATGTTGGCCGATGAAAAAGGCCTATGATTCTTGGATAAGCATGTTTTAGAGGGTATCAATGATGATCAATGTTGTATTTTATCCAATAAATCTTAATAAATGATGTTATTGATTTACATATGAGCTATATGCATGTTTTTGGGAGTCGTGTCTAACACCGGGCAGCCCGGCGTTCAAAGGACTACGCTGATGTCTCATAACCACGTGCCACCATAGGTTTCTAAATGATATAATGTATTGATAATTATCCCTCAAATGTGATATCACGCCTAAAGCAAAACCCTCGCTTGGCAAGCTAGAGTCGGCTCTGCCCACTAGAGCGAGATAGTGGGGCATCATGAAAGGCTCTACCATGATGGTGTCTGTTATGAGGAGTCCTCCCATTATTCCGCATGTCTTATGCAACGTTATGTTTATGTTATTGGCTCAAGTTATGTTTTGATAAAGTTTACATGCAATTACGATAATGAATGATTTATGAATGATTTATGAATGATTTGAAAGCCTTGAGCCTTATGTTCTCTTACGAAATTTATGATACAAGAATGATGTCCTTCTCCTATGTTTATTATGAGTTTATTATACTTTTAACGTCCTTTTTACTTACCATGCATACTCGGTACATTCCACGTACTGACCGAATACTTCCTATGATGTATCGTTTCTTGATACAGGGTCTGAATCTCAAGCTCATCCTTACCCTTAGTCCATCTCAGCTTACGCTTTCAGCTTATTGGTGATCCCTCATTTTCCGAGGGTCGTTTGACAAACTTTCATGTTATTTATGTTTTAGTATTGGTCGGGTTAGTTGGTGATGTTTTCCCATCAACCCATCTTATGTATTGGAGGCTTCCAGACAATAGTGTAGTACTTAGCTATGTATGTGTCCAGTATTTCTTGATGTTATGCTATAATTAAGTTTCTGCTATGTTTTTATGATTATCATTCTGCTTATTTGAATGAGATTAGTTGTATGCATGTGCCATGGGTCGACTTGGGGTCTCTCGGGGTCCCTTGTCCCGTGTCTACGATCCAGATGTATGTTCGGGTCGTGACAGTAGCCTTAATACAAGTCTCTATGTATTCTGGAAGTAGCCCCATAATGAACCCGTGAACCCTGGCTTGAATAGTATCTACAAAAGTTGGTGCATATCGGGCCAAGGAGTCAAATCTCATAGCATACTCCCAAACATTCATCAAACCCTGCTCCAGATGCAGAAATTGATCTACCCGGGCCTGTCGAATTTCTCGCAATAAATAGTGGTCCAGGAAGGCTTCTAAAATGATGGACCAAGTTGGAGGGGGGACATCTCTACCTCAGGACCAATCCCAACTCTCATACCATAACACTGCTATGTCCCGCAAGTGAAATACCACTAACTCAACCGACTCTGCAGGTGTGGCATGCATTAACTTGAAGATCCGTTGAAACTAGTCCAAAAGTCCTGAGGGTCCTCATCTCGGTCTGCCTCTATGAAATGCGGGGGACTCAGTGCGAGAAACTCTCGAACCCTAGAACTTCCAAGTCCTCCCATAGCCTCTGCAACTATAGGTGCCACTGGCTGACGCTGTGCAACCATCATCTGTGCTATCAAAAAAACAACACTCCTATCCTCTGGATTTGATGGCATCGGTATAGAAACTGCTGGAGGTGATGCCCACACATCTGTCACTCTGGACGGCTCCTGACGGGGTGGAGAGTGATAGGGAGACCGAGATGAAGTCTCCTCATCACCCTTAGATCGGGCTGAATCTGAATAAGGCACCCTGCTAGTGCCTTCTCCTGCTGCGACGTCCAACTTCCTGCCCGTCGTGGTCGATTGCATGCCTGACATTTCTCTGTAACAAACAGAATATGGCAAGCTTAGGGACTTAACCCTATACCGTATAGCTCTATAGAATGACTGGGAGAGATTAAAGAGTGACCATCCTCTCATGCCTCGTAGCCTCCTCAAACCCTTCCCAATACCTCCCAAGGAAAATCTCGAATTTGGATCCCAAATTGACGGGTTAGTGTGAGCTTATCCATGCAGTTATGCACTCTTTGAATAGGAATCCGTTTTCTGAAAGATCCTGGCTTTCGTACTTTGGTGGGTCTACAAGATCCTTTCGATGACCTATGTTGAAGGGATATCTATCTAAGCCTATGGAATGTGCTGCATAACACATCCATTGAAAATACTCTACTTAGCACGATTTGCAGACTCCCTGGGATATGACCAACTCTAATACCAAGTTTGTCATGCCCCACCTTGGGAGGCATGACTGGTGCCTAGTGCCCTACTAGAATATAAACTGACCTGATGATCTTGGGCATAATTGCTTGCCCAAGTGCTATTTTATAGCTTAATTTTGTCATATTTGTCTTATTATACACTTACATTCTTATGTTATTTTGTGTAAATTTGGGTATACACTAACCAACATGATTAGACCTTGTTTTGTAGGTGTAAAATGCATATCAAGGACTAAATAATGATGGATGAAGTGAAGGAATGGAGTTGGAAGTGAATTACAAAAGATGGCAAGAAACATGCCATGGCAAGGCTGGCCGCGCCAGGCAACGTGCCATGCTGTGCGTGTGCCGCGCCCAGCAACGTGCCACGCCAAAGCCATACGCGCGAAATGCTGCCCTCAAAGGTGCCTGTGCGCAAGCAATCGTGCCTCGCCAGGCACTGCTGCGCGCCGCAGGCCGTGTCACGCTGGCCATCGCACAGGACCACCATCGTGCCATGCCGGCTGTCGAGCCGTGCCTCGGCCAAGAAACATTCAAATGCAATTTCCAGTGGGCCTCCGCGTTACCTCCATGGCAGGGAGGCAAATTGGTGCATTCACTTCCTTGCCACGGAGCCATTCCATGACAGGCCAAAAATTGAAAATTTCCTATTTACTATAAATTAAACACTTAGCTTCTAAAATCATTTGTCACGAAATATTTATGAAAACCGTAGAGGAGCGAAGGGAGAAGTGAAGAACTCACCTAGGGTTCACTAATTTTACATTCTCTTTTACCTATTCTCGTAAGTACACTACTTTAATAATGTTTTAAAGTTATTGTATGAACATGAGTGGCTAAAACCCTTCCCCTAGGGTTGAGGCCACGTGATATGGTTGTAAAGCATGAATTTGTTTTGGTTTGAGTTGTTAATTGTTGTTTTGTCGTACATTCATTATTCTGGTTGTTTTTGTGCTTGATCACCATGAAAACATACATGTTAAGCTAGGTAAAAGATTGATAAAGTAACCCTTGGCTAGAACAAGAGAATGTAGGGAGCAAGTTCTTGTCTTACAATAGGATTCGCGGTTAGGATAGAAATTGTACCTAATTCACCTTGCTTGGTTGCTAAAATGGGATGATAGCAAGAAACTATTTTAGAATTTTCACGCCACCACTTGTAGAAGTAGTTGTGAAGCTAGGTTAGGTTATATGATTAGAGGTACGAAAGTCCCCAATGAAGAGCACAAACCCCATAAACCGCATCCAAGTAGTTGAACTGCCCACGAACTAGGATATCACATCCCCGCTCAATGATGTAGTTGTGAAGCTATTTTGTCATGTTTAGAGGCTCGAGAGACCATGAACATCACATTTTCCAACTATGTGAGACAACAATTGATAATTTCATACGTGAACCATTACAAAGTGTAGCAATGCATGATTATCCGGCCTTAGCTCTAGTTGCTTCTTATATTGTTTCCAGATTGTTTTGTGACCACCCCAAAAATTAATTATAATTTACCGAAAACTTCTATAATCAACACTTGTGAAGGTTAATCTTACACTTGAACTTGAAACTTTTCTCAATTGGTCCAGTCCCCATGGGTTCGACACCCGGCTCTTAAAAGGGGCCACTGTATTACTTGTACGACCGCATACGCTTGCGTGTGCACTGGAGCGTAAATAAGTTTTTTGCGCCGTTGTCGGGGACCTGGAAAATTTAGTAAATTTTTCTATTTTTGTGAGAGTTTTTTAATATCCTTAAGTGTTGAGAAACATGGTCTTAGTCTAATATATTGCAGGTGACAGGTTGTCCTTGCAGAGCTGGCAAGGAATAGACAGCTAGTGGACCGTTGTTTGAACCTAAACGTTAAATTCATTTACACAGGAGGAAGCTCTAAAGCAAAAACTAAAGAGACTTCAGGAGAGTTCACAACAACACCAACCAGCAGGACAAGCAAAGTTGTCACCTGAAATGATAGTAGCCCGACCAGTTCGCGCAGTGGCTGTCCCACTAGCAACAAATGTGACCTCTAGTATCCGCAAACCGGAACCTGGATGGAATATTGAATTGAAATAGAATATGGTGCAGCTGTTACAGTCTAGTGGCCAGTTCACTGACATGACTGATGAGGACCCACAACAGCACTTACAGAACTTCCTTGAGATTAGTGACACGTTCGTCCCCACCGGAGTGTCCAAAGATTATGTCCGACTTACCCTCTTCCCATTCTCATTGTTGGGAGAGACAAAAAGGTGGTTGAAATCTGAGTCACCGAATTCCATAACTTCTTGGGATGATTTGGCAAAGAAGATCCTCATCAGATTCTTCCCTTCAGGTAAGACTGCCAAAGTAAGGAGTGAAATATTAAGTTTCAAGTAGAGGCCGGAGGAGAACTTGTATTTGTCTTGGGAGAGATTCAAGTCATTATTGAGAGACTGCCCCCATCATCAGCAGTCCAATGAGGTGCTAGCCCATACCTTTGTGGAAAGTCTTGACCCACACACAAAAATTTTACTAGACTCTGCATCGGGTGGGCAAGCATTAGAGAAGACTTATGATGAGCTGTACACTTTATTGAATAGGATTGCTCAGGGAAATCCAGAGTGGCACAGCGAGTCATCGAGAGAGGTAGGAAAGGGAATAGTAGGGCTGATAGAGGTGGATGGTGTAAATGCCTTGGCTGCACAACTAGCATCATTTAAGCATCAAGTAGCAGGGACAGGTAAATGCAGTTCAGCAAGCTCCTAGTTGGTGTGAAATCTGCGCAAATAATGGGCACAATGCTGAATCTTGTGGGGCCAATCCTGAATTGGTCAATTTTGTTGGGAATGTTCAGAGAGACAATCAGAATTTTGGGAACAATTACAACAAGAATTGGCAGAGTCACCCGAATTTCTCTTGGGGTGGAAATCAAAGTCAAAGCTACCAGCAACCTAAGCAGCAGTAGTATCAGCAGTAGAATAGGTAGATTGGTGGCCATTTAAGCAGCAACATTGAGGAGACATTGCAGAAGATTATGGAGGCACATACCCAATTAGTAGAGAATCAGGAGAGGATGGCATTAGATTTGAAAAATCAGCAGTTGGCCACCCGCAATCTAGAGAAGCAGATGGGTCTAATAGAAGCTGCTCACCACACTAGACCATATGGAGGATTACCCAGTGACACATACACAAACTCCTAACAGGTCAACGCCATCAGTCTAAGAAGTGGTAGGCAATTGGCTGATGGACCACCGAAAGAGAGGAGGAATGAGGTGCAGCCGGAGTTAGTTAAAAAGGGACCATCCACTGACAAGGGAGAGAATTAGAGTGTTGTGAAACAAAATGCACAATAATCATTGCAACAATCATAGAGACCACCACCACCATTTTCAAAAAGATGCAAGAAGAGCAAGGTGGAGGAATTATTTAGAAAGTTCTTTGATATTTTCAAAGAACTTCACATAATTTTTCCTTTGCTTGATGTTTTGCAGGGAATGCCCAAGTATGCTAAGTATTTTAATGATGTGGTGGCCAACAAAATCATACTGGTGGATGTTCAGACAGTAGCACTGACTGAGGAGTGCAGCCACAGGGTAATGAGCAAGATACCTAAAAAGCTCAAAGACCTAGGGAGGTTTACCCTCCCCATACAAATTGGTCAAGCTAAAGTGATAAGAGCTCTGTGTGATTTAGGGCCAGCAGTTTATCTAATGCCCCTATCTTTGTTTAACACCTTGGGGTTGGGTCAACCGAGACCAACACGATTAATGTTGCAGCTTGTAGACAAGTCGCGAGTGGCACCATATAGAATAATCGAGGACCTTCTCATCAAAGTGGGTAAGTTCATTATACCCGCTGATTTCATTATATTGGATTTTAAAGTTGATGAAAAGGTACCCCTGATCTTGAGACGACCATTCTTGGCCACTAGAGGAGCGATTATTAATGTAAGAGCAGGGACCCTGAAAATGAGTGTCGATGATAAAGAAGAACTCTTCCGTGTCTACCAAAATAGATTAACCTACCCACACATTACAGAGACCTTTGTAAGGTCAGTGTGATGTTAGAGGCTAAGGGTTGGGTGGCAGATTCCATAGGTCCACGGCAGTAGGAGATGATTACTTTTCAGCCCAAATCAGATGGGGGAATTCCATTTGAGAAGGAGTTGGAGGAAGAGAGGGACAGAGTGGTCGCTGTTCCCTCAAAAAACAAAAATAGAAGAAGCTGGTTCTCGAAAGGGAACACGGGTATGAGGATGTCCTGAAAAATATAGTCCACCTTGTGCCGCGACGTAAAATTAGGCGCTTCTTGGGAGGCAACCCAAGGGTACCACATGTATAATGTTAATTTCTTTCATTTATGTTGATTTTTTTTATTTTCATCTTGTTGTTGTTTTTGGTGGAGATTTAAGCACAGTTGGAGGGGAAGTACGATTACCCTTGGAGGAGGAAGCTAAGGAGCATGTAAGAGGAAAGTGTGGGGTCGAATACCCAATGGTTCAAATGAATAAAAACATGATGTTAGCTAGGCCTAGAGGCCCAGGGAGTATTTCTCACCCTTTTCGAATTTTAATTGGATGCTTTGGGGACATAGCATGATTCAAGTGTGGGGTGAGGGAAATTTCAAAATTTTGTTCTTAATGATTTCAGGTGAATTTAGTGCTTGATAGGTATTTGTTGAGGAAAACTTTTGAGTTAAGCATGATTCACCCACCCGTTGGTTTTTGTTTTTGGTTCTTTTCCGACGGGGGCACTTTGAAATGAAGAATAAAAATTTTCTTTGTCTGTATAGTTGTTTTTAGTCATAGTTAGGGACTATTCCCAATGATGGATGGATGAAGACCGTCTTGAGGGAAAATTAGTCAATAGGTTTTGGTTTTTGAACCCGTAGTTAATTGATGGCTCGATGTTCTTGTTATGTGCTATACATGATTGTTAGATGCAAGTGTGGTTAGTGTTGAAGCATGTGAGAAGTTGTATAACTCTGTTTGAGACACCTAGGCTCTTGAATGTAACTCCATGTGCTTAAAGCTTAATTTTGAATTTTCGTGATTAGCTAAGTTAAGAGTCTGCTGAATTTGTCTTAAATTGAGCATGTGTACTGAATGTAAGGTTTTTGAATATTCCATGCTATTGTGTAGTGTCTAGAACTTGTCTAGTGTGTATACATAGCGAAATGAAAGATGTAGATTGTAGGAGATGATTTAGGCATTTCTTTGAATGAGCCTAACTTTTATCCCTCGCTTTACCTACCTTGACTGTCTGATCCTAGTTAGCCCCATTGAGCCTTAAGCCTATTCTTTGATAGCTGCGACATAAGCTTAATCCTTTTCTTTCAATATCCTAGAAGTTTCTCCAAAACTCCTAAGCGCATATGTGAAAAAATCCAAAAGAGTAAATGAGTGAGAATCGTGAAAAAGAAGGAAAAAGAACGGTTGTGGGAGTTGAGGAAAAGATTAGTGGTGCACTTGTTTGAAAATTCTTAAGTATTGGTAAGGAGTAAGAGAACAAATGAATGAAAAAGTTGCTTAAGTACTCCTCACTAATAAGCTAAGTATGCTTAAAGAAATGGGAAACAAAAGAGGAAATTAAAGGGGAAAAGAATGAAGGTGAAGTAAGAGAAGAGGTCTGTAATGAATGTGTGATGTATCAAAAGCGCTTGGGGAAGATAGCCACTATTACTGGCAAGAATAGTACCTAGCCGCCCTTAGCTTACATTACGACCCAATAAGTCCTACTTGATCTTACGGTCAAACATTTTTAAATTAGTGGAGTAAAACACTAAGGGCAAGCTTATGGGTCAATACTCATGGCATGTAAATTCTTTGTGAGAGCGAGGTCAATTCTTATCCATATACCCATACACAGTTTGATTTGAAAATTTTTGAGTAAAAATGGGGAATTCTCTTGTTGTGAGGGCACATGTTTTTTTTATGAAGGATAATATTCATGTCGGATTTCTTGATCAGTTGATTTGCATGAGTTTGTTGAGATTGAGAGTCGATTCTTTAGGTGAGGAAGTCTTGACATAGTATATTTGCTTTTCATGGTTACCCATGCATGCAATATTTTTAACTTGCTATATAAAAACAATCATTGTAGCCGTAGCTTGAATTGTCTTGCTCAATTAGCTACGTGTGAGTTTTCATGTGCATGAGATGTAAAAGAGTTATTCAAGGACGAACGATGCTTTAAGTGTGGGGTAGTGATCTTGGCCCTAATTTCTTGCCCAAGTGCTACTTTATAGCTTAATTTAGTCATGTTTATCTTATTCTACACTTACATTCTTATGTGAGTTTGTGTAAATTTGGGTATACACTAACCAACATGATTAGCCCTTGTTTTGTAGGTGTAAAATGCATATGAGGGACTAAATAATGATGGATGAAGTGAAGGAATGGAGTTGGAAGTGAATTGCAAAAGATGGCAAGAAAACATGCCATGGAAAGGCTGGCCGCGCCAGGCAGTGTGCCACGTTGTGCGTGTGCCGCGTCCAGTGCCGTGCCACGCCAAGGCCAAGTGCGCGAAATGCTGCCCTCCAAGGCGCCTGCGCGCCAGCGACCGTGCCACGCCAGACACTGCTGCACGCTGCAGGCTGTCTCACGTTGGCCATCGCGCAGGACCAGTGCCATGCAACACCGGTTGTCGCCCCATGCCTCGGCCAAGCAACATTCAAATGCAATTTCCAGTGGGCCTCTGGGTTACCTCCGTGTCACAGAGGAAAATTGGTGCGTTCACCTCCGTACCACGGAGCCATTCCATGACAGGCCAAAAATTGAAAATTTCCTTATTTACTATAAATTAAACCCTTTGCTTCTAAAATCATTTGTCATGAAAGATTTTCTGAAAACCATTGATGAGCAAAGGGAGCAGTGAAGAACTCACCTAGGGTTAACTAATTTTACGTTCTCTTTTACCCATTCTTGTAAGTACACTACTTTAATGATGTTTTTAAGTTATTGTATGAACATGAGTGGATAAAACCCTTCCCCTAGGGTTGAGGCCACGTGATATGACTGTAATGCATGAATTTGTTTTGGTTTGAGTTGTTAATTATTGTTTTGTCTTATATTCTTTATTCTGGTTGATTTTATGCTTGATCACCATGAAACCATACATGTTAAGCTAGGTAAAAGCTTGAGAGAGCAACCCTAGGCTAGAACAAGAGAATGTAGGGAGCAAGTTCTTATATTACGATAGAATTCGTGGTTAGGATATAAATTATACCTAATTCGCCTTGCTTGGTTGATAAAATGGGATGATAACAAGACACCAGCTTAGAACTGTCACTCCACCACTCGTAGAAGTAGTTGTGAAGCTAAGTTTTAAATGATTAGACATACGAAAGTCCCTAATCAAGAGCACAAACCCCGTAAACCGCATCCATGTAGTTGAATTGCTCACGAAATAGGATGTCACATCCCGGCTCAACGATGTAGTTGTGAAGCTAGTTTGTTGTGTTTAGAGGATCGAGTGACCATGAACATCGCATTTTCCAACTATGTGAGACAACAATTGATAATTTCATATGTAAACCATTACAAAGTGTAGCATTGCATGATTATCCGGCCTTAGCTCTAGTTGCTTCTTATATTGTTTTCATATTGTTTTGTGACCACCCCAAAACTTAATTATAATTTACTAAAAACTTCTATAATCAACACTTGTGAAGGTTAATCTTACACTTGAACTTGAAACTTTTCTTAATTGGTCCATTCCTAGTGGGTTCGACACCCGACGCTTAAAAAGGGCCACTGTATTACTGGTACGACCGCGTACGCTTGCATGTGCGCTAGAGCACAAATACCTGACTGGGCTTATGCACTTCTGGTGCATGCCTAATCTTTAAGTCAAGAAAACAACATGCTATATCTCAGCTGTAAACACAACCCTCAACCGACAAGGCCTTATAGCCACCTGTGAAAGAAAACAGCTAACCAAATGCAGGTAATAGCTGGGAATCCTATGTAGGCCGACTAGACCACCATGATGTTTAGTTATTACTGTAAAGTAAATCTAGCATTAAACTATGCCATGGCCAAAAAGGCTGCTAACTAACAGCTAAACAAGGCCCCACACGACCAACACGTAAAATAAAGCTTACACAGGCCCCACACGGCCAACAACAACTAACCACAAGGAATCTGAAACAATCTGCAAGTTTCTAGGTGTGATATAATGTTCGGGACAGGGCCCTGACCTACCCATAAACTGTACAACCAAAAGAGTAAACCTTCTAATGGTTAGCTCTGGAGGAAAGGAGCTAACTACACTGCTAATCCAGGCTGGATACTAAGAAGGTCCTGATCTGCGTCTATCCACACTTGTAGGAAAGTAATGCAGCACCCTAGGAAGGGCATCTATATAATATGTACTGAATATGTAAGGCAGTAACTATAAATAACTGAATGAACTGAAATGAAACCGAAAGTAACTGAACGAAAGGGGTAGAAGTACTACCTGAATAGCTGAACTTCCTGCTATCTAATCTATCAGTAACTAATGTACACAAGAACCTTAGCTGACCCCCATAAGCTGGAAGGTACAACTAGCACAGAATAACCCACCCGGGGCACCCATAAGCTCTGGAGAATACACTTCAATCTATATACCCCTACAAGGTCACACCGAGTCAACTAATAACTATAGCTGTCCTACCAGTCCCTTGGGTTTGCAACTGAGCCTGCTCGGCCCCTAAACTATAGTTGTGTCTAAGTCCAATAAACTCCTGATATCTGCACCCTGGGCACCAGGCTTAACGGGGGTGTGGTGCCGAGACTACATATAATAGTCCAGCCATGGAATGGACTGTATGAGGACCTGGGACCCCATCTTCGTCTCTCGTAGAGGGCATACTACTCCTTGGAGCGATGTCATCTCGCCCCTAGCGGGCATCAACACAGTTAGTAACCTTGGGGTTGGTTATGAAAGGCTATACAGGGAAAAGTCAACCCCAAACTAGAGATAGAATATTGGTCTCAACTAATAGAAACAGCTAATTGTAATGACCCAAAAGTACACCCAGATCGTAGACACGGGACAAGGAGCCCCGAGAGACCCCAAGTCGACCTATGGCATGAGCATACATCTAATTCATTCTCATGATCGGAATACTTAATGTAAAGGAATGTAATCATAGCATAGCCAAAGGAAAAAATAGTATAGGACTTATACAATACGGCTGGATACAATCTGTAGTCTGATAAGCCTCTAAACATGAAGGAGGGTTGATGGGATGACTCCCAACTAACCCAATATCCAAAAACTAAAAGAAAGGCATAGAGTATGAACATACAGTCCCCGGAACATGAGGACTCACCAATGATGCTGAGAACGAATCTTAAACTATCTACAGGTGAGGATGTACTTGAGAGTTGGGACCTGTATCATGAAACGATACAACATAGAACATATGCGGTCAACACATGGAATGTATTGAGTATGCAAGGTAAGTAAAATGGACATTTAAAAGACATATAAACTTCATAAATGATCGTAAGAGAAGGACATCATGCTCGTATAGTAAATTATAATAACATATCATACGACTCATGGTTTTTCAAAACATTCGTGGCATAACTTAATCATATCATAATAGAAGAGGTTTATTTGACATGACTTGAGCCAACTTACATAATCTTAACATGCATAAATAATGAGGAATAGTGGGAGATTCTCTTAACCGACATACCCCATATGAGAACACATGAAGCCCGACTTGTAACCCTAGTCGAGAGGGTGTTCGTATCTTGCCAAGGGTAGAATCATGAAAGTGTGATATCACCATGAAAAGGCTATTTGGGCCAGGGACTAACATGAAAGGGGTCCCAACATACCTACGGTGGCACATAGATCATGAGATCCGAGGCTTAATCTGAGCCCTGAATCTACTCGGTGTTTGATACTACTCCCAAAACATATATAGTGCTCATAATAATACATACATGAGTTCATGAGCTATCTAAATCATGATAATCTTAAAAATTCTTGAACATATGTGATCTAGCCATGAAATGAGGCCCGTGAGTCGGCCAAAACATAATTCACGACTAATAAGATTCATACATACTTGTAGATCAGGAATATAGCTTGAATTTCTTAAAAACATAATGGATAACATAATAAATTAAAAATTTAAAACGTAATTCATGTTGGGCTTGTAAAGAACATCAATAGGAAAATAGATCATAAATCGATTCATCATAGGGCATGCATAATTAAGCTTAATTGCTTAGAAATCAAATCAACAATATTATAATCAATTTAAATCTCAAAAGATGATCAAAATCCGTAGATTATGATAAGATTTCAAAATCACAAAACCCATAATTAATTCATTAGATTTTTATATAAATCAAATACAAAACCCCATGAGTTTTTGATAAATTTTAAGTAAAATCATAGAGTAGGGGCATGGGTGTGGAAGGATTCACCCATTGATGACCTTACATACCTGGGATTATCTGATTCTTAACTTCTCTTGATTACCCAAGAATGAAATTGGAAGAATTGAAGAGAAAAGCCTAGAATCTCCTCTGATTACCTCTCACTATTCTTGCATGCATGAATGAAGAGAAAACTGAACTTAACCCCTTTAAATTACCCTATTCATAACCCAAAACATTGTAGTTTAGGCCTTACGATCTTAGAAAATTACGAAAAGACCCTTACTAATTCGCAGGAAAACAATTGCCAGGTGGTCCTAACGGATGACCTGACAGATCGTCATTGGTCCAAATGACTCGTTATGTCACTTGTTAGGTTCACAGTTAGTCAAACCTCCTGGGCTCATAACTAATAACTTAACAGTTCGTCGGGGGTGACCACAACTCGTGGTCACCAATCGTCAAGTACACTATCTCTATCATATCACTTCCCTTGTATACCATCCAAAAGACGCACATCACGACTCGTTTCTTGACACGACAAGTTGTGTCCTCCTTCTGTTAAGTTCACTAGTTGACCTCTTCTATTTTTCGTACAACTCCTCCCCACGGTTGACCTAACAACTCGTGGTGTATGACCATGAGTCGTTCCCACACCCGTGGGGACTCCTTATCCTTTGACTTCCTTCTCTTCCCTAGCCTTCCCCACGATCCACCTGACGACTCATGGGATGGTCTCACGAGCCATTCAATGACTTGTTCTGGGCCTGCAACTAGAATTTTATGTTTTTTCCCATTGCAACTCCCGGGTTTGATCTTCGATTTCTTGGGGTATAACACTAATCATTATAAATATACTTCTGGTTTTCTTACTGGGATTCAAACTATATCACAATACTAGAGAAACTAACTTGCCGAAGGAATTTTCCTTAACATACCTCGATAGCCGATTCCTAATTAACTAGTGAGTTTCAATTCATATTCAATAGCTCCTTCCAACTGTAATTGTATTACTGGGGGAATGAGATTAGTTTAATACCCAATTTGGCTGAAAATGATAACTTTTAATACTAATATTAACTATACTTTAACTTAACGATATATGATCGAAACCATATAATTTCCAGAGAATTTAGAATGGAGAAATGCTTAGTTGAAACCTGTGATCGTGTAGAAATCAGTTTGGAGCAATTCTGATAGCTTTTTCTTAGTGGGGCTAAGATTTGTCGGGAAAATTTCATGAAAATAACTCCATAGTAATTCTCCTTGCTGGCTTAGAACTCAAAACCTAAAGTTAATTTTAATTTGGACGGCATTTGGCAGCGTATTTGGAAGAAAATTACTTAAAAAGTGCGTCCCTCTTTCTCTGGAAAAAGATACATATATATGTGAAATGATACCAAATGAATTATATAATATTTGGGCAGTGGACAGGGGGTGGGTCCATGACACGGACCTTGTCGCGCCAAATCACGAGTGTGTCACGGAGCCGAACGCACTAGGGAAGGGTCCGTGACACGTTGCCCCTTTGAGCAGCTTGTCTAGCCTTCTCCTTTGAAACCTCAATTCCACGCTCGTTTGTCCTTTCCTCAGACCCTTTATCGTATGCATCGTACTCTAAAACTCTTGACTAACATACGAATATGCTGACTTAATGATCGAAACTTACAGGGTTTAACAATTTACAATATGTTTTTACATAGAAGGATCTCAATCTTCGGCAAAGGAGGTGGTTGGAGCCACTCAAGGACTAAGATATGAGTGTCCTTTACCATCTAGGTTAGGCCGATGTAGTAGCGAACACACTTAGTAGACTCTCTACGGAGAGTGTGTCTCATGTGGATGAGGGGAAGAAGGAGCTACTAAAGGATGTGCATCAACTCGCAAGGTTGGGAGTTAGGTTGGTTGACTCGATCGATAACGGTGTTGTGGTTCAGAATGGATTAGAATCATCCTTAGTGACTGACGTAAAAGATAGAAAAGATGAGGACCCAATTTTGGTGAAGTTAAAGGAAGCTTTTTAGAATCAGAAGATGGAGATCTTCTCCAAAGGGGGAGATGGTGTGCTTCGGTACCATGGTCGCTTATGTGTTCCATATGTTGATGATTTGAGGAGATGGATGTTGCACGAGGCTCATGGATACAGGTATTCTATCCATCCATGTTCCACCAACATGTACCATGACTTACGAGAGGTCTATTGGTGGAATGGCATGAAGAAGTACATAGCAGAATTCATAGCCAAGTATCCAAACTGTCAGCAAGTAAAAGTCGAGCATCAGGGAATGGGAAGTGTGCTTCAGGATATCAATATTCCTATTTGGAAGTGGGAAGAAATCAATATAGACTTCATCATAGGATTGCCCCGCACTCGCCGGCAATATGATTCCATTTGTGTTGTGGTAGACAAGTTGATCAAGGCCGCTCATTTTCTACCAGTCAAAACGACAGATTCAATGAAGGACTATGAAAAACTATATATCTGGGAGCTAGTTCGATTGCATGGAGTGCCCTCGTCCGTCATTTCAAATAGAGGTACTCAATTTACCTCTCAGTTTTAGAAGTTGTTTCAGAAAGGACTTGGTACTCAGGTTAAGCTCAGCATAGCGTTTGACCCACAAATGTATGGTCAAACAAAATGGACAATCCATACTCTCGAGGACATGTTGAGAGCATGCGTGATTGACTTCAAAAGTAGCAGGGATGAGCATTTTCCTCTTATCGAGTTTGCATACAATAACAACTATCATTCCAGCATCCAGATGGCTCCATTTGAGGCTCTCTATGGGAGAAGATGTAGATCTCCCATTGGTTGGTTTTAGGTTGGTGAAGCAGAAATGATAGGACTAGATTAGCTTCATGAGGCTATGGAGAAGGTTCAGTTGATAAGGGACAGGTTGAGGACAGCTCAAAGTCGCCAAAAATCCTATGCTGATGTAAGAAGGAGAGAATCGGAATTTGAAGTAGATGATTGGGTATTTCTGAAGGTATCTCTCATGAAGGGAGTGATGAGATTCAGAAAGAAGGGTAAACTTAGCCCACGCTCTGTTGGCCCATATAGGATAGTAAGACGTGTTGGCAAGGTGGCTTATGAGTTGGAGTTTCCCTCAAAATTAGCTTCCACGCTTCCTGTTTTCCATATATCGCTCTTGAAGAAGTGTTTAGGGGATCTAGCTCTAGTTGTCCCCGTGGACATTTTTGGCGTGAAAGACAGCCTCAGTTATGAGGAGGTTCCGGTAGAAATACTAGATCATCAGGTTTGAAGTCTAAGGAACAACGAAGTAGCTTCAGTTAAAGTATTATGGAGGAATCAACATGTTGAGGGAGCTATGTGGGAAGCCAAAACGGATATGATGGCTAGATACCCACATTTATTCTTTACCGGCTCAGTTCCATCTTGAGGAATCAATTTTGACCTAAAACCCCATTTAGTTTTCATGTTCAGTTCATGTGCCAAAGTTTCCTTTGTGTATATGGATGTATGTATGATCTGTGAATTCAGTTCAGCTATGTAGTTTGAATCAGAGATATTAATTCCGTCAGTTTCAACTTAAATGATTAGTATTTGAAAATGTTAATTGCACTTATATGCTTTTCTCTATGTTTTTCAATATTCGAGGACGAATGTTCCCAAGGGGGAGATATTGTTATACCTCGAAACCCAAAGATCAAACCCGGGAGTTGAAACTGAGAAAAGTTAAAAATCTGGCACCGGGCATCAGGACAGATTGTGAGGTACCCATGAGAGCAGCCCATGAGTCATGTTGGGACTCATGGGGAGGCCCAGGGGATGAATTTGAAATTTGAGAATTTGGGATCCCCACGGATGTGACCATGAGTTGTGGCCAGGCCCCACGACTCGTTAGGTCAGTCGCGGGGTGGGGTGAGTAAGAAAAGAGAAGGAATAGGGCAGTGTACCTAATGGAAGGACCCCACGAGTCGTGGCCAGTCACCACGATTCGTGGGGAGGGTTGTGAGAAGTAGAATAAAGCAAGGTAAGAATTAGAGGTAGTGTACTTAAAGGGTGGTGACCATGAGTTGTGGTCACCAATAGCGGATCGTTAAGTCATCTTTGAGGAGCTCTGAATACCTGAGAAGCATTGTACCTATATAGATGACTCCACGAGTCCTTAGGTCCCTCGTTAGGACCAACTAGTAGTTATTTTCTGCGAATTAACTAAGGGCTTTTCCGTAATTTCTAAGATTCTAAGGCCTAAACTATGTCTTGTTGAGCTATGAATGATGATTTTTAAAGGGGTTAAATTCATTTTAGGCCATATTCATTCATACATGCAAGGTAGAAGGTGAGAGAGGGTGATTATGCGTAGTGTTCTTCAATTTCTCTTCAATTCCTATTGGACATTTAAAGATGTGTAAGAATCAGCTACTATCAGGTATGTAGGGTTATGAATGGGTGATTTCTTTCACACCCATACCCAATTCCTCTTTAAATCATGAGATTTATATGTCTAATTTATGGGGTTTTAACCCAATGAATGATATTTCTAATTTCTCTACATAGGTATGATTTAAATATGTAAATACTATTGAATTGTGAATTATGGGCAAGTTTTATATCATTTTCAATTAAAATCATATTTCTAGTTTTATGAATTAAAAAGCCCATTGATGAGAAGTTCATGAAAGATGAGATTTGAGATGAATATATGATTATGATGAGATATTATGATGAAAAGCATGTTTTAAGGCTACCCATTTTTATAATCATGTTTCCGATGTGAATTGAGTATGTTCAAGCATGATAAATCTTTGGGCAATGCCCACATGTTTAAAGTATGATTTATGATTTCCCGAATTAAGCTTACCACATGGTTTTGGACCGAAGACTCCCAATTATCATTTAGCTTGTGGTATGGTTTGAGTTAAAGCTTCTCATATGCATGATTTCATATTTGAGATGTATTTGATTTATGAGCTTTATCAATAGACGATGTTGAGCTTCATTGAATAACAATGTACAGTATATGCATATGTTTAGGAGTAGTGTCTAGCACCGAGTAGGCTAAGGGTCGATCACCCTATGCTTTAGAACTACGCGCCAACGTAGGTTTATACCATTATATACATTACCTCGAGAACACCCTTGTGAGCTATCCCCGACCCTTTTGGCCCATAAGCTTGATATCGATATCATGGTATCGTCCCTAGCTGTGTCAATGCTTTGGATGACTCTAACCACTTGAGTGTGATAGTTGGGACCAT
The DNA here is from genome assembly GCA_035772735.1 of Datura wrightii. Taxonomy (NCBI): domain Eukaryota; kingdom Viridiplantae; phylum Streptophyta; class Magnoliopsida; order Solanales; family Solanaceae; genus Datura; species Datura wrightii. Next base: position 65,581,364 of record JASDFA010000008.1, on the reverse strand, counting down.
GTAAGCTCTATTGTGGTATGTCAGGTAAAAGAAAAGTCTTCCATTGTTCCTCATGATTTCAGTTATGCATGTTTATCACTTATGAAATTTCTATAGCTATATATGTTCTAAAGAAGGTTTGACTCAATATTCAGCTTCACTCATGATTATCCGATTTCGGCTTTGAGTCAATCAATACAGTTATGATGTTTTGATTATGTTATGATGAGATCATGATATTCAAAAGAATGCATGCAAGCCCTACTCTCAAATTCTTATTGTTTATGATTTACATTATGCATGTCTTTAAATGATTTTACTTACTTAAGCGGTTTTACTTACCTTACATACTCGGTACATTCCACATACTGACTGCATACTCTATGGTGTATCATTTCATGATACAGGTCCCGGCTCTCAGGTTCAACCCCTTTCATAGTCAGTCTTCAAAGTAGCATCTTATGTTGTTGCTGAGTCCTCATCCCCAAGGACTAGACTTACTCAGACTTTCTCTATGTATTTTTCAGTTTCAGCTTTATTGAGTTAGTTGGGGTCTTGTCCCATCAACACGTCATGTTTAGAGGCTTTTCAGACAAAAGATGTATTCAGCTTTAGATTATGTATTCCAATGTTATGTGATCTTGGGCAGATTTATATGCCCAAGTGATACTCAAAAGTATCATTTTCGCCTTGTTTATCTATCAATGTGTATACATTCTCATGTAATTGGTAATAAAATGTGAATTTATACTAACCAACATGATTAGCATTGTTTTGCAGGTAAAATGTGATTTCGGGAAGCTAAAACGCATGTTGGATGAGATCGGAGTTGGACTTGGATGCGAGCAAGGGAAAAGGCATTGGACAACATGAAATAAAGGGGCTCCGTGATGGAGCCGTGTCACGCTGCCATCGTGGAGGCATTCTGCCTGGATGGGGAAAATTCACCCAAATTCCAGTGGAGGTCCGCGTTTGCTCCGTGGAACGGAGCCAGTGCTCTGCGATGCACGTCGTGCCACGTTGAGCCTAAATTTCCAGACCCCCAGTTCCAGTGAGGGTCCGCGTTCGTAGCGTGTCACGGAGGCAGTGCTCCGCGATGCACTCCGTGACACGTTGCTCGTTATTCCGGGAAAAATTCCCAGCAGTATAAATAGAACACTTAGGTTTATTTTTTAATATTCTGACTTGGTGGAGCAAGGACGTGGGTTACAGGCAGTTGAGGGACGAAGAGTTCAGGGTTTTTTCTCTCTTTCTTTCTCCTTTAATTCAATTGTTTGTATGATTAACACTCATTTTATGATGTTTAATCCACAAATGAGTGGCTAATTCCTCTCCTTGCTGAGGTTATGAACAATTGTGATGAAATTTGATTATTGATTCTCTGGTTTTTTCACCTTTTCTTCCATGTTGTGCTATTAATTCTTGTTTTTACTGCATTGGTGTGTGGCCTACATTAATTTACATCTAAAAAGTACGGTTTCACTCGAGAGAGCACGAAATTGGAAAGTTGTGAATTAATAGGATATGTACTTTACTTGGTTTGGGAAAATTGAGTCTTGATTTGCTTTCAGGATAGAAATATACCTGAAAGTCATATTAGTCAATTTAGGAACCGGAATCGTATGGCTAGGACATGAATTGCATTTGATCACAGAAATGTAGACGGATGGTTCATGATTCTTAAGTGAGGTTAAATACGAGAGTTTTAATCTCTTGGAAAATGTTCTTGGCTAGCAACAGGAAGAAAAGATTAACCAATTTATGATGATAATCAATTTCATTACATGTTCATTTAACCTCAGCATGCTTTCTTTCATAGTTCAAATTCAAAGTAGATAATTGTTCTTAGTTTTAGTATAAAATTCATAAAACAAACTATCAACTTTTTGGTTACACTGTTGTCTGCATTTTTAGAAATAAAATATAGTACACTTGAGCAATTTGTACTTCATCCAAGTCTCTGTGGGATCGATACTTGGCTTACTAAAGCCACTTACTACTTGTTCGACCACGTGCACTTGCGTGTCCATTTATATACCCAAAACCACCCGAACAAGTTTTTGGCGCCGTTGCCGGGGACTGGCAATTGGTGAATTTTTCTTAAGTGTACATTTACTATATTTTTTTTTCTAAGTGCTGACAACTTGGTCTTAGTGTTTGTTTTAATTCTTTTTTATATTTTTTTATTTTATTTTATTTTTCTTCTTTTTCGGATACCCTTATTGACATCACATCGTGGAATACAAATGGTTTAAATGGCGGATACTCATATTTTGGCGAATCTTGTCTGAATTGCGGAGGACACCACTCGTGGCAACACTGTAACACGTGCAATATATGTGGTGGTCAAGATGGCCATTGGGATGTCTGTCCGAATGCATATTCCCCTTCCCCAAGCCCCTACTATGATCCTTCTGTTGTTTTTGCTGAAAATAGGCATGATGAAAATGAGGACTTGGGACGCCAAGCTCAAATAGAAGACATGCTGAAACAACTCCTGGAGCAATCAGAAGCAATGAAGGAGGCGATGGCAGTATTGAGAATTCAGCAAGAAGAGAATGCAGAGGCTCTAGAAAGGATGAGCGTCAAATTCCCAGAGATGATTGCTGAGGCTGAAGCTTGTGATAAATTACAGGTAACAGTTTTAGCCGATATTCAAGAGGAACTACAAGAGGAAGACAAGGGTGAATTTTTGGATGAAGCCCAACAATTAGAATCTCTTGAGTGTCCCCGTGATGGGCTCACACTTATGGAAAATCCATTCATGGAAGAAGAGATAGAGTATCCCCCAGTTGACATTAATGGACAGATAGATGTCGATGCTGAGAAGGTGTATACAATTAAGGAGGTCAAGCACAATGCAGTTTCAGAGTTGAGGTTTATTGGACCTCACTCGAAGCATTTTTTGACATTAAGTTTGGTTGACAACATAGAAATAGAGTCTTCCAAGCTTATAGAGAAATGTCTAGAGGAGGACCAAGCCCCGTATATTTTGAAATTTGCTAACTCGGAGAGACAAAATGACTTCACTTACTTGAGGGCCAAGAGGTTCAAAAGGCAACATCTACTGCTTGGTCCTTACAATTTTTCACCACCACCCCTGGAGCATAAGAGGAAATTAGAGAAGAAATTAGGGGTGAGATTCATATCCTCAAGGTGGAGGAAAAAGCGGTGAAACTTGATACGTCGTGCCGCGACGGTAAACTAGGCGCTGCATGGGAGGCAACCCGTGAAAAATTTTTCTTTCTTTTTTGTAAAGTGTAAATAGCTTTTTCTTTTGTTTTGTTTTCTTTTTCTTGATTTACTACAAAATTTTTCATTTTAGTTTTTATTTTATTTGTATTTAGAGTGGAACCTATAATTCTAACCAATTTTGTATAGTGAGATGAATTTCAGGTCAAACGGAGAAAAATACGCACGAAATCGCGAAGGAAAAGTCGAGGTATGAAAAATTAATAAAAAGTGGAAAACAGTGAGCTGGGGCGATAGCTCCGTGTCACGGAGGAGGACCTCCGTGTTACCCTCTGTGACACGTTGAGGTATAACCCGGAAATTTTAAAAATTTCCAGAACAGCCTCGCGATGGCTCCGTGTCACGGAGGCAGTGCACCGCGATGCACTCCGTGACACGTTGCCTTGTATATCGCGACGGGTCACACCGGGTGGCCGGGTGACCCGCGCGATTTTCTTACTTTTTAACCTCGAAAACCTCCCTTTTTCCATCATTTTCTAATCCCTCTGCGACCAAACCCCCCAAAACCCATCCCCCATCAACGTGACACAGAGTAAGGCAAGAAATTCACCGAGTTTTCTTCGATTCTTCAAAAACAAGGTATGTTCTTCGATTCCCTCTCAAATTCTTGTCGATTTTCTTCGATTTTTAGCATGGGAGGTGAGCTAAATTGCCCTAAATCAAAATTAATCATGAATTTGATTTCATTGTTGATTGATGAATGTTCGAAATGTCGTATGATTGCTTGAACTTGTCGATTGCATAAATTGATCGAATTTGATTGATAAAATCAATTCTAGGGCTTGTTAGTTGAATTTGAAGTTGAAAGTGTGTTGAAATTGTGAATTTTATGCCAGGATGTACATGTTGAATGAGATGAGTCGATGTACAAATTGTTAGGATGTTAATAGAACGACGGATTCTCGGGTTGGGGGAAATGTTGAAATTTGTAAGAATTGGTTGGTTGGATAGGTTCGTGGGTAGATATATTTTTGTTGTTGTTTTTGTTTCTTTGTTTTTCTTTGCTAAGTGCAATGGTTAAAATGTAACGATGGTAGTGATTGTGATTAGCTGTACGAAGTCTGAGTAGTACGCAGAAGTTATACCGTCGAATTTTCTTTTGAACGCACTAAGCATGATTGTATAGTTGTTTATTGGGTGTAAATAAAGATGATCTTGCCATAGAGTTGTAACTGTAGCTAAGGACTAAGTGTGGGGTTACCTAGCATAACCCAACCTTAGCCGAAGTTAATATCCGTTAGCTTAACATTGATCTTGTTTACTTGGGTTGACAGGTAAAATGGCAAGCTGGCAAGAGAAAGGAAAAGGCGCGTCAACTTCAGGCGCCGGAAGGAAACAAATCAGACTGGGCACAGCAGTCCCAGCTGCACCAGCAATTCCACACGGCCAACGCCGCCAATACGGAATAAGATGGGTGACTGATGAGGGGAAAAAGTGGTACGCGAAGCATAAGGAAAATAAATATTTCCCCGAGGAGCACATAGCACGGGAGCCATTGGCATAGGAGTTCCCTAGAATGGTCCACCGGATCGAGGCAACTGGGCTCAAGTTCATCTTTGAGGAGCCCAAGGAATGCAATCTGCACTTGGTTCGGTAGTTCTATGCCAATTGGAACTCGACGATCAAGAGTCACACCATCAAGATCAGAGGGCAAATAGTCACTCTGGAGCCCCACCACCTCAATGCCATCATAGGAGCGCGGGACATAGACACCCACGTCCTCCGACAGCTGAACATCACCCCACCGTATGCGGACATTAGACGCACATTGTGTGGGACCCGGTCGACGACTAGATGGAGCAGACACAAAGAGAGGGGATACCACCAGACGTTGCCCTATTCACAGATGAATAGGGAAGCCCGAATCTGGCTGAAGATAGTCTGCTCATGCCTAATCCCGAGGGTACATATGACTGATGTAACCCGGAATAGTGTATGCTTGGTGTACGCCCTGATGAAAGGGCTGGAGATCAATGTAGGGGCGGTTATTATATCCGCCATGAAGAGAGCCCGGTTGCACCAGGGGCACAGGTATGGCTTTGGTGGACTATTGACCACCTTCCTCAGAGGCCTCGATGTTGAGTAGGAGGCCCTGGACTATATCCCGCAGTTGGAGCGGTGGAACTTAGACGTTACTAAAACTAAAGCTCCCGACACCACTCACGGGCCAGTGCTTACACTTGGTGAGCGACATGCTCGTGATCACCAGTATATGGCTCGGATGTATGGGATGCAGATGCTCCAGCTAAGGATAGGTGGGAGGCCGGCGACAGAGGAGGAGCTATGGCAGCTCGAGCTAGACTACCCTTTTGGCGAAAACGCCAGGGCTCTATGCCGAGTGGGGCCAGCATTTGTAGAGCCCACAGATGATGATGTCCCTACAGATGAGGAGACACGTCGGGAGGACTCCGATGTGGAGTCCGATGATGACGACGGAGGAGACTCGGATATGGGAGATGAAGCAGCAGCACCCGACGAAGAAGTGGAATACTTTGATTGATCAGGGAGTTCCACCACCTGATTTTGTGCTATTTTAATTTTTGTGAACACTGGGGACAGTGTTCGAGCTAAGTGTGGGGTGGGAGTAGTTAGGTGCTGTGCTGGGCTGGTTTGTATGTATGCTCTCTTCTGTTATTGTGTATGTTGTGTGTCCCTGTGAGTGTGAATTTTCAAGTTGTTTCATATTTGTAAATATTTATTAAATTGATGTGTGTTGCTGAATGTTGCAAGCTGATTCTGATTCTGTACATGTTTTTGTGATCGAAATGATCGATATTTTTAAAAACTTTTAAAATAGTTTGTAAATTTTAAAATATGTTGTAAATAATTTTTCTATCGAAATGATCGATATTTTCGACATTTTTTTTTAATTTTGGGTTTCTCGGCGTTTGTTTTTGGTTCTTTTACCGAGAATGGTCCCATTGAACCGACGTCTTAAGTAGTGACCGTTCCCTATGATGGATGGATGACGACCGTCTTAAGGGAAATGTAGTCGTTAGGAGTAGTTTTTTTTTCTCAATTATTTTTTTCAGTTTTTCTTTGGTGGATTGCATCCTGGAACCTGTAGTTACTATATGATTGCGAAATTCTGGTTGCGTGTTGTACATGATATTCAAAATGCAAAGGTGATTCGTATGAAAGCATGCAAATTTGTAAATATGTTGAGATACCTAGGCTGTAGAGTTCGATTCAGTGTGATTGAGGCTTAATGTTTGAATTCATGTAATTAGCTGATTGAAGAGTCTGTGAATACATCTTGAATCGAGCATGTGCAGAAAGTGTGAAGTGAGGTGTTGATATTCCATGCTATTGTGAAGTGTCTAGAACTTGCCTGGTGTGTGTGCAAAACGAAATGAAGGAGGTGTATTGTAGGAAAGGATGTAGGCATTTCTTTGTTTTAACCGAGAATTTCTATATTTTTGTTTCCTTGTCATACCCCCCTTTTTCATGATTGTATACCCTAGTCAGCCCTTTGAACCTTTAGCCGATTATTTCTTTCTTTTGTCCAAAAAGTGTAAACCAAGCTTAATTCCTTCTTTTCATTAGCCGTAAAGTCTATACAAAACTCTTAAGCGCTTAAGAAGAGAAAATCATTTTCCCAAAGTGTCAAAGAGTGAGAATGGTGAAAAGAAAAAGAAAAGCGGAGTGAGGGAAGAAAAAAAAAGGTTGAAGGTGCACTTGCTATAAATAAACAATAATGAAGGTGCATGAATAATCTATGTTATTGTGTCAAGTGTGGTTAATGAAATGGGCCATATTAAAGAAAATCATCAAGAATGGGATGATGAAAAAAAAAAGAGAAACAATGTCCATGAGTTGATGGGATGTGTTGAAAAGGCGCTTAAGGATGCTAGTGGCGATTATTGGCTAATCCAATATTTACTAGTTCCATAGCTTCCATTACAACCCATTAAAGTACTATGTGATCTTACATCGCACTTCTTTATATTAGTGGAGTAATACACTAAGGGCAAGCTTATGGGTCATGACATGATGCATGTGAATTCTTTTGGGAGAGAGAGTGAAATTGTGTGTACATGCCCCTGTTTGAATGTTTGTGAGTCATATGAGCAAAAAGGGGAAGATTCTCTTGTGTTGTGAGGGCACATGCTTGATGAAAGATTAATTCCCGTGTCGGATATCTTGATCAGCTGATTTGCATGAGTTTGCCAATATCGAGAGTTGATTCTTAAAGTCTAGGAGGTCTTAATGTATTGAAGGTCATTTCATTGATAAGACCATGCACGTTTTCTTGATGATTTGCTGTATTGAATAATCGGTATAACCGTAGCTTAAATTGTAGAACCAAAGTAGCGAGGTTGGGATGTAAATTGCATGAATTGTATGTTTGTTGTTCGAGGACGAACAAGGATTTAAGTGTGGGGTAAGTGATCTTGGGCAGATTTATATGCCCAAGTGATACTCAAAAGTATCATTTTCACCTTGTTTATCTATCAATGTGTATACATTCTCATGTAATTGGTAATAAAATTTGAATTTATACTAACCAACATGATTAGCATTATTTTGCAGGTAAAATGTGATTTCGGGAAGCTAAAATGCATGTTGGATGAGATCGGAGTTGGACTTGGATGCGAGCAAGGGAAAAGGCATTGGACAGCATGAAATAAAGGGGCTCCGTGATGGAGCCGTGTCATGCTGCCATCGCGGAGGCATTCTGCCTGGATGGGGAAAATTCACCCAAATTCCAGTGGAGGTCCGCGTTTGCTCCGTGGCACGGAGCTAGTGCTCCGCGTGCACGCCGTGCCACGTTGAGCCTAAATTCCCGGACCCCCAGTTCCAGTGAGGGTCCGCGTTCGTAGCATTTCACGGAGGCAGTGCTCTGCGATGCACTCCGTGACACGTTGCTCGTTATTCTGGGAAAAATTCCCAGCAGTATAAATAGAACACTTAGGTTCATTTTTTAATATTCTGACTTGGTGGAGCAAGGACGTGGGTTACAGGCAGTTGAGGGATGAAGAGTTCAGGGTTTTTTCGCTCTTTCTTTCATCTTTAATTCAATTGCTTGTATGATTAACACTCATTTTATGATGATTAATCCACAAATGAGTGGCTAATTCCTCTCCTTGCTGAGGTTATGAACAATTGTGATGAAATTTGATTATTGATTCTCTGGTTTTTTCACCTTTTCTTCCATGGTGTTCTATTAATTCTTGTTTTTACTGCATTGGTGTGTGGCCTACATTAATGTACATCTAAAAAGTATGGTTTCACTCGAGAGAGAACGAAATTGGAAAGGTGTGAATTAATAGGATATGTTCTTTACTTGGTTTGGGAAAATTGAGTCTTGATTTGCTTTCAGGATAGAAATATACCTGAAAGTCGTATTAGTCAATTTAGGAACCGGAATCGTATGGCTAGGACATGAATTGCATTTGATCACAGAAATGTAGACGGATGGTTCATGATTCTTAAGTGAGGTTAAATATGAGAGTTTTAATCTCTTGGAAACTGTTCTTGGCTAGCAACAGGAAGAAAAGATTAACCAATTTATGATGATAATCAATTTCATTACATGTTCATTTAACCTCAGCATGCTTTCATTCATAGTTCAGATTCAAAGTAGATAATTGTTCATAGTTTTAGTATAAAATTCATAAAACAAACTATCAACTTTTTGGTTACACTGTTGTCTGCATTTTTAGAAATAAAATATAGTACACTTGAGAAATTTGCACTTCATCCAAGTCTCTGTGGGATCGATACTTGGCTTACTAAAGCCACTTACTACTTGTTCGACCACGTGCACTTGCGTGTCGGTTTATATACCCAAAACCACCCGAAAATTATGTTCAATTTAGAATTCTGCTGTGATTATCTTGTTGATTCTTCAATTTTAGTAACTGAGTTCTATGTATGTTCATTCCATAGGTTGACTTCGAGTCTCTCGGGGCTTCTTGTCCCGTATTGCAATCCGGGCCTCCGTTCGGGTCGTGACATGCACCCCTATAGTAGACACCCTCAACTTAGGCAATTTGCCTAAGTTGAGGTATATAATGTCCAAGGAGGGACCAGGGCCAAAGCAGGTTCATTATAAAGAAAGTGGAAAGGTGAATAGGCTAATCAAAGAAAAGATTCAATTTGGCTCATGATTCAGGATCAAGGGATACTAATGCAGCCAAGTGCACATATAAGTGTACGTGGTCATCAAGTAATATAGAATAGAAGTCCAGATATCATCCTACAGACTCTTGTAAAATTAATTATCTCATTTCGAATCCTCATTTCACCATTTGCAAGAGCAAGAAAATTGGTTTGCAAGAGTTAATGTAAATTTTACTAATTATTGCAATGTAAATTAAATATTTTGGAAATTTGTTTTCAGGAAGATTGTATTTCAAATGATGAGTAAAATCTATGGTCTTGGCAATTTCTCTTTCAGGTTGAGTTATTGAGTCTAATTACACCAAACATAGTCTCCAAGATTGTTAGTTTCAGGTTATGAATTCATTTGTCGACTTATTCTTTCGAATATTCATGAACTCTCTCACTAACCGTAGCACCTATATTCCTATGCTTGCAGGAGGAAAGTGAAACTTCAATTATAGATACCTGATTCAACTAAGTAGGCTTGAAGGCTATATATCTATCCACGATAACCAATCCAATTCCTTTTGTTCTTAACAAGAAATCAAAACCTACTCTGTACTTCTTTTTACCTATTCGCAGTCTGCTGTTCGGGTTGGTATTATATTATAAACCGACACGCAAGTGCACGTGGTCAAACAAGTAATAAAGTGGCTAAGTAGCCAAGTATCGATCCAAGGAGGCTCAAGATACGTAAAATTGCCTAGTTTACTATATTCCTATTTCACTTCTAATTATGCTAACAACAATGTAACCAATAGTTACTTGAGTTTTTTTTTCTAAACTGTATATACTACAATTAATAACAACTATTTACTTGTGAATTTAGACAATGGATATGAACATGCCAAGGTTAAGAACAAGTAATGAACTTGATAATCATGATAATTTGGTTAATCTCTTCTTCATGTTGCTAGCCAAGAACATTCGCCTAGAAATTAAAACTCTCGTATTTAATTTCACTTTAGAATCATAAACCATCCGTCTACATTTCTGTGATCAAATGCAATTTATGACCTAGCACTACAATTCCGGTTCCTAAATTGACTAATACGACTTTCAAGTATATTTCTATCAGGAAAGCACATCAAAACCCAATTTTCCCAAATCAAGTTAAGAACAATACCCTATTAATTCACAACTTTCCAATTTCTTGCTCTCTCGATAAATTGGACTTTTTAGATGTACATTAATGTTGGCCAAGCCCTAATGCGGTAAGAACAAGAATTAATAGAACAACATTAAAGAAGAAGAAGAAAACCATATCATTTACAATCAAAATTCATTACACATGTTCAAAACCTCAGCAAGGAAGAGAATTAGCCACTCATTTGTGGATTGATCATCCTAAAATGAGTGTAAATCATACGTACAATTGATAGAAAGAAGAAAAGAAGAGAAGAAATCCCTTAGCTTTTTCATTCCTCAACTGCTACTAACCCAGGTCCTTGCTCTCCACTTCTGAACTCAGTCAAAAAACTAAAAACTAAAAAACTAATTAAAATAAACCTAAGTGTGCTATTTATACTAGTGGGAAATTTTTCCCGGAATAACAAGCAACGTGTCACGGAGGCCAACGCGGAGCACCGCCTCCGTGACACGGTGTGGACGCAGACCTTCACTGGAATTTCAGGGTCCGGTAAATTAACCTCAACGTGGCACGGAGGCCAACGCGGAGGCCTCTCTCCGTGCCACGGAGCTGACGCGAAGGAACACTGGAATTTGCCATTTTAATTCCTGTTCAGGCAGTGTGCTACCGCGATGGTAGCGTGCACGGCTCCATCGCGGAGCCCTTATAAAATATGCATTCCAAGGTCTTTTCCACGCTCGCATCTAAGTCCAACTCCGACATAGTTCCAACATGAATTTTAGCTCCTAAAAATCACATTTACCTGCAAAACAAATGCTAATCATGTTGGTTAGTATAAATTCACATTTTATTACCAATTACATGATATTATATACACATTGCACAACAAACAAGGTAAAAATGATACGTTTGAGTATCACTTGGGCATATAAATCTGCCCAAGATCACTTACCCCACCCTTAAATCCTTGTTCGTCCTCGAACAACATATACATAAATCATGCAAATTACATCCCAACCTTCGTCACCTGGTGCAACAATTTACGCTACGGTCATACCGATTATTCAATTTTTGCAAATCATCAAGAAAACATGCTTGGTCGTACAATACAATGACCTTTAATACATCAAGGCTTCCTAGACTTTAAGAATTGATTCTTGATATCGGCAAACTCATGCAAATCAGCTAATCAAGAAATCCGACACGAAAATCAATCTTTCATCAAGCATGTGCCCTCACAACTCGAGAGAAACTTCCCCTTTATGTTCATGCAGCACACAAACATGCAAGTAGGGGCATATAAAAATTAATTTCACTCTCTCTCCCAAAAGAATTCACATGCCTCATGTCATGACCCATAAGCTTGCCCTTAGTGTATTACTCCACTAATATAAAGAAATGTAATATAGGATCACGTAGGACTTTAATGGGTTGTAACGGGGCTATGGATCTAGTATATATATATTAGATTAGCCAATAATAGTCGCTAGCATCCTTAAGCGCCTTTTCACTCATTTCCATCGACTCATGGACATTGTTCCTCTCTTTTCTCTTTTTCTCCCATTAATGCTGGTTTACTTTCATACAACCCATTTCATCAAACACACTTGACACAAAACAAAGGGTTTTCATGTACCCTCACTATCATTTAATTACAACAAGTGCCTCTTCAACATCAGCTTTTCTTTCCTCACTTTGCTATTCTTTCTCTTTTCACTCTTTAACACTTTGGGAAACATTTTCTTTTCTTTGTAAGTGCTTAAGAGCTTCTTATAGACTTGAAGGCTAATGAAAAGAAGGAATAAAACTTAGTTCATACAATTTTGGACAAAATAAAGAAATCGGCTAAAGGCTCAACGGGCTGACTAGGGTATACAACATATAAAAAGGTAGAATTTGACAAGAAAAAAAAATGGAAACTATCGGGTAAAATAAAGAAATGCCTACATCCTTTCCAACACTACACCTCCTTCATTTCGTTTTGTATACACACCAGGCAAGTTCTAGACAATTCACAATGACATGGAATAGAAAAACCTCACTTCACACTTCATGCACATGCTCGAATCAAGATGCATTCACAGACTCTTTAATTAGTCAATTACATGAATTCAAGATTAAGCCTCAATGATACTGAACCAAATTCTATAGCCTAGGTAACTCAACGTATTTACAGAATTGCATGATTTTAGATGAATCACTTGCACGTTTTGAACATCAGTTACAACACGCAACGAAATTTTAGCAACCATAAGCAACTACAGTTCATTGATGCAATCCACCAAAGAAAAACTAAAAACAAATAAAAATCCTACTCCTACCGACTACATTTCCCTTAAGACGGTCGTCATCCATCCATCATAGGGAACGGTCACTAACTATGACATCTGTTCAATGGGACTATTCTCGGTAAAAGAACCGAAAACAAACTCCGAGAAACCCAAAAAATAAAAATCGAAAAAAATTTTTGCAACACATCAATCATTTCAATAGAAACATATTTACAAAAGATTTTGATAATTGCAAAATATCTTCGCAAAAATTTTGAAAAATATCGATCATGTTGATAGATTAAAAAAAATTAATATTTACAAAATTTACAAAATATTTACACTAGCAACCATAACTTTCAAAAACACACATCATTAACCACACACAAGTATATAAACATACATCACTAATCAGTTCGCCACAGGGAAAGCACAAACATACATACAAACCAAGGAAAAACATACAGCAATTTAGAGCCTATGTCCCCAGCACCTAGCTACTGCCCACCCCACACTTAAATCGAACACTGTCCCCAGTGTTCACAAAAATACAAAGCATAAAATTTTGGGTGGTGGAACTCCCTGCTCAGTCGAAATATTCGACTTCTTCATCCGGTGCTGCGGCCTCGTCGCTCATATCTGAATCAGCTCCATCGTCGTCATCGGACTCCACATCGGAGTCCTCACGACGTGTCTCCTCATCAGTAGGGACATCGTCATCTGTCGGCTCCACGAAGGCTGGCCCCACCCGACATAAGGCTCTGGCGTTCTCGCCAAAGGGGTAGTCCAGCTCCAGCTACCATAATTCTTCCTCGGTGGCTGGTCTTCCACCTATCCGTAGCTGCAGCATCTGCATGCCAAACATACGGGCCATGTACTGATCGTCACGAGCATGTCGCTCGCCCAAAGTCAGTACAGGTCCGTGTGTAGTGTCGGGGGCCTTAGTCTTTGTCACATCGAGGGCCCTCCGCTCCAACTGCGGAATATAGTCCAAGGCTTCTTCCTCAATGTCGAGGCCTCAGAGGAAGGTGGTGATGAGTCCGCCAAACCCGTATCTGTGGCCCTGGTGCAGTCTGTCTCTCTTTATGGCGGATATTATTACCGCCCCCACATTAATCTCAAGCCCTTTCATAAGGGCATACACCAAGCAGACACGGTCCAGGGTCACATCTGTCATATGGACTCCCGGGATCAAGCACGAACATACAATCTTCAGCCATATTCTGGCCTCCCTGTTCATCTGCGAATAAGGTAGAGTCTGGTGGTAACCCCTCTCCTTATGTCTACTCCATCGGGCTGTGGATCGAGCCCCACACAACGTACGTGTGATGTCGGCGTACGGTGGGGTGATGTTTAGCTGGCGGAGAACATGGGCGTCTGTGTCCCGCGCTCCAACGATGGCATTCAGCTGTTGGGGTTCCAGAGTGACAATCTGCCCTCTGATTTTCACTGTGTGGCTTCTGATGGCCGGGTTCCAATTTGCATAAAATTCTCGGACCAAGTGAAGGTTGCACTCCTTGGGCTCCTGAAAGATAAAGCTGAGCCCAGCTGCCTCGATTCTCTGTACAATGCGAGGGAACTCCTGTGCGAGTGGTTCCCGTGCAATATGTTCCTCGGGAAAGTACTTGTTTTCTTTATGTTTCGCGTACCATTTCTTCCCTTCATCGGTGACCCATCTTGTTCCGTATTGGCGGCGTTGGCCGCGCGGAACAGCGGGTGCAACTGGGACTGCGGTGCCCAGTCTCATCCTTTTCCTACCTGTGCCTGAGGTAGAAGCACCCTTGCCTTTATCTTGTCTGCTAGCCATTGTACCTGTCAATTTACACAATCAAGCACAACGTTAAGCTAAAAACTTGTTAACTTTGGCTAAGGTCGGGTTACACAACATTTACCCCACACTTAGGCCTTAGCTACTTCTACAAAATTACGGCAAAGATAACTCTAAGTACACCACAGACAACATCATAACTTCATGCTTAGTGCGTTCACAACAAAATTTTGACAGCATAACAGTTAGCGTACTACTCAGACTTCATACAGCTAATCCCAATCCTACTATCGCTAACAATTCACACATCGCACAAGCAACAAAAAACAACAACAAAATAAAAACAACAATAAAAACATTCTATATACAAACGAATCCAAACAATCTAACCAATTCACACATTTTATGCATTTTCCCACAAAAATTCGAGAATTCGTCGTCTTTTAACATTTACACAATATTTACCACGACTTCTCTCAAATAATAAACACACCCCAGCATCGAATTCACCAAATTATCAAGTGCCCAAATAAAATTCAACAACCCAAGCCCTAGAATACAATTCTATGATCAATTTCGAATTATTTACGCAATCGATAAGTTCAAACGCTAAATACAACAATCCAAACATGTATCAATCACAAATAATCCAACATTCATGTTTAATTTCTACCTAGGATGATATATCTCACCTCACATGCCCAAATTTGACAAAAATCGCCAAAAATTGAGATAGACGATGAAAACATACCTTTGAATTTAGAAACCGAAGAAACTTGATGTATTCCTTGCCTAGGAACGTGGCACGGTGCTTGGGGAGGGGGAAATGAGTGTTTGGTCGCGGAGGGAAGAGGGAAATGGGGAAAAATGGGGCGAAATCGGGGGTTTATTTAAAGAAAACACGCGGGTCACCCGGCAACCCGGTGACCCGGCACTGAATAAGGGGCAACGTGTCACGGAGGGTAACGCGGAGCCCCTCCTCCGTGACACGGAGCCAACACGTTGGCTTACTGGATTTTTGAAAAATCCGGATTTTGCCTTCAACGTGTCACGGAGGGTAATGCGGAGCCTTAGCTCCGTGAGACGGCGCCAACGCGCCAGTGCACTATTTGTTCAATTAATTTGATTTTTCATACCTTGCCTCATTTTTTCGATTCCATGTATATTTCCTCCGTTATACTTGAAAATCACCTCACTAAACAAAAATTGGTTAAATTAATAGATTTCCCTAACTAAAAATAAAAAATATTAACTAAAATGAAAATCTAAACCTAATCAAGAAAAGGAAAAGAAAAAAAAAATTGGAAATAAGCAAATAAAAAAAATAAAGATAAAAACTAACTACACTGTGTAAAAGAAAAAAATAAAATATTTTTCTCACGGGTTGCCTCCCGTGCAGCGCCTGGTTTACCATCGCGGCTCGACGTCCTTTAAGCTCACTTGTCTACTAGTGTGATGGACGATTTGTCCCGATCATGGTCATCCCCCCAGTAGTTCTCAACCTTATCCGATGGCCTACCTAGTAACTCTCGGGAATCACTCATTCCATTAGCATTCCCATGATCAATCACGTTGATCACCGAGAGTTCCTTATAAACAGTCGGGAGCTTAGGTACCTTGTACACATCGAACACTTCGACCTTGTCATGTGCTCGCATCGTGAGTTGACCCGCAGCTACATCAATTAATGCTTTTCCGGTTGCCAAAAAGGGTCGTCCCAAAATAAATGGGACTTCAGCATCTGGTTCAAAATCCAGAACAATGAAATCGACCGGAAAAATGAGGGAGCCTACTTGCACTAACACATCCTCAACAATGCCATCTGGCTTAGCTAAAGACCTGTCTGCTAGCTGCAAGATTACCGTTGTAGGTCTAGGACTTCCTAGACCTAACTTTCTGAATACCAAAGATGGCATCAGATTTATGCTTGCCCCCAAGTCGCATAATCCACGCGCTCGGATACTTTGCCCAATAGTAAGCTGGATGGTAAAACTTCCAGGGTCTTTCAGTTTTGTGGGCAACCTATTCTGAATACGGGAAGTGCATTCCTCCGTTAAAGCTACCGTGGCATACTCAGTCAAACGACTTTTGTTAGCCACGATGTCTTTATTATATTTCGCATATTTTGGCACTCCCTGCAAGACATCAACAAGAGGTAAGTTAACATGTACCTGTTTAAGTACCTCCATGAATTTCTGGAAACACGCCTCCTCCTTGTGTTTCTTAAGTCGTTGAGGGAACGGGGGTGGAGGCCTTTCTGGTTCAGCTTCTTTAGTCTTCCCCTTATCTGAGATTTGCTCTCCCTCAACATCTGCTGCTCCTGACTTTTGAGGCGGTCTTTCCGGTTCCACCTCCTTTAACTGTAAACCACTCCTCGTGGTCACTGCATTTACCTGCTTCAGATTAGGATCTGTGTCGCTAGGTAGTCCTCCTTTGGGTCTAGTATTTTGGGCACTAGCAAATTGCCTAAACTGATATTCAAGAGCCTTGGTCGCCAACTGATTGTTCTTCACTTCGGCTGCCAATTTAACATAGTCAGCCTGCAATTGTGCCTGATTAGCGATCATGGTTTTGAACATCTCCTCAATAGTCGGTGATGGTGGTGGAGGAGGGGCATTGTGATTTCTGAATTGAGCTTGATAGTTTTGTTGCCCTCCTTGGTTTCTGTGCATGCCCTGCCCTGAACTTTGGCCTTGTTGATTGTTGCTACCCCACGAAAAATTCGGATGGTTCCTCCAATTTGAGTTGTAGCCACTACCAAACTGCTGCTAATTTCTCTGTGCATTGCCCACAAAGTTAACAGAATCAGGATTTGCACCACAGCATTCAGCTGAATGCTCACTACTACCACACACTTCACACCACATCTGTTGAACTGCATTGACTGAAGCTGAAGGCTGGTTCAAATTTATATTGTTGAAGTGAGTGTTTAACTGATTTTGCAAAGCAGCTATCTGTGCAGCGATAGCTGTGAATCCATCCACTTCAAGCACTCCCGCTGCTTTCCTTGCTCCACCTCTTGAAGAATCTGCATTCCATTCTGGATTGCCTTGTGAAATCCGGTTGAGTAAAGTGTACAGCTCCTCATAGGTCTTTTTCAGTGCTTGCCCTCCAGCTGCTGAATCTAACAGAATTTTAGTGTGGGGTTCCAAACCCTCAATAAATGTGTGTACCAACACCTCATTGGACTGACGATAATGAGGACAGTCCCGCAACATGGATTTAAATCTTTCCCAGGCTTGATATAGATTTTCTCTTTCCCTCTGTTTAACACTTAGGATTTGACTCCTAAGTCTGGCTGTTTTACCAGAAGGGAAAAATCTGATCAAAATCTTCCGTGCAAGATCATCCCACATTGATATAGAATTGGGTGGTTCAGCTTTTAACCACCTCTTGGCTTCACCAAGTAAAGAAAATGGAAATAAGGTGAGCCGAACATAATCAGGTGACACTCCACCTCTTCATGAGGGAGACCGGTAAATTGCCCGCTTGTGTGCAAAAGTTGCACCATATTCTGGTTTAATTCAAACCTCCCTCCAGGCACTGGTTTGCGGATGCTAGAATGTACATTATTAGCGTGTGGGATTGCCACCTCGCGAACCAGCCTTGCTGCTGCTTCATCGGGCACTAACACTGCCCGCACAACTGGTGGATTTTGTTGCTCCATCATAGACTGATTAAGCAACTGCAGCTTCTTTCGTAGAGCTTCTCTACGTTGACTATGAAATTCACGTTCAGGCTCTAAGTAAGATTCCACCAGCTCTTTGTCCCTTGCCAGTGTTCACAGAAACAAAATCTGTGAAATACAGGCTAAGACCAAGTTGTTAACACTTAAGAAAATAAAAATAAAAATACAGTAAATTAACACTAAACACAATTTCACAAATCGCCTAGCCTCCCCGGCAACGGCGCCAAAAACTTGTTCGCGGTCTGCTGTTCGGGTTGGTATTATATTATAAACCGACACGCAAGTGCACGTGGTCAAACAAGTAATAAAGTGGCTAAGTAGCCAAGTATCGATCCAAGGAGGCTCAAGATACGTAAAATTGCCTAGTTTACTATATTCCTATTTCACTTCTAATTATGCTAACAACAATGTAACCAATAGTTACTTGAGTTTTTGTTTCTAAACTATATATAGTACAATTAATAACAACTATTTACTTGTGAATTTAGACAATGGATATGAGCATGCCAAGGTTAAGAACAAGTAATGAACTTGATAATCATGATAATTTGGTTAATCTCTTCTTCATGTTGCTAGCCAAGAACATTCTCCTAAATTAAAACTCTCGTATTTAATTTCACTTTAGAATCATAAACCATCCGTCTACATTTCTGTGATCAAATGCAATTTATGACCTAGCACTACAATTCAGGTTCCTAAATTGACTAATACGGCTTTCAAGTATATTTCTATCAGGAAAGCACATCAAAACCCAATTTTCCCAAATCAAGTTAAGAACAATACCCTATTAATTCACAACTTTCCAATTTCTTGCTCTCTCGAGAAATTGGACTTTTTAGATGTACATTAATGTTGGCCAAGCACTAATGCAGTAAGAACAAGAATTAATAGAACAACATTAAAGAAGAAGAAGAAAACCATATCATTTACAATCAAAATTCATTACACATGTTCAAAACCTCAGCAAGGAAGAGAATTAGCCACTCATTTGTGGATTGATCATCCTAAAATGAGTGTAAATCATACGTACAATTGATAGAAAGAAGAAAAGAAGAGAAGAAATCCCTTAGCTTTTTCGTTCCTCAACTGCTACTAACCCACGTCCTTGCTCTCCACTTCTGAACTCAGTCTAAAAACTAAAAACTAAAAAACTAATTAAAATAAACCTAAGTGTGCTATTTATACTAGTGGGAAATTTTTCCCGGAATAACAAGCAACGTGTCACGGAGGCCAACGTGGAGCACTGCCTCTGTGACACGGCGTGGACGCGGACCTTCACTGGAATTTCAGGGTCCGGTAAATTAACCTCAACGTGGCACGGAGGCCAACGCGGAGGCCTCTCTCCGTGCCACGGAGCTGACGCGAAGGCACAATGGAATTTGCCATTTTAATTCCTGTTCAGGCAGTGTGCTACCGCGATGGTAGCGTGGCACGGCTCCATCGCGGAGCCCTTATAAAATGTGCATTCCAAGGTCTTTTCCACGCTCGCATCCAAGTCCAACTCCGACATAGTTCCAACATGCATTTTAGCTCCTAAAAATCACATTTACCTGCAAAACAAATGCTAATCATGCTGGTTAGTATAAATTCACATTTTATTACCAATTACATGATATTATATACACATTGCACAACAAACAAGGTAAAAATGATACGTTTGAGTATCACTTGGGCATATAAATCTGCCCAAGATCATTACCCTCATTTGTTCCCTCTTTCGGATTCAACACGTGATTCAATAGATATTATTCGAAGGTGATCAGACTAATGAACAATCGTCAAACCAAGAAAATATAAACAATCTTAAAGGGAGATTTAAATATCTAGCTTAAATGAACTTTAAATTACAATAGTCATGCTTGTGGCCAAAAGTCTAGATTAAGGTTATTAGCCGAGCATGTTCAAGCGAAAAACCACAATAATCATCATTCTCATACAAGAAAATAGTGAAGTAAAGTAAAGAAGAAAACCTAAAAGATGGAACTCCCATCTCTACGTTCTTCCCAAAAACCATCAATATCGTTTATAGATTCCCTAGTAATGTATTTATACTCATAAGAAAAATATTTCATTTTCCCCCAAGTAATTTAGTGAATGGACTTAGAAAAAATCTTCCCCAGAACAGCCCTAGTGCGCCACCACAAGCATAGTACCAATCTGTGCTTAGACTTTGTTTAAAGTTTGGGTCTTGGCGCGCCACGCATCTCATCTTGACAAGGTGTTGGAATCTCCGGAGTTTATGAGAAGGCACACCATGCCTCCCATTTTGCCAAGTAGATGAACACTTTCCTCTGAAGTTCAAGGGTAGCGTGCCATGCCACCCACTGTGTTTAAGTGTTAGATAAATTTTGGCCATTTTTCTCCCTTGGCGCGCCATGTCAAGCATCTTTCCACTTTGTGCAAAAATTCCTTTAAAGTTCATATTCTGGCATGCCACGCCAACCATCTCACTAAGCCGATTTTCTTTGAACTCTTTTTTAGCCACACCATGTAGTTTGAACTTTCCTTGGTTGATCTTTTTTAGGGTATTTTTCCATTTGTTTCCTGGATAACATCATCTAAACACGTCCTTTAGCTCTTTTCAACAACACTTTCGTGAAAACATTGAATTTCATAAGGATATTATTCTCGAAACACGATAAAATATGGGTAAAATATGGAAAACGGGCGTATAAATATGCCCAAGATCACCGCCTCACACTTAAACTATTGTTCATCCTCGAACAACTCCCTACTTTCATTCAACACAACTTCATTGCACACCACTTATCACCTTTATCAATTTACACTCAGGCAAGTAGAACAAAATATCATGATAGGCAGTTCATTAGTTTATAAGCAACAACAACACATATAAAATGAAGAACTTTTCATTCCAAACTACATACCCTTTACAACTGAATTCTTTATCAAAATAGGGTCAAAATGATTAAGTACGAAAAATGTGAATTATAGTACACCAATTCTAGCCATCTTGTGCCCTCACTTATTTAGTTATGTCCCCTTCTTTCTCTCATATTAGCATGCAAAACAGTTGGGACACAAATCAACAAGGCACACTAACTCTCCCAAATATTATTTTAGACATATGCACCATACCATAGACTTACCTTACATGAATAGCTAGATTAACCAATTAATCAAATAGAATGAGATCATAAGGACATTCATGGTTGTAATGCCATCTAAGGGATGGGTAGGAACTACTTAAACAATAGTGGCTACCAATCCGAAGCACTTTAAGACAACATTTTCACTTTATGTTTCTTTTCGACCCCTCAACCTTATTGCTTCCAAATAAAATTCCTTAACTAATCCCTTTTCTTTTTCATGCCCCTTTTTTAACTATTTGACTGCTAGTTTCTACTTTAAGATCAATTAAAACTATCTATTGTTAATAGTTTTTTTCTTTGTTTCCTTTGGTTCTAGCAGTAAGTAAACATTTATTACATAGGCACTCTTCTTACTTTTTCTCTTTTCCAACCCACATTCTCATCTTTCCTCATTAGTGTTACTATTCCAGTGAAACCCCCATCATCGTTTCTCAAATCTCAAGGCGCATTAGGGCTTCTTTGGTTCATGCCTTTTTTTTACTACTTGACTGTTGTTTCTTCTTTAAGATCAATCAAAAAAATCTATTATCAAGAGTTTTTCTTTTCTCTGTTTCTTTTTGTTCTAGCAGCAAGTAAACCTTTTATTACATTGGCACCTTTTTTTCTTTTTCTCTTTTCCAACCCATATTCTCATCTTTCCTCATCAGTGTTACTGTCCCCGTGAAACCCTCATCCTCATTTTTTGGATCTAAAAGTGCATTAGGTCTTCTTTGGATCAAATCATGTAGGCTCAAAAACAAAAGGGAATAGGCTTCTCATTTGGCTAGACAAGGAATAGGCTTATAAACTCAATGAGGTTGACTAGGGAAAATTTCACATGTTGTACAAACAATAATAACAAAACATGTGTGTTAAAGAAATGCCTTGATCATGTCCTACCTCTTTGGCTCTTGGTTATCATACACACGCCAGGCACGTTCTACATGTTACCCTATGGACACAACACAACAAATACAAGCTGATCTCTCATGGCATCATGGCTCGAATTGGTTTCCTATGACCACATATTCACAACAATCATATTGAATGAATCTTCATTATTAAGCCTAATTTTACATCTCTTGAGTCAAGTTAAAACCTATGTATTTCTCATGAAATTTTCACTTCTCGTGCATTTAAGATGAACAATCCATACCTTTTAACTTATCTTCTAAGTGAAATATCAAGAGCACATAAATGGTGGTTTTTACTTCTAAAAAATATTAAAAAATTTGTGAATAATTTTTTCTTAAGACGGTCGTCATCCATCCATCATCCGGACTAGTGACTATATCTATGATGGACTCTTCACAAGAAAATGGAGAAAAATAGACACTCTATTATAAAAAAAATAAAAAAGCAAAACAAACAAACACATAGAATAACACAACTAGTGTCTCCACAACTATCAACTTACTAGTTATTATAAACTATCAACACTCTAACATAAATTAATGACACAAAAATTTGATAATGACTCTACAACCCAACTCTAACAATATAATAAAGATAGAATACAAGGAAATTCTATTTCGCCCACCCAAGACTTAAACATTGCATTGTCCTCAATGCCTAAACATGTCATAAAAAAGGAGATATAAAACATTCTAGGCCTCTAAGGATAATTGTCATTGTCAGGATTAAAATCCTGATCATCGGCATCCTTTGTGTCATCAACTATCATTGCCCTTATGGTGGCATCATCCTCATCATCACCATCATCGACTGCTTTTGTCAGCACTATAAGATGATAACGTCCAAATCCACTCCTTACTAGGAGAGAGTGTACACGACTATTTGCAATATAATTTACCCAACTTTATGAGTCGGGGTCAAATCCATAAGGAATGGGAAAGATTACAACTAAAGTTGTGTATCAGTCATAACCAACTAGAATCATTGCATAACAATTGATAAAGTAAATTTTGGGGGGAATATAAGATCACTATATGATGCTAAAAGTGTTAAGAAAATAGGGCAATGCAAATTTGAAGCAACAATGAGAGCACGTACTAGGGATGTGCTATTGACGGGGAGTCGATAGGATCGGGGTTAATCAATAAGTGAAAAGAATCAACTACAAACATGAATAGCCATGGATTAGGTTGTATCCAATGTCCTTTGACTACCTAGGTACATTGTTCTTGGGTTCTTTCAAACCCCAAGGTAACATAACAAATTAACCATATTGGCTTGGAGAAGAATTAAGCTATTTCTAGCCTTAACCCTTAAATTAGTTATGAAAATGGGTTTTGGCTAACTCTAGCGCAACGCACACCTTCCAAAACTCAATTCCCTATCTAATGCTTTCTCACCGATATCTTACTTTACTTTCTCAAGAAAAGCAAGATAAGTAAACACAATCTATGTTTGCAACCATAAATATTTTAATTAAAACTTAGAGGAAGCATTAGATTCATGCATAATAAGTTATACTAAGACTAAACTAATAACACCCAGTCAAATCTAAACCCCTATCAAGCACACCCCTGGTAATCAAATTACCTGCTCATGAATGGGGACAAGAGAATTACATCAACAAAATTTTCATTAACATTCATCATTGAGTACTAAAATTAAGCTTCAAAGTATGCTTCAATGGTGCGTTCTTACCCGACAATTTTAAAAAGAAGAAGACTAAATCTCACTTATCTCTATGTTTCTCTCTCTACAAAAATTATAATCAAAAAGTACTTTTCTTCTAAGATCAAAGTGTGTACAAATTAGGGAAAGTCTTCTCCTCTTGTACCAAAGCTTGAAGATTTTACCCATTTCAGCAAGGACTCACTTGTGAGGCACCTGTGTTTCGCAGGTGCCTATCTGCAAGATGCAGTTGCTTCACAGTCCTATCTAATCGCCTATCTTGTCTTCTGCATTTGCACCTACATTTCGTACGTGCCAATCTGCATTACAATTCTTCTTCAGGTTTAGGATAGTGCCACTCTATGCCTCACTTGCATTTCACAGGTCTGACACCAGTGGAACACAGGTCTTATACTTCTAGCACTTGTTTTCTGTTCAATTCCTTTGCTTTCCTTGTCTGAGCCTAATACCTGCAAAATTAAAGGAAAGAGAAATAAATCCTTCCTAGATAAGTTGAAAACAAAGAAAAATCTCATGCTTAGAAGCCCAATGAGTTGGTAAAATACCAACTCATCAAACCCCAAAACTTGAACCATTCCTTATCCTTAAGCAAGGTGTTTCCTCACAAATGAGAAATTGAATTTAGGCATGGCATAACACAAGAGTGTCATCACCCAAACGTACACCCGAATCATAGACACGGGATAGGGAGCCCAGAGAGACCCCATGTCGACCCATGGCATGAGCATACATCTAATCCAATCATATGAGCGGAAGACTTAACATATAATAACATAATCATAACATAGCCAAAGGGAAAATTAGTACAAGACTTATACAATAATGCTGAATACAACTTGCAGTCTGATAAACAAGACTTATACAATACTGCTGAATACAACTTGCAGTCTGATAAGCCGCTAAACATGAAGGCCGTATTGATGGGGAAACTCCCCAACTAATACAACATCCAGAAACTAAAGAAATAATGTAAAGGATGAACATACAATCCTCGAAACATGAGGACTCACAAAGAGCACTGAGAGTGAATCTAAAGCTATCTACGGGTGAGGGTTAGTCTAAGAACTGGGACCTGTATCATGAAATGATACAACATAGAAGGTATGCGATCAGTACGTGATATGTACTGAGTATGCAAGGTAAGTAAAATGGACATTTAAGACATATATTAAATTCATAAGTGATCCTAAGAGTAGGACGTCATGTTTGTATCATAAATCATGATAACATATCATTTGACTCAAGGTTTTCGAAACATTCATAAGATAACAGAATCATAATCATACTGGAAGAGATTTACTTAACATGACTTGAGCCAACACACATAATCATAACATACATAAATCATGAGGAACAGTGGGAGATTCTATTAACCAACATACCCCATATGAGCACACATGAAGCCCAACTTGTAACCCTAGTCAGAAAGGTGTTCGTACCTTGCCAAGGGTTGAACCATGAAAGTGTAATATCACCATGAAAAGGGTCCATTTGGGCCAGGGACTAACATGAAAGGGTCCTGACATACCTACGGTGGCACGTAGTTCATGTGATCTGGAGCTTAACCTGAGCCTCGTACCTACTCAGTGTTCGATACTATTCCCAAATCATATATTGTGCTCATAGTAAAACATTCATGAATTCATGGGCTAGCTAAATCATAATAATCATAAACATACTTGTACATACGTGAACTATCCATGAAACGAGGCCCATGAGTCTGCCAAAACATAATTCATAATTCATAAGGTTCATACGTACTTGTAAATCATGCATATAGCTTGAAATTCATAAAATAATGATGGGTAATATCCTAAATCCATAATTCAAATCGTAAATCATCCTGGGTTTGTAAATATCGTCATTTGAAGAGAAGGTCATAAATTGATTCATCATGGTTCATGAATAATTAGGCTTAATTTCATAGAATTCAAAATCGATAAAATTATAAATGGTTTAAATAATGAAAATTGATAAAAACCCATATATTTTGATGAGATTCTAAAATCACAAAGCCCATTATCAAATCATTAAACTTTTATAAAAAAATCATTTTCAAAACCCCATGAGTTTTCAATAAAATTTTTATAAAAATCATAGAAGATGGACATGGGTGTGGAAAAATCACCCATCGTAGCCTTACATACCTAGGATTATTAGATTCTAAATCTCACTTGACAACCCAAGAAGAAATTGCAATGGATTTGATGAATTCTACTCTTGATTCACTCTAACTTTCTCTACCTTGCATGCATGAAAGAATGGAGTGAAATCAGAACTTAACCCCTTTAAATTTCCCTATTTATAACCCAAAACATTGTATTTTAGGACTTAGGATCTTACGAGTTTACATAAAAGACCTTACATACTCACAAGAAAATAATTGTCAGGGGTCCCAACGAGTGACCTGACGACTAGTTCCCAGTCCTCACGATCCTCACCTAGCCTGTTAAGTACACTATTTGAACTGGTCACTAGAACCTCTAATGGACGACATAATGATTCGTTACCGGTGGACACGAGTCGTGGCCACCACTCGTCAAGCTTACTTCCTACTTAAAACCATTTTATTAAAATTCCTCCCAATGACTCACATCACGACTTATTGCCTGACATGACGAGTCGTGGTCTCCTTCCATTAAGTACACTGGTTGATCCTTCCATTTTATTTTTAAACTTCACCCCATGGCTGACTTGACGACTCGTGATGGCTGACCAAGAGTCATTCCCTCGCCCGTGGGGACCTTCAATCATCCTTTCATATAAGTCTCCCCATGAGTCACCCGATGACTCGTGGGGTCTCCTCACGAGTCGTCCAATGACTCGTCCTGTGCCTATAACCCAAATTTTCAGTTTTTTTCCATTTTGACTCCTGGGTCTGATCCTTGGCTTCCCGAGGTATAACATAACTTGGTATTAGAGCCATAGGTTAGGAAGCGTCTTAGGGAGTCCGAAAACGGCGTTAAGTAGAGTCTTTTTCATGAGAGTGAAGCGCGCCACACTTATGAAGAAGAGGCTACTAGACATTTAGGAAATGTTCCTTTCTTTCATGATCTATGTCATGCGATGAACGTCCTTTACTCTTCTAATTCATGCTATTCACATTTGCAGAATCATGCCTCCACGTCGAGTAAATGGCAGGAGAAATGGTAATCGCAATGATCATGTGGGTGAACATGATTATGAGCATCATCCAGCTCCACCTGTTCATGAGGAACACATACTAGAGCCAGTTGCCCACGCCGAGCTTAGGGCGACAATTCAAATGTTAGCACAGGCCGTGACTACCTAGGTCATCAAATAGTGGCGCATTTCCCTCAGAATGGGAATGCATCAGTAGCTAGGGTGAGGGACTTCTTGAGGATGAGCCCTCCAGGGTTCACAGGGTCAAAGGTGGACGATTTTATAGAGGAGATTCTGAAAATCACTCAGGTTATGGGGGTGAACAATGGGGAATGCGTTGACTTGACCACCTACCAGCTAAAGGGGGTAGCACATATATGGTTTAAGCAATGGAGACATGCCAGGGCGGCGGGTGTAGGCCCGATAGGTTGGGATGAGTTTCACACTACATTCATGGATCGGTTCTTCCGTAGGGAGATGAGGGAGCTCAAGGCGGCCGAGTTAGTTAATCACAATCAAGGTAACATGTCTATCCAAGAGTATGCATTGGAGTTCACCCGGTTATCTAAATATGCTCTTGAGTTGGTGGTGGATCAGCGAGCTCAGGTGAGCCATTTTATGCATCGAGTAGCAGATTACTTCGATAAGGATTGCCGAATCTCCATGCTTTACCGGGACATTGATTTTCCCCATATTGTATTGCATGCGAAGTAGATGGAGTCAGCCTACAAGAAGCAAAGAGAGGCCAGGAAGGTCAGGGGGTACGCCACGTCAGCAGACCAGCACAGGTCCATTGCTCTAGATCCATCATCGGCCAGCACGCCATCTAGGTTCAGGGGAGACCAGAGGAGTAGGGCTAACGGCTCGAGGGATCATGGTAGCATGCAAGTGGAGAACACTTTTCCAGTTTGTGCGAAAGTGCGGAAGGAATAATCTAGGGAGGTGCCTGGCCAGCACGGATGCTTGTTTCGGGTGTGGCAAACCCAGACATAGGACCAGAGATTTCCCTACAACCAGTTTTAATGCTCCATCAGCACGACCCCCTCAGCAGGGTGCCTCCACTAGTTCAGCAGGTGGTCAGTGCCAAAACAGGTTTTATGCCCTAGTGCTTTACCAGGAGCAAGAGGCTTCGCCAGATATGGTCACGGGTATGTTGCAAGTCTTCCATATTGATTCTTACACTTTGTTAAATCCAGGAGATACTTTGTCTTTTGTGACCCCTAACATTTCTAGTAGTTTTGGAGTTAGTCCTGAAATTCTATCATAACCGTTCTCTGTATCTACTCCAGTTGGTGAATTAGTGGTAGCTAGGTGGGTATATAGAGAGAGTCCCATCATAGTTGATCTTGGGAAAATTTATATGCCCAAGTGATACTCAAATGTGTCATTTTAGCCTTGTTTATCTATCAACATTTATGCATTCTCATATGATTGGTAATAAAATGTGAATTTATACTAACCAACATGATTAGCATTGTTTTGCAGGTAAAATGTGATTTTGGGAAGCTAGAATGCATGTTGGAATAGATCAGGGTTGGACTCGGATGTGAGCAAAGGACAAGGCATTGGAAGGAACAAAATAAAGAGGCTGCGCGATGAAGCCGTGTCACACTGCCATCGCGGAGGCCTTCTGCCTGGATAGGAAATTTTCGCCCAATTTCCAGAGAGGGTTAGCGTTGGGTCCGTGGCACGGTGGCCTGGCTCCGTGTTGCACGCCGTGCCACGTTAAGCCTGATTACCTGGACCCCCAACTTCAAGTTAGGGTCCGCATCGGTGGCGTGTCACGGAGGCAGTGCTCCGCGATGCACTCCGTGACACGTTGCTTGTTATTCTGGGAAAAATTCCAACTAGTATAAATAGAACACTTAGGTTCATCTTTCAATATTCTAACTTGGTGGAGCAAGAACGTGGGTTACAGGTAGTTGATGGGATGAAATTACCAGGGTTTTTTTCTCTCTCCTTCTTCTTTGATTCAATTGCTTGTATGTTTAACACTCATTTGATGATGTTTAATCCACAAATGAGTGGCTAATTCCTCTTCTTGCTGAGGTTAAGAACACTTGTAATGAAATGTGATTATTGATTCTTTGGTTTTTTATCTTTTCTTCCATGGTTGTTCTATTGATTCTTGTTCTTACTGCATTAATGTGTGGCCTATGTTAATGTATATCTAAAAAGACCGGTTTCACTCGAGAGAGCAAGAAATTGGAAAGTTGTGAATTAATAGGATATGATCCTTTCTTAGTTTGGGAAAATTGAGAATTGATTTACCTTCAAGATAGAAATATACCTGAAAGTCGTATTAGTCAATTTAGGAATCGGGTTTTTATGGCTAGAACATGAATTTTTGTTTAATCACAGAAATGTAGGTGGACGGTTCATGATTCTTAAGTTGGGTTAAATACGAGATTTTAATCCATTGGAATTAGTTCTTGACTAGCAACCGGAGGAAAGGTTAACCAAATTATATCGATAATTAATTTCTTCACATGTTCAATTAACCTCAGCATGCTCACATTCATAGTTCAGACTCACATTAGATAATCGTTTTAGACATAGCATAAAAATTAGAATCCAAAAATATCAAACTCTTGGTTACATTGTTGTCTTCATTGTTAAACTGAAAATATAGTAACACTTGATTAATTGTTACCTTATCCCAGTCCCTGTGGGATCGATACTTGGCTTACTTGAGCCACTTTACTACTTGTTCGACCACATGTACTTGCGTGTAGTTATATACCCCTATAACAAACAAACCGAACAAGTTTTTGGCGCCGTTGCCGGGGACTGGCAATTGGTGGAATTTTTTTTAAGTGTTAATTTACTGTATTTTTGTTTTCTTAGTGTTGACAACTTGGTCTTAGCCGGTATTTTGCAGATTTAATCTCTGTTGAACACTAGCAAGAGACAAGGAGCTGGTGGACTCGTATTTAGAGCCAGAAAGATTATTTCATCGTCAGTGGAGAGAAGCTCTAGAAAGAAAGCTGCAGTTGCTCAGACAAACACTTATGGAGCAACAACAGAATCCACCAGTAGTACGGGCAATGTTAGTGTCCGAGGAAGTAGCAGCTCGGCCGGTTCGCGAGGTGGCAATCCCACATGCTAATTATGTAACATCTAGCATCCGCAAACCTGAGCCCAAAGGGAGGTTCGAACTTAAACGAAACATGGTGCAATTGCTGCACACTAGTGGGCAATTTACAAGTCTCCCTCATGAAGATCCACAGCAGCATCTCCAAAATTTTTTGGAGATAAGTGACGCTTACATCCCCGCTGGAGTGTCATCAGATTATGTTCAGCTTACATTATTCCCATTTTCACTATTGGGAGAAGCCAAGAGGTGGTTTAAAGATGAGCCACCTAATTCTATTTCTACGTGGGATGATCTTGCAAGGAAATTCTTGATAGGAATTTTTCCCTCCGGTAAAACAGCAAGACTTAGAAGTCAAATTCTAAGTTTCAAACAGAGAGAGGGAGAGAATCTATATCAGGCTTGGGAGAGATTCAAGTCCATGTTGCGGGATTGTCCTCATCATCATCAATCCAATGATGTGCTGGTGCACACTTTTATAGAGGGTTTGGAACCCCATACAAAAATATTGCTAGACTCAGCAGCTGGGGAACAAGCACTGGAGAAAACTTAAGAGGAGCTGTATACCTTGTTGAACCGTATTTCGCAGGGCAATCCGGAGTGGAATGCTAATTCATCGAGAGGAGGGACAAGGAAAGCAGCAGGAGTTCTAGAAGTGGATGGTTTTACAGCTATTGCTGCACAGATAGCTACCTTACAGAATCAACTCAACACCACTTTAGTAACATGACAATGAACCAGCCTCAAGCCCCAGTGAATGCAGTGCAGCAGATTTGGTGTGAAGTGTGCGGGAGCAGTGAGCACTCAGCTGAGTGTTGTGGAGGAAATCCAGACTTGGTGAACTTTGTGGGAAATGTACAAAGAAACAACCACCAACAGTATGGCAACAACTACAATTCCAATTGGAGGAATCACCCGAATTTCTCCTTTGGTAGCAACAACCATCAGGGGCAAAGTTCGAGTCAGGGTGTGCAAAGGAACCAAGGAGGGCAGCAGAATTATCAAGCACAATTTTGAAACAACAATGCACCTCCTCCACCACCATCACCCAGCATTGAGGAGATATTCAAGACGATGATAGCTAACCAAGCGCAATTGCAAGCTGACTATGTGAAATTGGCAGCCGAGGTGAAAAACAACCAGTTAGCTACCAAGGCACTTGAATATCAATTTGGGCAATTTGCTGGAGCCCAAAATACCAGGCCTAGAGGAGGACTCCCGAGTGACACAGATCCCAACCCCAAGCAGGTGAATGCGGTGACCACAAGGAGTGGTTTGTAGCTGAAAGAGGTGGAACTAGAAAGACCACCTCAACAATCGGGAGTAGAAGAAGTCGAGAGGGAGCAAGGTGATGAGAGGGGGAAGACTAAGGAAGCTGAATCAGAAAGACCACCACCCCCGTTCCCTCAATGATTAAAGAAACACAAGGAGGAGGCGTGTTTCAAGAAATTCATGGAGGTGCTGAAATAGGTACATATTAACTTACCTCTTTGTTGATGTTTTGCAGGGAGTGCCAAAGTATGCAAGGTATATAAAGGACATCGTGGCAAACAAAAGTTGGTTGACCGAGTATGCTACGGTGGCTCTTATAGAGGAGTGCACTTACCTGATACAAAACCGATTGCCCACAAAGCTCAAAGATCCTGGGAGCTTTACTATACATATTACTATTGGGCAGAGTATCCGAGCTCGTGGATTATGTGATTTGGGAGCGAGCATTAATTTGATGCCGTTATCGGTATTCAAAAAGCTGGGTCTAGGAAGTCCTAGACCCACAACAGTGATCTTGCAATTGGCGGATCGGTCCTTAGCATGACCTGGTGGCATTGTGGAGGACGTTCTGGTGCAAGTTGGCTCCCTGATCTTTCCGGTAGATTTCGTCGTGCTGGATTTTGAACCAGACGCGGAAGTCCCATTTATTTTGGGACGTCCTTTCTTGGCGACTGGGAAAGCGCTGATTGATGTAGCTGCAGGGCAGCTAACAATGCGGGCACATGAAAAGGTGGATGTGTTCGATGTGTACAAGGCACCCAAGCTCCCAATTGTGTACGAGGAACTCTTGGTGATCAATGTGATTGATCGAGTTGATGATGAGCAGATAAAGGATTCACGAGAGTTATTGGGAAAACCACCGGAATGGTGTAAGCTCTACTGGGGGGAAGACGGTTTTCGAGAGAAAACGTCCATCACCCTAGAGGACAACTGAGCTGAATGACGTCGAGCCACGACGGTAACCCAGGCGCTGCACGGGAGGCAACCCGTGAAATTTCTCTTTGAAAATTTGTGAATAGATTTATTTATTTATTTTTATTCATTTTCTTTTCTTTTCTTGATTAACAACAAAATTTTTAGTTTTTATTTTTATTTTCATTTTTATTTTGAGTGAAACCTATAATTCGCCAATTTCTTGTAGTAGAATGAATTTCAGGTCGAACGGAGGGAAAATATACAAGAAATCGCAAAGGAAAATTCGAGGTATGAAAATCAAGAAAATGTGGCAAAACAGTGAGCTAGGGCGATAGCTCCATGTCACGGAGGAGGGCCTCCGCGTTACCCTCCGTGACACGTTGAGGTATAAATCCGAAATTTTAAAAAAATTCCAGAACACCCTCGCGACAGCTCCGTGTCACGGAGGCAGTGCTCCGCGATGTACTCCGTGACACATTGTTGTGTATATCGCGACGGGTCACACCGGGTCGCCGGGTGACATGCGCGATTTTTCCAATTTTAAACCCCGAATCCCCCTCAAATTTTCTTCATTTCTCGCACACTCCACGACCAAACTCCCTAAAACCCTTCCCCCTTCAACGTGACATGGAATAGGCCAAGGATTTCATTGAGTTTTCTTCAATTCTTCAAAGTTAAGGTATGTTCCTCAATTCCATCTCAATTCTTGTCGATTTTCTTCGATATTGAGCATGTGATGTGAGCTAAACTTGCCCTAAGTAGAAATTAAGCATAAATTCAATTGAATTGTTGTTGATAGATGTTCGGAGTATCATTGTGATCGCTTGAACTCATTAATTGCATAATTTAATCGAATTTTTGTTGATACAATCATAGCTAGGGCTTGTTTTTGAATTTGAAGTGGAAAAATATAGTGAACTAGTGAAATTCATGATGGGTTGTACATGTTGAGTGAGATGAGTCGATGTGCTAGTTGTTAGCATGCTAAAAGACCGATAGATTCTCGGGTTAGGAGAACACTGAAATTTGCAAGAATTGGGTGAGTTTTATAGGTTCGTGTAGATAAATTCTTGTTGTTTTCGTTTCTTTGTTTTTCCTTGCTAAGTGCGATGAGATAAAATGTTATCGATGGTAATGGTTGTGGTTAGCTGTACGAAGTCTGAGTAGTACATAGAATATATACCGTCGAATTCTTCGAATGCACTGAGCATGTTTGTATATTTGGCTGTTTGTTGTGTAAATCGGTATGATCTTGCCGTAATGTTGTAATTGTAGCTAAGGACTAAGTGTGGGGTGGCCTAGCTTAACCCGACATTAGTTGAAGCTAATACTCACTGGCCAAACATTGATCTTGTCTATTTGGGTTGATAGGAAAAAAATGGCAAGCAGGCAAGAAAAGGGGAAAGGCGCATCAACGTCTGGCGCCGGAAGAAAGAGAATTAGACTGGGCAAAGCAGTCCCAGCAGCACCAGCGGTTCCACGCGGCCAACGCCGCCAATACGAAACCAGGTGGGTGATAGAAGAGGGGAAGAAGTGGTATGCCAAGCACAAGGAGAGCAAGTACTTCCCCGAGGAACACATAGCTCGGGAACCGTTGGCACAGGAGTTCCCTAGGATTGTCCACAGGATCGAGGCAGCTGGGCTCAATTTCATCTTTGAAGAGCCCAAGGAATGCAACTTGCACCTGATTCGGGAATTCTATGCCAATTGGAACCCGACTCTCAGAAGTCACACCATAAAAATCAGAGGGCAAATAGTCACCTTTGAGCCCCACCACCTCAATGCTATCATAGGGGCGCGGGACATAGACGCCCACGTGCTTAGACAGCTGAACATCACTCCACCATATGCGGACATCAGACGCACCTTGTGTGGAACCCGATCGAGAGCTAGATGGAGCAGACACAAGGAGAGGGGCTACCATCAGAATTTGCCCTACTCACAGATGAACAAGGAAGCCAGGATATGGCTTAAGATCGTCTGTTCCTTCCTAATCCCGGGAGTACATATGACAGATGTAACCCGGGATCGTGTATGCCTGGTGTACGCCCTAATGATATGGCTGGAGATCAACGTGGGGGCGGTGATTATCTCCGCCATGAAGAGTGCCCGGTTGCATCAGGGGCACAGATACGGATTTGGTGGGCTACTCACCACATTCCTGAGGGGCCTAGATGTTAAGGAAGAGGCCCTTGATTATATCCCGCAGATGGAGCGGCTGGCCATAGATGTCACTAAAACTAAGGCACCCGACACCACCCACGGGCCAGTGCTTACACTAGGCGAGCGACATGCTCGTGATGATCAGTATATGGCTCGCATGTATGGGATGCAGATGCTCCAGCTGAGGATAGGCGGGAGGCCGGCAACAGAGGAGGAGCTATGGTAGCTCGAGCTGGACTACCCTTTTGGCGAAAACGCCAGGGCTCTATGCCGAGTGGGGCCAGCATTTGTAGAGCCCACGGATGATGATGTCCCTACAGACAAGGAGACACGTCGGGAGGACTCCGATGTGGAGTCCGATGATGACGATGGGGGTGATTCAAACATGGGAGATGAAGCAGCAGCACCTGATGAAGAAGTGGAGTACTTTGATTGATCAGGGAGTTCCACCACCCAATTTTTGTGCTATTTTAATTTTTGAGAACACTGGGGACATTGTTCGAGATAAGTGTGGGGTGGGAGTAGTTAGGTGTTGGTTGTGTTGTTATGTATGTCCTAATCTGTTGTTGTGCCTGTGAACAAAATTGTCTGACCCTGTGACTTGTGATTGTTAAGTTGTTGTTCTGTATTGTAAATATATGTGAAACTGTTGTGTGTTGCTGAATGTTGCTAGCTGAGTTTGTACATATGTTTTTTCACCGAATTGATCGATATTTTTAAACTCGAAATGATTGATATTTTTAATTTTTTTTTTCAATTCTTGGGTTTCTCGACGTTTGTTTTCGGTTCTTTTACAGAGAATGGTCCCATTGAATCGAAGTCATAGTTAGTGACCGTTCCCTATGATGGATGGATGACGACTGTCTTAAGGGAAATGTAGTCGTTAGGAGTAGATTTTTCATTTATTTTTCAGTTGTTTTTCTTTTGTGGGGTGCATCCCAAAACTTGTAGTTACTTTATGGTTGCAGAATTCTGGTTGCGTGTTGTACATGATATTTAAAATGCAAATGTGATTCGTATGAAAGAATGCAACTTTGTAAATATGTTGAGATACCTAGGCCATAGAGTCGATTCAGTGTGATTGAGGCTTAATGTTTGAATTCCTGTAATTAGCTGATTGGAGAGTCTGTGAATACGTCTCGAATTGAGCATGTGCAATAAGTGTGAAGTGAGGTTTTGTTATTCCATGCCATTGTGAAGTGTCTAGAACTTGCCTGGTGTGTGTACAAAACGAAATGAAGGAGGTGTATTGTAGGAAAGGATGAAGGCATTTCTTTGTGTTTAACTGAAAGTTTCTATTTTTCATTATTGTACCCACCTCGATTGTGTACCCTAGTCAGCCCGTTGAGCCTTTAGCCTATTAATTTTTTTCTTTTGTCAAAAAGTGTAAACCGAGCTTAATCCCTTCTTTTCATTAGCCGCAAATTTGATCCAAAACTCTTAAGCACTTAAGAAGAGAAAATCATTGTCCCAAAGTGTCAAAGAGTGAGAATGGTGAAAAGAAAAGAAAAACAGAGTGATGGAAGAAAAGAAAAGGGTGAAGGTGCACTTGTTATAAATAAACTATAATGAAGGTGCATGAATAATCTTTGTTGTTGTGTCAAGTGTGCTTAATAAGATGGGCTAAACTAAAGAAATACTTCAAGAATGTGAGGATGAAGAAAGAAACAATGCCCATGAGTTTGATGGGATGTATTGAAAAGGCGCTTAACGATACTAGTGGCTATTATTGGCTAGCCCAGTATTTACTAGTTCCGTAGCTTACATTACAACCTGTTAAAGTCCTACGTGATCCTACATCACACTTCTTTATATTAGTGGAGTAATACACTAAAGGCAAGCTTATGGGTCATGACATGATGCATGTGAATTCTTTTGGGAGAGAGAGCGAAATTGTGTTTATATGCCCGTGCTTGAAATTTTGTGAGTTCATATGATCAAAAAGGGGAAAATTCTCTTGTGTTGTGAGGGCACATGCTTGATGAAAGATTAATTTTCGTGTTGGATGTCTTGATCAGCTGATTTGCATGAGTTTGCCAATACCGAGAGTCGATTCTTAAGTCTAGGAGGTCTTGATGTATTGAAGGTCATTGCATTGATAGGACCATGCATGTTTTCTTGATAATTTGCTGTATTGAATAATCGGTATGACCGTAACCTAAATTGTCGAACCAAAGTAGCGAGGTTTTGGTGTAAATTGCATGAGGTGTAATATTGTTGTTCGAGGACGAACAAGGATTTAAGTGTGGGGTAAGTGATCTTGGGCAAATTTATATGCTCAAGTGATACTCAAATGTGTCATTTTAGCCTTGTTTATCTATCAATGTTTATACATTCTCATGTGATTGGTAATAAAATGTGAATTTATACTAACCAAAATGATTAGCATTGTTTTGCAGGTAAAATGTGATTTTGGGAAGCTAAAATGCATGTTGGAATAGATCGGGGTTGGACTCGGATGTGAGCAAAGGACAAGGCATTGGAAGGCACAAAACAAAGAGGCTTCGCGATGGAGCCGTGTCACGCTTCCATCGCGGAGGCCTTCAGCCTGGATAGGGAATTTTTGCCCAATTTCCAGAGAGGGTTCGCGTTGGGTCCGTGGCACGGTGGCCTGGCTCCACGTTGCACGCCATGCCACGTTGAGCCTGATTACCTGGACCCCCAACTTCCAGTGAGGGTCCGCGTCGGTGGCGTGTCACGGAGGCAGTGCTCCGCGATGCACTCCGTGACACGTTGCTTGTTATTCTGGGAAAAATTTCCACTAGTATAAATAGAACACTTAGGTTCATTTTTCAATATTCTGACTTGGTGGAGCAAGAACGTGGGTTACAAGCAGTTGAGTGGACGAAATTATCAGGATTTTTCTCTCTTTCCTTCTTCTTTAATTCAATTGGTTGTATGTTTAACACTCATTTGACGATGTTTAATCCACAAATGAGTGGCTAATTCCTCTTCTTGTTGAGGTTAAGAACACTTGTAATGAAATGTGATTATTGATTCTTTGGTTTTTTATCTTTTCTTCCATGGTTGTTCTATTGATTCTTGTTCTTACTGCATTAATGTGTGGCCTATGGTAATGTATATCTAAAAAGTCCAGTTTCACTAGAGAGAGCAAGAAATTGGAAAGTTGTGAATTAATAGGATATGATCCTTTCTTAGTTTGGGAAAACTGAGAATTGATTTACCTTCAGGATAGAAATATACCTGAAGGTCGTATTAGTCAATTTAGGACTTAGGTTTGTATGGCTAGAACATGAATTTTCGTTTAATCACAGAAATGTAGGTGGACGGTTCATGATTCTTAAGTTGGGTTAAATATGAGAGTTTTAATCCATTGGCATTAGTTCTTGACTAGAAACCGGAGGAAACGTTAACCAAATTATATCGATAATTAATTTCTTTACATGTTCAATTAACCTCAGCATGCTCACATTCATAGTTCAGACTCACATTAGATAATCGTTTTAAACTTAGCATAGAAATTAGAATCCAAAAATATCAAACTCTTGGTTACACTGTTGTCTTCATTGTTAAACTGAAAATATAGTAACACTTGATTAATTGTTACCTTATCCCAGTCCCTGTGGGATCAATACTTGGCTTACTTGAGCCACTTTACTACTTGTTCGACCACGTGCACTTGCGTGTAGTTATATACCCCTATAACAAACAGACCGAAGAATAGTGTTGCATAAGATTACCTCCATAGACTTATTTGAGTTGACCATGAAGGAATTTGATATCATCTTGGGTATGGATTGGTTGTTTGCATGTTATGCTTCGATTAATTGTAGGACCCATGCAGTGGAATTCCGATTTCTGGGTGAATCAGTTCTAGAATGGAAGGATAATTCAGCTGTACCAGCTGGTCAGTTTATTTTGTACCTTAAGGCTAGAAAAATGATCTCTAAGGGTTGCATGTACCACCTCGTTAGGGTTAAGGATGTATAGCTCGAGATTCTAACTATTCAGTCAATTCCAGTGATGTATGACATCCGGAGGTTTTCCCCAATGATTTTCTAGGTGTTCCACCAAAAAGGGAAATTTATTTTGGTATTAATCTATTGCCCGATACGCAGCCCATCTCCATTCCTCCTCTCAGGATGGCTCCAGTTAAGATAAAAGAGTTAAAAAAATAGTTGAAGGACTTGTCGGATAAGGGTTTCATTAGATCGAGCAAGTCTCCATGGGGTGCACCAGTTCTATTTGTTTGGAAGAAAGATGGGTCTCTTTGAATGTGTATTGATTATCGGCAGCTGAATCAGGTCACTGTTAAGAACAGGTACCACTTGCTCAGGGTTGATGATTTAATTGACCAGCTCCAGAGTGCTAGGTGTTTCTCGAATATAGATCTCAGGTCCGGTTATCATTAGCTCCGAGTTTGAGAGTGTGATATCCCAAAGACAGCCTTCAGAACCCGGTATGGCCATTATGAGTTTGTAGTTATGTCATTTGGACAACCAATGCTCCTGCATCTTTTATGGATCTAATGAACAGGGTGTTCAAGGCATATTTTGACATGTTTGTGGTTGTGTTCATTGATGACATCCTTATATACTCCCGAAGCGAGGAGGAACATGCCGCTCATTTGAGAGTAGTACCTCAGACCCTTAAGGATCATCAGTTGTATGCCGAGTTTAGCAATAGAGAGTTCTGGTTGAACTTGGTAGCATTTTTGGGCCATGTAGTATCAAGAAAGGGCATAAAAGTAGATTGTCAGAAAATCGAGGTGGTGAAGAATTGGCCTAGACCGGTGAGTCCTTCAGAAATTTAGAGTTTCTTGGGCCTAGTAGGCTACTATCGAAGATTTGTTGAGGTCTTTCATCGATTGCATCCCCATTGACTAGGTTGTCTTAGAAAAAGATAAAGTTCCAATGGTCGGAGGCTTTAGAGGAAAGGTTCCAGGAATTGAAGACCTGACTCACTTCAGCACCAGTGTTGACTTTACCCGAGGGTACGGATGGATTTGTTGTATATTGTGATGCTTTGATAGTCAGCTGGGATGTGTGTTGATGCAGCATGGGAAAGTAATAGCATATGCCTCTCGACAGTTGAAAATCCGCGAAAAGAACTACCCGACCCATGATCTCGAATTGGCCGCGGTGGTGTTCACATTGAAGATATGGCGGAATTACTTGTATGGGGTCCACGTGGAGGTGTTCATGGATCACGAGAGCTTGCAACATGTGTTAATGTAGAAAGATCTCAATCTTCGGCAAAGAAGGTGGTTGGAGTTACTAAAGGACTATGATATGAGTGTTCTTTACCACCCGGGCAAGGCTAATGTGGTTGCAGATGCACTTAGTAGGCTCTCTATGGAGAGTGTGTCTCACATGGAGGAAGGAAAGAAGGAGTTGGTGAAAGATGTCCATTGACTTGCAAGGTTGGGAGTTAGATTGATCGACTCAACCGATGGTAGCATGGTTATGCAGAATGGGTCAGAATTGTCCTTGGTGGTTGATATCAAATCTACGCAAGATGAGGATCCAATTTTGAAGAAACTGAAGGAGGCGGTGCGGAGTCAAAAGCTGAAGGTTTTCTCCCAAGGGGGAGATGGTCTTCTACGATATCAGGGCCAACTATGTGTTTCGAACATTTATAATTTGAGAGTTCGGATATTGCATGAGGCACATGATACCAAATATTCTATCCATCCGAGATCCATGAAGATGTATCGGGAGTTATGAGAAATCTATCTGTGGGATGGTATGAAGAAGGATATTGCAGAGTTCATAGCCAAATGTCCGAACTGTCAGCAAGTGAAGGTTGAGCATCAAAGGCTGGGAGGCGTACTTCAGGGTATTAGCATTCCCACATGGAAGTGGGAAGAGATTAATATGGATTTCATTATAGGCCTACCTCATACTCACCGACACTATGATTCCATTTGGGTGGTGGTAGACAGATTAACAAAGGGTGCACACTTTGTACCGGTCAAGACCACGGATTCAGCAGATGATTACGCCAAATTGTATATTCGGGAGTTGGTTCGACTTCATGGAGTGCCCTTGTCTATTATTTTAGGCTGAGGTACTCAGTTTACCTCCCAGTTCTGGCAGTCTTTTCAGAAGGGACTTGGGACTCAAGTCAAGCTCAACATGGCCTTTCATCCGTAAACGGATGGCCAAGCCAAGGAAACAATCCAGACTCTTGAGGATATGTTGAGGGCATGTGTTATGGATTTTAAATGTAGTTGGGATGATCATTTGCCCTTAATTGAGTTTTCTTATAATAACAGCTATCGCTCTAGTATCCAAATGGCACCGTTCGAGGCTCTTTACGGGCGAAGGTGTAGGTCTCCCATTAGATGGTTTGAGGTTGGTGAGGCAGCTATGATAGGGCCAGTGTCACGACTCAAGTGTAGACCCAGATCATAGACATGGGAATAGGGACCTCGAGAGACTCCCAGTCAACCCATGGCATAAGCATTCACTAACTCATTCGATAAACATGATGAAACATAATCATAAACTCAGCGGAAGTCTAACTTAACATAACAACAGAATGAACATCTGAAGCTGAAAACATGTCTAAGTTTGATAAGCCTCTAATCTGGACGAGCTGATGGGACAACTTCCCCAACTAGCTTAACAATATAGAAACTGAAATTACATCCAAGATAACTGAAAGTCTAGTCCTCGGAAGATGAGGACTCACCAACCAAGTAGATGCTAACTCTGATAAGCGACTATGAACGGGGATGGACCTGAGAACCGGATCTTGAATCATGAAATGATGCAACATAGAAAGTATGCCATCAGTACGTGGAATGTACCGAGTAAGCGAGGTAAGTAAAACTGCTTTGATAACATAAATCATTTAAAACCATTCATACATAAAACAATCTTTTAAGAGTAAGTAGAAGAATACATTCATTCATTATGTTATCACACTCTTATCATAACGAGTTCATGCATGGCTTTAGAACATGATGATTGACTCAAATGACTCAAAGGACTCAAAGCTGAGACATAACACTTATATTAAAAGCTGAACAATGAGTCAAACCGTGCTTCTCGAACATGCATTCATAAGATAATTATCATGAGTAATGGATATGCAAATTCGAATGATATAGACAATGGGAGGCTCGTCACTTAACCGACATACCACGATAGAGCTTATGTGGTCCCGACTATTACACTCAAGTGTGCAGAGCCATCCAAAACCTTGTTAGGGCTAGGGACGCTACCATGATATTGATATCAAGTTGAAAGGGGCCAATCGTGCCAAGTATAGCTCACAAGGGAGGTCCCAATGATTTAATAGAATCAACCTACGTTGGCGCGTAGTTCTGGAGCATAGGGTTATCGACCCTTAGCCCGCCCGGTGCTAGACTCTTCTCCCAAAACATGCAATGCTCTACATCGTATAAATGCGAAGTGCAACATCCTCTTGTGATGAAGCTCAACATTGTCTATTGACAAAGCTCAACATGAAATCATGCATAAACTAGACATCATATAAATATGAAGCTCAACAATGTCACTTCGACAAAGCTAAGAATGAAATCATTCTTAGACTCAACATCATTTGAATTGAAGCTTAACATTGCCCTTGACAAAGCTCGAAAATAACATGCATAACAATTAAGGATTTACGCAAAGAGAAGGCTTTACTTTGAAATATACCACAAGATAAAATTCATAATAAGGGTTAAAGAAAAATTTCATCTCAACCATATGGTAAGCTAATGTCGGGGAAAATCACAATTTGAAATCATCATTTGGGCATAACTCAAAGCTCTACCATACTTGGGTTTATTTAATCTTCGTTGAAAACATCATCAAAAACCATGGGTAAGGTTGGAAACATGCCTTTCATCATCTACTCCATCATTATCACATTCTATTATGAACTACCCACACATGGGCGTGTTAGATTCAAATTTTTGAAAAACAATTTTGTAAAAAAAATTAAGTTAGAATCTGCGCAAGCTCGATAAATCATCAATATCAACTCAATTTAATCATACCCATGAGTAGAAATGTAAAAATTATGCAATTGAAAAAAAACCCATACTTGATCCTCAAGAACCAATCACAAATTGATAGGGAAAGGGCATGGGTATGGAAGGAAGCACCCACTCATAGCCTTACATACGTGGGATTGAAGAATTCTCACCCTTCCAAATTGCCTAGCTGAGATTCCAATTGGTAACATTGAGAATTCACCCTGATTCTTCTCCTCAAACTGCCAACCTTGCATGCATGAAAGTAATGGCCTAAGATGGGTTTTTCTCTGCTAAAAACCCTCCATTACAAGCTTAAAATGACGTAGTATAGGCCCTTAAAACACAGGAATTACGAAAAAAGCCTTTACTAAAATCATTGAAAATACCTGTCAGGGGGTCCTAATGACGACCCGACGACTTGTCGCAGGGGCTCACGATCCGTTGGTTTGCTTGTCAGGTTCACTGGATAAATGGTATGTAGGGGCTCCTAATGAGTGACATGACGACTTGTCCCCAGTAGCCACGACTCGTTGCCACTTTCCGTCAAGTGCACTGGTTCAATTTTCCAATCTTCCTCTAGAACCACCCCACGATTGACCTGACGACTTGTGGTGTCTGACCACGAGTCGTTACATCGCCCGTGTGGACCTCAAGTCCCTCATCCTTCTAGGCCTTCCCACGAGTCACCTGACGACTCGTGGGGTCTCCTCACGAGTCGTTCAGTGACTCATTTTGCAACTGCTGTAATATTTTTTAGTTTTTCTCCGATTCACTTTTCGGTCCGATTCTTGAATTCTCGGGTATAAAAATATCTCCCCCTTGGGAAAATTAGTCCTCGAATTTTACAAACAACCAAGAAATAGAAAATAAGAAATTATCATACCCCAATAATGATTATTTTAATCGAAATTTCACAGAATGACTACCTCCGAAAAGAACCACAAGCTGGACTAAATTCTGGCCTCACGTACATTTATCATAACATAATTCAAACTTGCGCACATGAACTGAACATAGAAATTGATTAGAGAATTAAGGCAAAAAGTGATACCTAAAGTCGAAACTGAGCCGGTAGAGAACAAATGTGGGTATCTGCCATCATGTTCGCTTCGGCCTCCCACGTAGCTCCTTCAACATGCTGATTGCTCCATAATACCTTAACTGAAGATACCTCTTTTTTCCTCATCCTTCGAACTTATCGATCCAAAATTTCAACCAGAATTTCTTCATAACTGAGGTTGTCTTTTACACCAATGCTGTCTACCAGAACTACCAAGGCTGGATCACCCAAGCACTTCTTCAAAAGAGATACATGAAACACGAGATGAACTACAGCCAATTCTAAAGGCAAGTCCAACTCATACACCACCTTAGCACCTCTTCTCACAACC
The DNA here is from genome assembly GCA_035772735.1 of Datura wrightii. Classification (NCBI taxonomy): domain Eukaryota; kingdom Viridiplantae; phylum Streptophyta; class Magnoliopsida; order Solanales; family Solanaceae; genus Datura; species Datura wrightii. Next base: position 65,537,601 of record JASDFA010000008.1, on the reverse strand, counting down.
CGGTAGGGACCAACATAGCGGGGACTGAGTTTTCCTTTCTTTCCGAACTGCATGACTCCCTTCATGGGAGATACCTTTAGAAACACCCAGTCGTCCACATCAAACTCCAATTCTCTTCTCCTCACATCAACATATGATTTCTGACGACTCTGAGAGGTTTTCAACCGGTCTCTTGTCAACTAAACCTTCACCATTGCCTCATGAACCGAATCTGGTCCTACCATAGCTGACTCACCAAACTCGAACCATCTGATGGGAGATCTGTACCTTCGCCCGTAGAGAGCCTCGACCGGTGCCATTTGGATACTAGAATGGTAACTATTATTATAAGCAAACTCGATCAAGGGCAAATGATCATCCCAAATACCTTTACAATCCATAACACACACCCTCAACATATCCTCAAGAGTTTGAATGGTTCCTTCTGCTTGGTCGTCCATCTGCGGATAAAAAGTCATGCTTAGCTTAACCTGTGTCCCGATCCCCTTTTGAAATGAACACCAGAATTGAGAAGTAAACTGAGTACCTCGGTCTGAAATAATAGACAAGGGCACTCCATAAAGCTGAACCAACTCCCGAATATACAACTTAGCTTAATCGTCTGTTGGATCCGTGGTGTTGACCGGTAGGAAGTGTGCAGCCTTGGTCAACCGGTCCACCACTAGCCAAATGGAGTCGTACTGGCAGTGAGTATGAGGTAGACCTATAATGAAGTCCATATTGATTTCTTCCCACTTCCAAGTGGGGATTGCAATATCTTGAAGTACACCTCAAGGTCTTTGATGCTCGACCTTCACTTGCTGACAGTTTGGACATTTTGCTAAGAACTCCGCAATATCCTTCTTCATGCCATCCCATTAATGGATTTGTCGTAAATTTCAATATATGTTCATGGATCCTGGTTGAATAGAATATCTGGTACCATGTCCCTCATGCAATATCTGAACTCTCAAATTATCAACGTCCGGAACACATAGTCGACCTTGGTATCATAGCACACTATCTCCCCCTTGGGAGATAACCTCCACTTTCTAACTCCGCACCGCCTTCTTCAGCTTCCTCAATATTGGATCCTCATCTTGATTGGATTTAACATCAACTACCAAGGACGATTCCGACCCGTTATGCACCACCACACTGCCATCGGTCGATTCGATCAATCTAACTCCCAGCCTTGCAAGCCAGTGAACCTCTTTCACCAATTCCTTCTTCCCCTCATCCACATAGGCTACACTCTCCATTGAGAGTCTACTAATCACATCCTCAACCACATTATCCTTGCTCGGGTGGTAAAGGACACTCATGTCATTATATTTAAGTAACTCCAACCACCTCCTTTGCTGAAGATTTAGATCTTTCTATGTGAACACATATTGCATGCTCTTGTGATCCATAAATACCTCCACATGGACCCCATACAAGTAATGCCACCATATCTTCAATGCGAACACCACCGCAGCCAATTCACGATAGTGGGTCGGGTAATTCTTCTCATGCACCTTTAGCTGTCGAAAGGCATAAGCTATCACCCTTCCTCGCTGCAACAACACACACCAAAGTCCAACTCTGGAAGCATCACAATACACCACGAAACCATCGTTGCCCTCGGGTAGGGTCAACACTGGTGTCAAAGTAAGTCGAGCCTTCAACTCCTGGAAGATTTTCTCACAAACCTCTAACCGTTGAAACTTTACCTTCTTTTGAGTCAACTTAGTCAAAGGCGCTGCAATGGATGAGAAACTCTCCACAAACCTTCGATAGTAGCTAGCTAAGCCCAAGAATCTCTGAATATCCGAAGGATCACTGGTCTAGGCCAATTCTTCATCGCCTCAAATTTTTGCAAGAATACTTTTATGCCTTCACTAGACACCACATGGCCCAAGAATGCCACGGAGTCCAACCAAAACTCACACTTGATGAACTTTGCATACAATTGGCGGTCCTTGAGGGTCTGGAGCACTACTCTCAAGTGAGTGGCATGCTCCTCCTCGCTCCCAGAGTATACCAAGATGTCATCAATGAACACGATCACGAACATGTCCAAATATGGCTTGAATGCTCTGTTCATCAGGTCCATAAAGATGCAGGAGCATTCGTTAGCCCATAAGACATAACTAAAAATAGGTAATGACCATACCATGTTCTGAATGCCGTCTTCAGGATATCACTCTCCCGAACTCTGAGCTGATGATACCCAGATCTGAGATCTTTCTTCGAGAAACACTTAGCACCTTGAAGCTGATCGAACAAATCATCGATCCTGTGTAAGGTATACCTGTTCTTGAAAATGACTTTGTTCAACTATCGATAATCAATACACATACGAAGGGAACCATCTTTCTTCCGAACAAATAATACTTGTATGCCCTATGGAGACTAGCTCGATCTAATGAAACCCTTATCTAGCAAATCTTTTAATTGATCAGTCAACTCTTTTAGCTCGGTTGGAGCCGTCCTATAGGGAGGAATAGATATAGGCTTCATATCAGGAAGAAGGTCAATACCGAAATCAATCTCCCGCTCGGGAGGAATACCTGGCAAATCATCAAGAAAGACCTCTAGATACTCACGTACTACTGGAACTGACTGGATAGTCGGGGTCTCGGACTCAACATCCTTGACCTAACCAAATGATACATGAAACCCTTAGAAATTGTCTTTTTAGCCTTGAGATAGGAAATGAGGTGACCTATAAGCAAAACTGAACTACCCTTCCAATCTAAGATTGGCTCACCCGGGAATCTGAACTCTACTGACTGGGTCCTACAATTAATGGAAGCATAACAAGCATACAATCAATACATGCTGAGAATAACATCGAAATCGATCATGGCTAACTCGATAGATCTGTTGAGGTGACCTTATGGAGAACCAAGATCAGGAAATTTCTATACACCCGTCTAGCTATAATTGAGTCACGTACTGGAGTAGAAATCGAGAAGGATTCTGAGAAGACATCGGGAATGACTCCGAAGCAACTGGCTACATAAGGTGTCACAAAGGACAAGGTGTCCCTTGGATCTAATAATGCATAAACATCAACATGGAAGACTCATAACATACCAGTAACCACGTCCGGGGAGACCTCCTGCTCCTGATGGGATGCTAGGGCATAGAATCTACTCTAGCGTTGACCACCAGCTGCACTGGTAGATGCCCCCCGATGTGCTGAGTGAGGGGGTGGGACTGCTGAGCTAGAAGCTGGGCCACGGCCCCCAACTCGATCCTGTCTCATTGTCAGACAATCTCTAAGCATGTGTCCGGGTTGCCCGCACCTAAAAAATGCACCCGAACCTGCCAAGCACTGGCTGGTATTCCCTTGGCCACATTTGCGACAAGCTGGAATACCTAAATCTGCGGGCCTGCTGCTTTGATCCCTCGAGCCTGATGCTCGCCCTCTCTGATCATGCCTTGGCCGAGATGACATACTCAAGGCTGATAAAGTTGGGGCGGATGATCTCTGGTGGGTCTGTTGACGATGCCTACCGCCGAAACTCTGTTGGGAGAATCTGTGGCCCTCAGTCCCGACCCTCTTTGCCCGTCTCTCTCTCGAATGTGCTGCCTCCATCTGCTGGGTGTACAACACCATCCGAGGGAAGTCCACATCCTGATGGAGTATAGCAATCCTGCATTCCTTATCCAAGTAACCTGCCATCCCATGTACAAACCTGCTCACTCGCGCCCTCTGGTCAGCCACTAACTCAGGAGCATACTTCGATAGGCGGGTGAACTCAAGGGAATACTCTAGTACCGTCATCCTCCCTTGCTTTAGATTTTCAAACTAAGCTACCTTCAGCTCCCTCATCTCCCGAGGAAAGAACCGATCTAGGAATACAACATGGAACTCTTCCAATGTGACTGGACCTGCTCCAGCAACCCTGCTGTCTTTCCACTGGCGGAACTAAATATGATCATCCCCCTTCAACTGGTAGGAGGCCAACTCTGCGCACTCTACACTACTCACCCCTATAACCTGGGTGTTCATGATAATCTCATCCACGAACTCGTATGGGTCCTCATCTACCTTGGACCCAAGAAACTCTGGAGGGTTCATTCTCAAGAAGTCCCTGACTCGAGTCATCGCTCAATTGCTATTCTGTGGAACATGCGCAATAGCTTGCTGATTGACCTGAGCAGTCAAGGCTTGGGCAAGCATCTGGATAGCGACCCGAAACTCAGCGTGGGCGGCTGGCTATGGTGCTTGAGGCTCCTGAACCGGTGGGACCTGCTGATGCCCACGACCCATCCCATCCTCGTGGCCTTCACTGTCTCCATTCCTCCTCCTGTTCATCCTTCGAGGAGCCATGATTCTGCAATCACAAATAGCATGAATTAGAGGGATAAAAAGACTCTTTATTGCACGATATAGATCATGAAAGATGAGAACATTTCCTAGAACATTTCATAGCCTTTTCGTCATAAGTGTGGTGCGCTTCACACACATGAAAAAGACTCTACTTAACGTGGCTTTTAGACTCCCTAGGACACTCTAAACCTAAGGCTCTAATACAAAGTTTGTCACAACTGGAGTGTAGACCTGGATCATAGACACGGGACAAGGGACCCCGAGAGGCCCCAAGTCAACCCATGGCATAAGCATTCACTAACTCATTCAATAAACATGAAGAAACATAATCATAAACTCAGCGGAAGTCTAACTTAATATAACAAAAGAATGAACATACGAAGTTGAAAACATGTCTAAGTCTGATAAGCCTCAAATATGGACGAGCTGATGGGATAATGCCCCCAACTAACTCAACAATACTGAAACTAAAATTACATCCAAGATAATTGAAAGTCTAGTCCTCGAAAGATGAGGACTCACCAACCAAGCAGATGATAACTCTGATAAGCGACTACGAACGAGGCTGGACCTAAGAACCGGATCCTGTATCATGAAACGATGTATAATAGAAAGTATGTGGTACATACGTGGAATGTATCGAGTATGAAAGGTAAGTAAAACCAATTTGATAACATAAATCATTTAAAATCATTCATACATATAACAAGCTTTTAAGAGTAAGTAGAAGACAACATGCATTCATTCTGGAATCATACTCTTATCATAACGAGTTCATGCATGTCTTTAGAACATCATGATTGCCTCGAGTCACTCAAAGCTAAGACATAACACTTATATTAAAAGTTGAACAAAGAGTCAAACCTTGCTTCTCAAACATGCATGCATAAGATAATTATAATGAGTAATGGATTTGCAAATTCGAATGATATAGAAAATGGGAGACTCGTCACTTAACTGACATACCACGATAGAGCTTACATGGTACCGGCTATTACACTCAAGTGGGCAGAGACGTCCAAAACCTTTCTAGGTCTAGGGACGCTACCATGATATCGATATTAAGATGAAAGAGCCAATCATGCCAGGGATAGCTCACAAGGGAGGTCCCAATGATATAATAGAATCAACCTACATTGGCGTGTAGTTCTGGGCTATAGGGTTATCGACCATTAGCCTGCTCAGTGCTAGAGTCTTATCCCAAAAAATGCATTGCTCTACATCATATAAATATGAAGCTCAACATTTTCTAGTGATGAAGGTCAACATTGTCTATTGACAAAGCTCAACATGAACTCATGCATAAACTAGACATCATATAAATATGAAGCTCAACAATGTCATTTCGACAAAGCTTAGAATGAAATCATGCTTAGACTCAACATCATGTGAATTGAAGCTTAACATTTTCCTTGACAAATCTCGACAATAACATGCATAACAATTAAGGATTCACTCATAGAGAAGGCTTTACTTTAAAGCATACCACAATCTAGTATTCATAATAAAGGTTAAAGGAGAATTTCATCTCAACCAAGTGGTAAACTCATGTCGGGGAAAATCACAACTTGAAATCATCATTTGGGCAATAACCCAAAGCTCTACCATACTTGGGTCTATTTAATCTTTTGTGAAAACATCATCAAAATCATGGGTAAGGTTGAAAACATGTCGTTCATCATCTACTCCATCATCATCACATTGTATTATGAACTAACCACACATGGGCATTTTAGATTCAATTTATAGAAAAATAATTTTGTAAAAAAGAAATTAAGTTATAATCCTCCCAAGCTCGATAAATCATTAATATCAACTCAATTTAATCATACCTATGAGTAGAAACGTAAGAATCATGCAATTGAATCAAAACTCATACTTGATCATCACAAACCAATCACAAATTGAGAGGGAATGGGCATGGGTGTGGAAGGAAGAACCCACTCATAGCCTTACATACTTGGGATTGAAGAATTCTAGCCCTTCCTAATTTCCCAGCTTTGATTCCAATTGGAAACCTTGAGAATTAACCTTGATTCTTCTCCTCAAACCCCCAACCTTGCATGCATGAGTAATGGCCTAAGATGGGTTTTTCTCTGCTAAAAACCCTCCATTACGAGCTTAAAATGACGTAGTATAGGCCCTTAGAACTTAGGAATTATGGAAAAACCATTATTGAAATAGCTAAAAATAACTGTCAGGGATTCCTAACGGACGACCCGATGACTCGTCGCTATGGCTCATGATCTGCTGGTTCGCTCGTTAGGTTCACTAGATAAATGGTATGCCAGGGCTCCTAACGAGTGACATGATGACTCATCCCCAGCATCCACGACTCTTTGCCTATTCCCGTCAAGTGCATTGGATTAATTTTCCAATCTTCCTCTAGAACCACCCCATTACTGACATGATGACTCATGGTGTCTGACCACGAGTCGTTACATTGCCCATGGGGACCTCGAGCCCCTCATCCTTCCAGGCCATCCCACGAGTCACCTAACAACTAATGGCATCTCCTCAAGAGTCGTTCAATGACTCATTCTACAACTGCTGCAACATTTTCTAGTTTTTCTCCGATTCACTTTTTGGTCTGATTCTTGGATTCTCGGGGTATGATAGCAGATTCAATTCACGAGGCTATGGTGAAGGTTTAGTTTATAAGGGATCAGTTGAAAATCACTCAGAGTTATTAGAAATGATATGCCGATGTGAGGAGAAGGGACCTGGAGTTTGATATGGACGATTGGGTATTTCTCAGGGTATCTCCCATGAAGGGAATCATGCGGTTAAAAAAAAAAGGAAAACTGAGTCCCCGCTATATCGGTCCCTACCTGGTGGTAAAGAGAGTTGGTAAGGTGGAGTATGAGTTGGACTTGCCCTCAGAGTTACCTTCAGTTCATCCTATGTTTCATGTGTCACTTTTGAGAAAGTGTTTGGTTGATCCATCTTTCGTAGACCCGGTGGACAGCGTTGGTGTAAAAGACATCCTCAGTTATGAAGAAGTACCCGTGTAAATACTAGATCATCAAATCCTTAGGATAAGGAACAAAGAAGTTGCTTCAGTTAAAGTATTATGGAGAAGTTAGCATGTTGAAGGAGCTACCTGGGAAGTCGAAGCGAATATGATGGCTAGATACCCACACCTGTTCTCTACAGGCTCTGTTTCAGTTTGAGGTATCAGTTTTTTCCCTAATTCTCTAATCAGTTTCCATGTTTAGTTCATGAGCACAAGTTTGATTTATGTTATGATAGATGTATGTGATGTCTAAATTTTTTGTTCAACTACGCAGTCCTTTTCGAAGGTAGTCATTCCGCCAGTTTTCGGGTTAAATAATCGGTAACTGCATATGATGATTGCTTTTTTATGAGTTCTCTACATATTTCTAAGATTCAAGGACGAATGTTCCCAAGAGGGAGATATTGTTATACCCCGGGAACCCAAGGATCAGACCCGGGAGTCAAAATGAAGAAAAACTAAAAATCTAGGTTGCATGCATAGGACAAGTCCTTGGATGACTCTCGAGGAGACCCCACGAGTCGTCGAGTGACTCGTGGGGAGACTTGTATGAAAGGATGGTTGAAGGTCCCCACGGGCGAGGGAATGACCTGTGGTCAGCCACCACAAGTTGTCAAGTCAGCCATGGGGTAAAGTATAAAAATAAAATGGAAGGATCAACCAGTGTAGTTAATGGAAGGAGACCACGACTCGTCATGTCAGGCAATGAGTCGTGGTGTGAGTCGTTGGAAGGAATTTTAATAAAATGGTTTTAAGTAGGCAGTGAGCTTGATGAGTCGTGGCCACGACTCATGGCCACCGGTAACGAATCGTTATGTTGTCAGTTAGAGGTTCCAGTGACCAGTTCAAAAAGTGTACTTAACGGGTAAGGTGACGGATTGTGAGGACTGGCAACGAGTCGTCAGGTCACTTGTGGGTACCCTAGATAGTTATTTTCCTGTGAGTATGTAAGGGCTTTTACGTAAACTCCTAAGATCCTAAGGCCTAAACTATGACGTTTTGGGTTATGAATAGGGAAATTTAAAGGGGTTAAGTTCAGATTTCACTCCATTCTTTCATGCATGCAAGGTAGAGGAAGTTAGGGAGTGAATCAAGCCTAGAATTCATCAAATCCATTGCAATTTCTTCTTGGGTCATCAAGTGAGATTTAGAATTTGATAATCCCAGGCATGTAACGATATCAATAGGTGATTTCTTCCACACCCATGTCCATCCTCTATGATTTTTACAAAAAATTATTAAAAACTCATGGGGTTTTGAAGATGATTATTTTTAATAAAAGTCTAATGATTTGATAATGGGCTTTGTGATTTTAGAATCTCATCATAATCTATGGGTTTTGATCAGTTTTCATTATTTAAACCATTTATAATTTTATCGATTTTGATTTCTATGAAATTAAGCCTAATTATGCATGACCTATAATGAGTCATTTTATGACCTTTTCTTCAAATGATGATATTTAAGAACCCAGCGTGATTTATGATTTGAATTATGGATTTATGATAGTACCCATCATGATTTTATGAATTCCAAGATATATGCATGAACCTTATGAATCATGAATTATGTTGTGGCCGACTCACGGGCCTCGTTTCATGGCTAGTTCACATATGTACAAGAATGTTTATGATTATTATGATTTAACTAGCCCATGAATTCATGTATGCTATACTATGAGTATTATATATGTTTTTGGAGTAGTATCGAACACGGAGTAGGTTCGGGGCTCAGGTTAAGCTCCGGATCTCATAAACTACGTGCCACCGTAGGTATTTTGAGACCCTTTCATGTTAGTCCCTAGCCCAAATGGCGCCTTTTCATGGTGATATCACACTTTTATGGTTCTACCCATGGAACGGTACGAACACCCTCCCGACTAGGGTTAGAAGTCGGGCTTCATATGGGGTATGTCCGTTAAGAGAATCTCCCACTGTTCCTCATGATTTATGCATGTTATGATTATGTATGTTGGCTCAAGTCATGTTAAGTAGATCTCTTCCAGTATGATTATGATTATGTTATGTTACGAATATTTTGAAAAGCTTGAGTCATATGATATGTTATTATGATTTACGATACAAGCATGACTTCCTACTCTTATGATCATTTATGAATTTCATATATGTTTTAAATGTCCATTTTACTTACCTTGCATACTCAATACATTCCACGTACTGATTGCATACTTTCTATGTTGTATTGTTTCATGATACAGGTCCTAGTTCTCAGGCTAATCCTCACCCGTAGATAGCTTCAGATTCGCTCTCAGCGCTCTTGGTGAGTCCTCATGTTTCAAGGGCTATATGTTCATCCTTTACATTGTTTCTTCAGTTTTTGGATGTTGGATTAGTTGGGGAGTTTTCCCATCAATCCACCCTTCATGTTTAGAGCTTATCATACTGCAAGTTGTATTCAGCCGTATTGTATAAGTCTTGTACTAATTTTCCCTTTGTCCATGCTATGATTACGTGCTCATATGTTAATTCTTCCGCTCATGTTATTGGATTAGATGTATGCTCATGCCATGGGTCGACAAGGGGTGTCTTGGGGCTCCCTGTCCCGTATCTATGATCCGAGTGTACGTTTGGGTCGTGACAAAGAGAGATGCATAAAGGACCCTTAACACTTAGAACAACCCCAATATTGCACACCTACTCATGACAAAGAAGAGACTCAAACATGTTGCACACACTTTATGAGATGACCATAAACCATTGGCACATCGCACAAATATTTTCTTTCGTCCTAAACAAGATCACCAAAACAATCTCAAGTAGCATCTCGAGTCATTAACAGTTCATATTCAGAGTTTGCCTTAAAGTTCACTGTCTATTTGTCCCAATAACACCTTTTAATTTAAAACCCATTCAAGTAGGTAACCCAAGGAAGAGATGCTACTCGCACCAAGAGAGAATCTCACTCATTTTTCATGCATTTCACACATATTCTCATTCTCATAGAGAAATTCAAGTGCATGAAAATTGACCCATAGGCTTCCCCTTCATGTATCTCGCCACTAATGTAGAGTTACTACAACCAAAATCACTAAGGACTTATGGGTTATCATGAAGGCTAGGGGTGAGGGTAGGAAAATTGTTTAGCTAAGTGACTAGATCCTCCCTAATGCCTTTTCTGAACACTTCTTAAACATCCCACTATATTGATGAGCTCACTCCATCTTATCTCTCTTTATTCATCATTCTCATTTCTTATCAAAAATCCTCCTTACACCCCTTGGTCTCCACCATATCCTTATATGAGAAAGAGGTAGCACCTTTTAAGAATTCTTTTTCTTCTAATGCTGGAGGTTTTTTCAACCAATCATTTCATTCGTTTCATCAAAATTTGGTGCTACTTCTCATTGAATCTCAAATAATCTTCTCTTTTTTGCAAACCCCCTAACTTAGGCATTTTCCTCATTTCTCCCTTATCTCTCCCCAAATTTTCGGCTTCAAGCCCCATTTTCCATTCTTTCTGCATTAGCACTTAGCGAGGATGGGTTCAAGAGAGGGGTTACAAAAGGGTAGTAGGCTTGTTGTGTGGTTTCTAAAATAAAAGGGTCAAAGGATGAAACATAGGCTAGAAAATTAAGATGTTTAAGGAGGTCATTTTGGGTGAAGTGACTTATTAAAATAAAGCCTAAGATTACGTTCTAAGTGCAACCACCTCTAGAGTTTCGCCTTCAGTCACACTTCGAGAAAGTTTTAGATAATTATACACATACGAGACTTTAGCTAAATACCTCACCATATAAAGCATGGAAATCCAAGGAGTTTACATACTTTAAAAATCAGATCAAATGTATGACTTTAGACAAGCTAGTATGTGACTCAAAAAGACAAAAAGAAATGTGCAACTCATGATAAGAGAATGCTCAATTTGCAATTCAAGTGCTCCTTTTTTACCAAAACTCTTTTGCAATGCCAATAAAATTTTTTGGTGGTACCTCTCAAATAGAATGCAACAAAAGACTCAAAAAGATTCTAGGCTTGGCATTTTCCCTTAAGAAAGTCGCTTCTCAATATATCATATAGAAAAGCCACCTGGTTCGATAACAAAAGAAAAGAAAGAAAAATTTTGCTCCTTGGGAAACAACCTTGGTAAAGAAAACCTTTGGAGTTTATTGCTATTCTACTATGAACAAAGACAAATATGAAACATGGGTCATTAAATATTTGGCAAATTTAAATTGATCCATCAATGGAAATTCACATTTTTTTGTAAACAAACCCAACAAGGGTGTCACGCCCTGCCTTGGGAGGCATAACTTGCACCTGGTGCCCTACTAGGACCTGGGCTGCTAAACTAGCTGAGCCTAAGCACTTCTGGTGCCAGGATGGATCTAACTCTAGATTCAAGAAAACGACGGGCTACATAACGACTGTAAATACAGCCTCCGGTCAACTAGGCCTATAGCCACCTGTAAGCAAACAACAGCTACCCAAAACAATTGAATCAGTAGGGAACCTATGCGGCTGACTAGACCACCATGCTGCCTAGTTATTTCTTAATCAAGAAAACAAGTGCTAAACTGCTACCTGACCAACAAGATCACCACTAACAACTGAATAAGGCCCCACGTGGCCATCATAAACAAACTAAAACATACACATAGCCTCACACGACCGGTACAGCTAACCACAGGAAATGTACAATCTGCAAGCCTCTAAGAATACTGATAAGATGGTCGGGACAGGGCCCCGGCCTACCCATACTGTACAACAAAAGAAAAGGAATAAACCTCTAGCTGTCTAGCTCCGAATGACAGGAGCTGATGACTCTGTGTGCTGGCTGGAATTACGAGGGATCGGCTCCTCGTCTATGAGTACCTGCAGACAAGTAATGCAGTGCCCCAAAACGGGCGTCAGTACCACTGGTACTGAGTATGCAAAGCAACGGCTGAAAAATAACTGAAGGCAAGCAATATAACTAGTAGATCTGAAGTAGAATGAAATAGACTGTAACTGACTGAAAGTATGAGTTTAAGACTGTCCTCAACTATGCTGAAAGGAGTAGGAGTCGTACCTGGTAACGTGGCATTCTACTGTCTATCTATTCATAACTAACATAACATGGCATAATATAGCATAACATAACATAGCACACATAAACCTTACCTGGCCCCCATTAGCCGGAAGGTACAACCAACACGCAGTCTATACCCCTACCCCGGTCATCCCATCTCCCGTAGTAACTATAAGCATCCTGTCAGTCCCCTGGGTATGCACCTGGACCCGCTGAGCCCCTCTCTATAACTGTACCTGGGTTCAGAGGACTCCTGAAATCAACACCCCAGGCATACCCGCTCGACGGGGGTGTATAAAAGCCGACCAAGGAAAAATATGGGGAATCTGGCATCCCATCTTCATCCCTAGGGGACGACATGCCACTCCGTAGAGCGACGTATCCTCTCCCTCTAGCGGATGAGTCGATACAGCTATTAACCTTGGGGCGGTCATGAATGCTAGGTAATCCAGCCCAAAACAATACAGTCAAGTCTCGACTAATAATATTAACTGCGTACTCTACATACTAAAACTAATGATAGTAATGTGTGTGTATATATAATACATGCTAAAACTGATAATGGCACATATATAATTCCTGTCATAACGTGCTGAATCTGATACTGAAATAAGATATAATATTTCAACTGAAAATCATGCTGTATAACTAAGTTTCTTGGTAAACATGATTTACTATTTCTAACATGCTTCCTAAATTTTATATTGATATACTATACTGTTTCTGAAATTCTACTGAAATTTATACTGTGCTAGTAAGTTTCACGCTACACATGACCTGATGTTTCTAACATAATTACTAAAATTTATACTAAACATAAATGCGGCTTCTGAAACATTCTACTGGAACATGAACTATTTTACTATACTGGAACTACTAGCTTGCCGAAGAAACTGGCTTTACATACCTCAATTGTCAAATTTCTGACCAACTGGCGTAGCTCGGCCAATAATTAGCCATTTCTTCTAACTGCATTCATATTCATACCAAATATAACTAAATCCATCAATATTTAGGAAGAAAACACTACTTTGAATATATATACGGCCCAAACTTTGACTTTCAGAGAACGGCTGAAAACTCGCTATTTCTCAGAGGTCCAGAAGGGAGAAATGCTCACTTTAGGGCTAGGATATATTAAAATTAATTTGGAGCAATTCTACTTACATTGACTCAGTGGTTCACCGCTTTGCCGGACGATTCTTGCAGAATTAACTTCACAGGAATGTTCTCTGCAGCTTTATACTTCGGTATCCGAAGTTAATTTGAGTTTGGACCGCGTTTGACGGCGTAATTGGATGAATCTTTATCAAAACCCTTCGTCCCTTACTGTTCTCCCTCGTTTCTGTTAGAAATTAAAATGATAAAATGAATTAAAATGAAGTGGGGGCTTTATATAGTGGAGGCCTTAACCTCACCTCCATGGAACGTTGGCCATCGCGGAGGTGATCCTCCGTGACACGTTGGCCATCATAGAAGGGTTCTGCCCGACCTCCTTTTGTGATGGTTCGATGTGGCGCTTGTCCGGTCTTCCCCAGAGCCTTTTTCTAGCATGTAGGGCATTCTAAAACTCTCAACCAACATGCGAATAGGTCATCTAAATGTCAAGAATTTACTGGGTGTAACATTCTCCCCCCCTTAAGAATACTCGTCCTCAAATGTGAACTTCTACTTGTAAGAATCTCAACCTACTCAACTTATTCCAGAAAAATTTTGGCAGAGTTTCCCCTGTAATATGGACTACCTCAAGAGTCCTGAAATGCAGAAAAATCCAACACAGGTACTCCATAAAATACTATAGCATTCATTTTATAATAACTGATGTCAACATCTCACTTATACACATGAATATAAAGCAACAGTAACAACAACATACCCCTGGCTGGTTAAGTCTGAAATAACTAAGGATATCTGGCTTTCATATCTTCTTCTATTCCCAAGTCATTTCCTCTCGCTTCCTGTTACGCCATAATACTTGGACCGAGGCAACATATTTAGTTCTCAATCTACGAATTTGCCGGTCCAGTATGGCTACTGGAACTTCTTCATAGGTCAACTCCTCTGTAAGCTGAACATCTTGGACTTGAACGATTCTGGAGGGATCTCCTATGCATTTCCTCAACATTGATACGTGGAAAACATGGTGGATAGATTCTAATTTTGGAGGTAAGTTTAACTCATATTCCACTTGGCCAATTCTTCGACGAATCTGCTAAGGCCCAACAAATCTCGGGCTAAGCTTGCCTTTCTTACCAAATCTCATCACACCCTTTATCGGCGAAACTTTCAAGAATACCCAATCATTAACATTAAATTCCAAATTTCTGCGTCGTACGTCAGCATACGATTTCTGGTGGCTCTGAGCAGTCAGTAAACGTTCTCTGATAAGCTTTACTTTTTATTCTAACTGATGAAAAATATATGGCCTAATCAATGCTGATTCTCCTGCCTCAAACCAACTGGCTGGAGATCCACACTTTCGCCCATACAACGCTTCATAAGGCACCATTTGGATTACTGAATGGTAACTGTTATTATAGGCGAAATCAAATAGTGGTAGTGTTTATCCCAGCTACCTCCAAAATCTAACACACACGCTCGGAACATATCCTCAAGAATCTGAATAATGCCTTCTGCCTGCCTATCTGTCTGAGGCACAACTATATCCTGAATCATATCTTCATATCTTCGCCTGGTGCGGGGTAATCCTACTACAAAATCCATATTAACTACTTCCCATTTCCATAGAGGCACAACTATATCCTGAATCAACCCGCCTGGTTTCTGATATTCAGCTTTTACCAGTTGGCAATTGGGACACTGAGCTACAAATTCTGCTATCCCTTTCATCATTCCTAGCCACCAATAGATTTCTTTTATATCATGGCACATGCTTATCAAACCTTGGTGGAGAGAATAACGGGAATAATGTACCTCGCCCATAATCTGCTCGCGAAGCCCTGCAACATCTGGAACACAAAGGAGATCTTTATATCTCCACACTCCATCCTCGGTTATCTAAAAATCTATCATCTTTCCCCGCTGAACTCTATTTCTGAGCTGAACCAGGCTAGGATCTTTGTACTGTCGTACCTTTACTTCCACAACTAAAGACGAAACTGTGGTATTTTTTATTACCGCTCTGTTGTCCCCTATTTCTGCTACATGAACGGCTAGACTGGCTAGCTGATGCAACTCTCAGGCCAATTCCCATTGCTCGGGCTGCAAGTATGCTAAACTCCCCACAGATTCACGGCTGAGGGCATCTGCTACTACGTTGGCCCTCCTGGGTGATACAGAATATTCACGTCATAGTCTTTCAACAACTCTAACCAGCGACACTACCGCACATTCAACTCCTAGAAGCTCTTCTCTCATGCCTCAGTCCATTGAAATTATTGCTGCTTTCTGCGTCAGTTTAGTCAGAGGTGCTGCAAAAGTGGAAAATCCATCCACAAACCTTCTATAGTACCCGGATAACCCTAGGAAACTGTGTACCTCGGTCGGAGTGGTAGTTCTGGCCATGTTTCCACTGCTTTTATTTTCTATATATCTACCTGTATACCAGCCTCCGACACGATGTGACACAAAAAGGCTACTGAATTCAGCCAAATTCACGTTTGAGAAATTGGCATGTAACTAACGATCATACTAGTTTATTATACCGGAGAAACTAACAAGTAATCTATCTGTATAGCTAGAGCTTTATCTGGCCTTCTGGGCCGCATGCTAATGCTACTCGCTGCTGGAATAATCTGTATGACTTTCTGCACACCATGTGCACGTATCTGATCAGAGTATCCTTATAGTGATCATGATCTCTAATAATCTAGCTGAATAACTGTGAATAACTGAATAACTGGGCTGAATGACCCGAATGCTGAAGTAGTCTAACAATGCTCTA
Source organism: Datura wrightii (assembly GCA_035772735.1). Classification (NCBI taxonomy): domain Eukaryota; kingdom Viridiplantae; phylum Streptophyta; class Magnoliopsida; order Solanales; family Solanaceae; genus Datura; species Datura wrightii. The sequence continues at coordinate 65,521,347 of JASDFA010000008.1, read as the reverse complement.
AACATCCTACTCAGGCATCTGTAGCTCATGCATAATTGCGGAGTTGTGGACAGATAACTATTTTGTTATTCTAATTGGACAACTGTAGAGCTGGGCTTTCGAACTTACCCTCAGGCGATCAGCCCTTGGATCTTCACAGGGAGCCTACCAATTTCCTTGTCTTAGTAAACACTGTGCTAGCAGAGTACTACCAATTCCTTATACCTTGTTCGTATCCACTCGGATCTCTACTGCTGTTCTGGAGAAATTCTCAGTCTTATGAGCAATTTCGTAAAGATTGGCCTTCTCCTAGACTCTTTATTCGAATATCTTACGAGAACCGGCTGGGGTATTAGTCCGTCACTGACTACTGACATGGACCCTTCCTTGGGGTACCCACGGGTTTGTCTTACTTGGACGGCTGGCTGGCTTGCGGGGTGTTCTACATGATAACTGCTAGGTTGATTAAGGCTGACTCTCACCTACAAGGCTGAAAAAATGATGTACGACCACTTAACAAACTGGAGAATTCTGGTGTTGCTAACCTCTGGAGTATGCTTATTCGGTCTCCATTTCTAGTTCTGGCACATGCGATAACGTTACTGGTCTTTAGGGATGCTTCCCTGCTAATACAGGCGCCAGATGGTCGTTAGACCATCTAACTGCGCCAGTATCATCTAACCACCTGATTCAGGCTACTACTCTTGTGAGCTTCTGAAGTCTAGATCTAGCAACAAGCATATAAGTCCATTAACTCAATAAACTGAAAACTGAGAAAGTTTCTATGGCTTCATACGTGTATCACACTTACTCTGCCCCCTTTTTGGCGAAGGGTCCTGCAGTACGATCTGTATATACTTCCTATCAGCTAACTAAAATCTATGTGACTGTAACCCCTATTGGCAGCTACTCACAGCATATTTGATATCTGTATATATATATATATATATATATATATATATATATATATCAAAAATATGTACAATACATACTGAATTTTATAGTAATACGTAATCTCTGACATGCTTTACTAAATCTCATACTGCACATGATATACTGCTTCTACAGTCTAATGATATCACCTGTCCTCTCGTATCATTTCATTGGATTTTCGTCCCATTCTGGAAGAAGCAAACACATGCACTTATGTTATGGTCTGCTGTTTGAAATTTCTCCACTCTTACAACATGGGGTCCACATCCGAACCTTGTGGCCTTACTTGGCACTATATTAAGGGCCCGTGACTATCTGTTAGACCTTGTCTCTAGGCCACACTAGATTAAAGCCTCTGTGTCGGCACTCTCCTACCTTCCCCCTAGGCAGACATACCAAAATATTCTGGACTAGGACCTTACTGTCTCTTAGCTGTCAGTCCGAGGCTTAGTCCTTAATACACGGTGTTCTATCAATTTGGAGGTGATTCTGATTTCCCCTCAAAATCTGGTATTCATGCTCTTCACCCTTATCATCCTTAAGTTGAGCTCTAGGGTTCAAGGTACCTTCCTTACATTGTCAATAAGGTTATCAATCAAGTCTCAACCTATACTTCTTCTGGCTTGCAGTCGGACCCATCATATTCATATAACCTCCCTGTCTTTCGATATCACAGCTAAGATTATAACTATTATCTTGCAGACATATCCTGCCGTCGTTAGCATGCTACTGCGGATTCAGCCTTTTTCTAACTTGAACTTGACTATTACTGGAAGTCCATCACTGACGGATATCCTAAGCCCACTTCGAGTAAGCTAGTAGTCTTACTTGCTCTCCTGACTTATTACCACGAGGGTCTGCACAAGTTATGTATTCATAGGGGATCCTTACTCTTTCTAACACTTTCTTGAATCAACCTACCCATCTTCACTTACTGCTTACTCTGGGAAACATCGCCTCAATCCTTATGCCCTTTGCTATACTGGAATCAAAACCAAAAGGTAGGAATAGCCTTTTCTTACTGCAGCAGAACGAAAACATGGAACTGTATCACATCTAAAAGGATGGAGGTGGGAATCCTACATTTCCCTCTCTTTCTCACATGCATCTAATAATCTAATATTATCTGTCATCTCAATAAAATCTTATATATCTAACAAATAAATCAACTCGTATATGCGCTATGCTTCTAACTTCCTACTCTGAAGTTATAGAAATATACTGGGGATGGTACCGATAGAGGTATCACATTGGGAGGTCCCTGATACCTCCTCCTGCTACTGTCGTTACCCTGCAACTGGCTGGTGCCCTCTTCTGCTGCTATATCCAATCTTCTGCCTGTGATAGGATATTGCTGATCTGACTATGTATCTGTAACCAAAGAGTATTATATGTTTTAGGGACTCAACCCTATACTATACCGCTCTATAGCACGACTGAATAAGAAGAAAGAGTAACCATCCTATCATGACTTGCAGCCTCCTATCTATAGTATGTGGTGCACAACACATCCATAGATGAGACTCAGCACGGCTTGCAAACTCCCTAGGATACGACCTGCTCTGATACCGAGTTTGTCACACCCCGCCTTGGGAGGCATGACTGGCACCTGGTGCCCTACTAGAACCTGGACTGTTGGACTAGCTGAGCCTAAGCACTTTTGGTGCCAGACTGGCTTTAACTCTTTATTCAAGAAAACGATGGGTTATATAACAACTGTAAATACAGCCTCCGGCCGACTAGGCCTATAGCCACCTGTAAGAAAAAAATAGCTACCCATAACAACTGAATCAATAGGGAACCTATGCAGCCAACAAGGCCACCATGCTGTCTAGTTATTTTTAAATCAAGAAAACAAGTGCTAAATGATCTTTGGCAGATTTATATGCCCAAGTGATACTCAAATGCAATATTTTGTCTTGTTTATCTATCGATGTTTGTGCATTCTCATGTGAATTGTAGTCAAATGTGAATTTATACTAACCAACATGATTAGCATTGTTTTGCAGGAAAAATATAATTTTATGAAGCTAAGATGCATGTTGGGAGAAATCGGGATTGGACTCGGAAGCGAGCAAGGAAAAGGCCAAGGAAAGCATGAAGAAAAGGGGCTCCGCGACGGAGCCGTGTCACGCTGCCATCGCGGATGCATTCTTCCCAGATGCTAAAGATGAGCCAAATTCCAGTAAGGGTCCGTGTTTGTGGCGTGTCTCGGAGGCAGTGCTCCGCGATGCACTCTGTGACACGTTTCTTGTTATTCCGGGAAAAATTTCCACTAGTATAAATAGCATACTTAGGTTTAGTTTTAATTATTCTGACTTGGTTGAGCAAGAACGTGGGTTACAGGTAGTTGAGGGGACGAAATTCTTAGGGTTCTTCTCCATCTCTTTCTTCCTTATTTCAACTATTTGTATGATTTACACTTATTTAACGATGTTTAATCCACAAATGAGTGGCTAAATTCACTTCTTGTTGAGGTGAAGAACATTTGTAGTGGAATGTGATTATTGATCATCTTGGTTTTTCATCTTTTCTTTCATGGTTGTTCTATTAATTCTTGTTCTTACTACATTAATGTTTTGCCAATATTAATGTCTATCTAAAAAATCCGATTTGCGCTCGAAAGAGAAAGAAATTGGAAAGTTGTGAATTGATAGGATATGATCTCTTCTTGGTTTGGGAAAATTGAGAATTGATTTACCTTCAGAATAGAAATATATCTGAAAGACGTATTAGTCAATTAAGGAATCTGTTTCGTAGGGCTAGAACATGAATTTCTTCTTATCACAGAAATGTAGGGGAAGGTTCATGATTCTTAAGTTGGGTTAAATATGAGAGTTTTAATCCATAGGCAATAATTCTTAACTAGCAACCGGAGGAAAGATTAACCAATTTGTATCAATAAATTGCTTCCCTGCATGTTTATTTTGGCCTTAACATGCTCATTACTATAGTTCAGACTCAATTTGTATATTTGTTTTAGATTAGTATAAATTAGGAAACAAACTCCCAAAATCTTCTTGAAACTGTTCTCTGCATTATTAGAGTTAGAGTTTATTAATGCTTGATTCGATTATTACCTTGGTCCAGTCCCTGTGGGATCGATACTTGGCTACTCTAGCCGTTTTACTACTTGTTCGACCACGTGCACTAGCGTGTAGGTATTCCAAACAGCCGAACACTAAACTGCTACGTTACCAACAAGATCATCACTACAAACTGAATAAGGCCCCACACGGCCATCATAAACAAACTAAAACATACACACAGCCTCACACGACAGGTACAACTAACCACAGGGAATATACAATCTTCAAGCCTCTAAGAATACTGATAAGATGGTCAGGACAGGGCCCTGACCAACCCATATTGTACAACAAAAGAAAAGGAATAAACCTCTAGTTGTCTAGCTCTGGATGAAAGGAGCTGATGACTCTGTGTGCTGGCTGGAATTATGAGGGATCGGCTCCTCGTCTATGAGTACCTGCAGGCAAGTAATGCAGCGCCACAAAACGGGCGTCAGTACCGTTGGTACCGAGTATGCAAAGCAACCGCTGGAAAATAGCTAAAGACAAGCAGCATAACTAATAGAACTGAAGAAGAATGAAATAGACTATAATTGACTGAAAGTATGAGTTTAAGACTGTCCTCAACTATGCTGAAAGGAGTAGGAGTCCTACCTTGTAACGTGGCATTCTACTGTCTATCTATTCATAACTAACATCACATGGCATAATATAGAATAACATAACATAACATAGCACACATAAACCTTACCTAGCCCACATAAGCTGGAAGGTACAACCAACAGGCAATCTATACCCCTACCCCGGTCATTCCATCCCCCATAGTAACTATAAGTATCCTGCCAGTCACCTGGGTATGCACCTGGGCTCGCTGAGCCCCTGACTATAACTGTACCTGATTCTGGAGGACTCCTGAAATCAACACCCCGGGCGTACCCGCTCTACGGGGGTGTATAAAAGCCGACCAAGGAAAAATATGGGGAAACTAGCATCCCATCTTCGTCCCTAAGGGACGGTATGCCACTCCGTAGAGCAACATATCCTCGCCTTCTGGACCCTGGGGCAGTCATGAATGCTAGAAAATCCAACCCAAAGCAATATTGTCAAGTCTCGACTAATAATACTAACTGCGTATGCTACATGCTAAAACTAATTATAGTAATGTGTGTATATATATAATACATGTTGAAACTGATAATATGCTTACATGCTGAAACTGATAATGGCACATATATAATTCCTATCATACCGTGTTGAATCTGATACTGAAACAAGATATAATATTTCAGTTGAAAATCATGTTGTATAACTAAGTTTCTTGGTAAACATGATTTACTATTTCTAACATGCTTCCTAAATTTTATATTGATATACTATACTTTTTCTGAAATATTTTACTGAAATTTATATTGTGCTAGTAAGTTTCATGCTACACATGACCTAATGTTTCTCACATAATTACTAAAATTTATACTAAACATAATATGCGGCTTCTGAAACATTCTGCCGGAACTTGAACTATTTTACTATACCGAAACTATTAGCTTGCCGAAGAAACTAGCTTTACATACCTCAATTGTCGACTTTCTGACCAACTGGCGTAGATCGACCAATAATTAGCTATTTCTTCAAACTGCATTAGTATTCATAGCAAATAGAAATAAATCCATCAATATTTCATAAGAAAACACTACTTTGAATATATATAATGCCCAAACATTGACTTTTAGAGAACGGCCAAAAACTCACTATTTCTCGGAGGTCCAGAAGAAAGAAATGCTCACTTTAGGGCTAGGAGTATATTAACATAAATTTGGAGCAATTCTACTTACCTGGACTCGGCGGGTCACCGCTTCGTCGGACGATTCTTGTGAAACTAACTCCGTAGGAATGTTCTCTACAACTTTATACTTCGGTATCTGAAGTTAATTTGAGTTTGGACAACGTTTGACGGCGTAATCGAATGAATTTTTATCAAAACCCTTCGTCCCTTACTGTTCTCCCTCGTTTCTGCTGGAAATTAAAGTGATAAAATGAATTAAAACGAACTGGGGGCTTTATATAGTGGAGGCCTGAACCTTACCTCCGTGGCACGTTGGCCATCGCGGAGGTGAACCTCCGTGACACGTTGGCCATCGCGGAGGGGGTCTGCCTGGCCTCCTTTTGCGATGGTTCGACATGGTGCTTGTCCGGTCTTCCCCCAGGCCTTTTTCTAGCATGTAGGGCATTCTAAAACTCTCAACCAACATGCGAATAGGAAATCTAAACGTGAAGAATTTACGGGGTGTAACAAAGGGGGACCAAAGACAATAAATAGCCAACATGAGAGACTAATCTCACCCCCAACTAATAGCTGACATTGTCCCAAATGTACAAACTAAGAATAACAATATAAGGAGGGCTCTCTAATTGATTTAGCAAGGGGTCTATGAGTAGGTGGCCTCGGAGAATTTTCACATAACAATCTCAGTAGGTAAAGGAATCAACGGATTAGGTAGGAGCTCGAGTGGCCTGCGCAGTGCAGTGAGTATCCAACAATCCATAAGAGTTCTGCTCTCATGATAAGAATATATAAGAGGCCTCTAATATGGGTCACCCTGGGTGGCTATCTCATGAACAGTACGTATCCTAGGGCAATGCGGTTTGTCGTGGTACACTTATTCATCCAACATCACCTCAGATGGACTATCATATCCTACACACCAATCATTTTGTGGAATCCTATTTTCCTCTGTCCCTGCATTGGCAGAGGTCGAGTTGTTAAGATCAATACCTTCTGGTGACATTAATTCCTTATGATTGTCCACTTCTTTCCTCATGGTCGCCACTTCATTTTCCAATACTTTGACTCTAGCAAATAGACCTCCCAATTTGTGAACCACAGGTTTCATAGCTTTTTTAATTGCCTATTGAATCATGGGAGGTATAACTTTTTCCAATTTCAATAATTGAGCATTGTGAGCCCAGGCCATATGTGCCATCTTTAGAAGGCCTTTTGCCGGTGGTGAGTTATTCCTATCAGTTGGTGGTGAAATGGAGGCATTGCCAGATGATATGGAAGGTGGAGGAGTAGTTACCTAAAAGTCAACTTGGCTCGCTTAAAAGCTGGAGCGTCGTAATCCCTTTTTGTAGCAAGAGTGATCACTCCTTCAGCTTTCCATGTCTTGTCTACTAATTGAAACAGAGGGTAATTGGCCTGGAGGCAAAGAAAACTAATCAATATAGGGTAAGGTAGAGAGGTGGCCTTTTCCCTGGACTTCCGCTTAAATTATTTCTCAATGATTTCCCCCAATGAGAGCCATGATGCATGTAATAAGAATGACTACCTCAATAGGAACATATGTTGTGTTTTTGAAGGAAATGATGTGGGCGGCACCAAGCCAAGCCACATTCAAGCTTCAAACTTAAGATTTATGTCGATGAATTTTGCCTTTGAATTCTGCCCATTGTGGTTGATCTTTAGCGATGATGTTGGCCACCCATGCAAATTGATTATCCTTGATGGCTATCTTCCTTAGGTATTCTAAACTTGGATGTACTGGATCTTCCCAATAAATGGAATTGACATCCTCTGGGGTGATGCTATCTTCCAGACCTCATACTAGCATGAATGATAAGCACGACATCATGTCGACTCAACCATTATGATTTAACAGGTCCTGCCGATCCCTATAGGAAGCATAAAATTCCCACACATATTTGGGGAAGTAGGGGTCTAAAGGCATTGTGAATGGCTCCCAATCAAGAATTTTGAATTCTTCATAGATATCAGGAAAGTCCACCTTAAGAGAGTCGATCTCAAATCAAGCCTCCGCTATAATGAACATTTCTCCTTGATGGAGATATAGTAACTTTCCATTTTCTCAAGCCCAAGGAGGAGTTGAGAAATTCTCTCTACTTCCTCTCCTTATACTTCTTGGAATGAGTCAGCTGCCAAAGGAGCTTTTCCTTTATTTTGATGCTTGGATGATGACATTCACCCGCATTACCAAGTGAATTCCACGAACAAACAAACTATTTTTGTGGTTTTAAATATGAAAAGTAAAAAAAGTAACTATGCTAGGCTAGGAATGGAAAATTAGAATGATTGGATACCAGACAAAATAAAATATGATTGGTGGGAACTGGCAACACTTGCATTTCGCAGGTTCAGGCCCGCGGTTCGCAGGTGCTTCGCAGGTCTGTGGCAGTAGCTTGGCCAATTCATTGTGACTCATGTGTTTAACCTACATTTCGTAGGAGCTAATACATGATTAGCAGGTTGAAATGCAAGGAGGGAACAATGACCTGATAATCAATCCCACACCTATATTTCATCTTGTTTTTCGCAGATAGAGGTCTACGATTCCCAGGTGGTTGACAGTTGCCAACACCAATTTTTCAAGCTCTAATTTTGCCATTTTTTCATAAAAGTAAAGCATATCTCATCTAACAGGTACTTAGACTTCCCGAAATATTTATCAACAAATTAAACAACCATAAAGACTATTGGGACCGTTCAACGCCTTCTCTTAAGATGGATGTTACCCCGTTTGTCATCGGAAAACATCAAGTGACCAATCTACCCCAAAACAATAAACTCAACTTCACAACTAACTCAACTCCTCTCCACATCAAAGTTGCATTCATAAGTAGCGCAGAAGAAAAAAATGACGATTGTCCTTTAAGAAAGACGTGAACATATCTATCATCAGGATAATTCATGCATTCCAAGCATACATGCTACTCAAACTTCACCCCCAACTAATATTTCAGTTCATACGTCATATGTAAGAGATATAGCAGTATCACAAAAGTTTCAACTTTTCCATTTTTCAATTTGACTTTCCCACTATACCCATATCAATAGAGTCATCAAGAGAAAGAAAAACACAAAACGGGTAATGGGGAGACATGGGTTAGGAAGAATTTTGAACTAGTGATGTTAGGCATATTTCATGCCCATTTTCCATGTTTTTACCTATATTTGATCATATTTTGAGTTCATAATCCTTAATTTATGCATAAATTCATGTATGCATGTGTTTTATGCGCTAACAAATGATTTGAGTTGATTTGAGCAGGAAAATAAGCACAATAGGCTCAAAATGATGCAAGAAGTGAAGATTTGAGGATCTGGCGAGTTTGGTGCTATGGCTAGTGACCCGCACCAAGTCCCAAACTTTAGAAAACAAAATCTCAGCCTGGTGTTATAGCTGGTGTGCCGCACCAGTCCACAAACTTTAGAGAATTGCACTTTAAAAATTTGACAAGATGAGTGGCGCCCCACGCTAGAGGTGTCCAGGACATAGAGAAATTTGACAAAAACCATGGCGATATGAAGGGGGCGGTGCACAAGACCCTATCTGGAGCTAAAATTGCTAAAAATTTGAATAGTTCATGGAGAAATAGGAGGGGCGGCGCGCCAAAGCCATTTCATGACGAAAAATGCTTATTTTAAAGCCAAATCTTGAAGGGCAGAAAGGTCATTTGAAGGCTTATATATAAATATAATCCTTAGGCCATTTGTGGCATAGTTTTGGACTTCTTTGAATCAGTCTTTACTCATTTTTATTTCGTAGTTTATTAAATGAAATCTTGTAAGCCATTTGGAAGGAAGACAAGGTTCTACAACTAGATTTTCTCTTCTTTACTTCGTATTTTCACATGATGATGACTAAGTAAGTGTTTTTCTACTTGTCTATGAGTGGCTAAAGTTCATATTCTAGGGTTGTGGCCATGGTAAATGGTTGATTGTTTGACAGACTAAATGAACTTAGTTTTGATTCTTCTTTTATGGTTATTTATATTTATTTGTGTTAATTTATTATTTATGAGATTGATCACCTTATAAGTAATCTGTTAGCTTTCGATTGAACTTGGAAAACGGAATCGAAAGGGTTAAAAATAAATACAAAATGGGAATTCAAAGACCCTTGAACCCATTGGTGAGAGGATAGATGTTGTTGTTGAGGATATGGATATACCCTTCAACCCCGTTTAGTTGACATACAAATAGGCATAATCTTCGTTTTATTGTTCTCCTATGATCATAGGGATATAGGCGTTAGGGTTCATGAAATATTTCTTGGATGCTAGGATAGTGGCAAGAATTAGGATAGTAACTTGCACCTAATAACAATAGGAAGAATCATGCTAGTTTAATTATGTCTGGAAAACATAACTTGAAACCAACCAAGTGCCATTACCCTAGTTTGTCATCATTATCGAAATACAATAAAGCTTGCATTCATTTTAGTTAATTATTTCCTTTGAAGTTTTAGTAGTTTAATTTTCCAAACCAATCTTCATTTACTTGTTTTGTAGATTAGTGAAATCAAAGTACAACCTTATAATGATTAAATTGACAATTCCCTGCAGGTAAGATATCTGGACTTAACAATCCTATATTACTTGACGACCACATGCACTTGTGTGCGCTTGGGCGACATCATGTTTTTGGTACCGTTTCCAGGGACTTTAATATTGTTTAATCGTTTGTAGCTTAGGATTTTTATTTTGCTATTCTGTATATATTGTATAGATTTTTATTTTTCTTTTTTTAGTATTTGACCACTCTTCTTAACATGACATCTTGGTATATAAATGAGTTATATAAATGAGTTGAATGATAGGTATTCATATTTAGGTGATCCATGTCTGATTTGTGGAGGACCCCACTTGTGGCAACACTGTAATACTTGTTGTGTATGTGGTGGTTGTTCGATGGTTTGGAATGCCTATACGCAAGTGCACGTGGTCGAACAAGTAGTAAAATGGCTAGAGTAGCCAAATATCGATCCCACAGGGACTGGACCAAGGTAATAATCGAACCAAGTGTTAATACACTCTAACTCTAATAATGCAGACAACAGTTTCAAGAAGATTTTGGGAGTTTGTTACCTAATTTATACTAATCTAAAACAAATGTACAAATTGAGTCTGGACTATACTAATGAGCATGCTGAGGCTAAAACAAACATGCAGGGAAGCAATTTATTGACACAAATTGGTTAATCTTTCTTTATGTTGCTAGTCAAGAATTATTGCCTATGGATTAAAACTCTTGTATTTAACCCAACTTAAGAATCATGAACCTTCCACCTACATTTCTATGATGAGAAGAAATTAATGTTCTAGCCCTACGAAACCGATTCCTTAATTGACTAATACGACTTTCAGATATATTTCTATTCTGAAGGTAAATCAATTCTCAATTTTCCCAAACCAAGAAGAGATCATATCCTATCAATTCACAACTTTCCAATTTCTTTCTCTTTCGAGCGCATACCGGATTTTTTAGATATACATTAATATTGGCCAGACATCAATGCAGTAAGAACAAGAATTAATAGAACAACCATAGAAGAAAAGATGAAAAACCAAAATGATCAATAATTACATTCCACTACAAATGTTCTTAACCTCAGCAAGAAGTGAATTTAGCCACTCATTTATGGATTAAACCTCGTTAAATGAGTGTAAATCCTACAAATAATTGAAATAAGGAAGAAAGAGATAGAGAAGAACCCTAAGAATTTCGTCCCCTCAACTGTCTGTAACCCACGTTCTTGCTCAACCAAGTTAGAATAATTAAAACTAAACCTAAGTGTGCTATTTATACTAGTGGGAATTTTTCCCGGAATAACAAGCAACGTGTCACGGAGTGCATCACGGAGAACTGCCTTCGTGACACGCCACAAACGCGGACCCTTACTGGAATCTGATCGTCCAGTTAATTACGCCCAACGTGCCACAACGTGCAACACGTGGCTTAGCCAACGTGCCACGGCACCAACCCGCACCTTCACTGGAACTTGGCCTATTTTAATCATCCGGGGCAGAATGCCTCCGCGATGGCAGCGTGACACGGCTCGATCGCGGAGCCCCTTAATTTGCTGCATTTCCTTGGCCTTTTCCACTGCTCGCTTCCGAGTCCATTCCCGATTTCTCCCAACATGCATCTTAGCTTCCTAAAATTTTATTTTTCCTGCAAAACAACACTAATCATGTTGGTTAGTATAAATTCACCTTTTAACTACAAATCACATGAAAATGTACAAATATCAATGGATAAACAAGACGAAATGAAGCATTTGAGTATCACTTGGGCATATAATTCTGCCCCAGATCACTTACCCCACACTTAAAACCTTGTTCATCCTCGAACAAAAATCTCACATCTCATGCAATTGACACCTAATCATAGCTACTTTGGCTCGACAATTCAAGCTACGATTAAGCCAATTATTTACATAGCAAATCATCAAGAAAACATGCATAGTCTCATCAATACAATGCCATTCAAAACTTTAAGACCTCCTAGACTCAAGAGTCAACTCTCGATCTCGGCAAACTCATGCAAATCAGCTGACCAAGACATTCAACACGAAATTAAATCTCTCGTCCAGCATGTGCCCTCACAACTCAAAAGAATTTCCCCCTTTTCAATCATATGATCTCAAAAACATTATATGCAGGGGCATATGAACACGATTTCTCTCTCTCTCCCAAAGAATTCACATGCATCATGTCATGACCCATAAGCTTGCCTGTAGTGTATTACTCCACTAATATAAGGACGAGTGATGTAAGATCACATAGGACTTAATGGGTTGTAATGTAACCTAAGGAACTAGTACATACTGGGCTAACCAGTAATAGCAACTAGCACCCTTAAGCGCTTTTCAATACATCCCACCATATTATGGGCATTGTTTCTTCCTTCATCCTCCCCTTTCTTGAAGCCTTTCTTTATTTTTGTTCCCATTTCTTTAAGCACACTCAACTTAATAACAAAGATTAGTTATACATCCTCATTTCATTAAATTCAGCACGTGCACCTTTGACCTTTTCCTTACTTTCACCACTTCCACTTTTCCTTTCTTTTTCACACTTTTCACTCCTTGACACTGTGGAAAAATTATTTTTCTTGAGCGCTTAAGAGTTTTGGATCAAATTCAAGGATAATGAAAAGAAGGGGTTAAGCTCGGTTTGTACCTTTTCGACAAAAGAAAAAAAATAGGCTAAAGACTCAATGGGCTAACTAGGATGTACATTCAAGATAGGTACGATAATGAAAAAAAACTTTCGGTTAAATCAAAGAAATGCCTACATCCTTTCCTACAATATACATCCTCATTTCGTACGCACACCAGGAAAGTTCTAGATACTTCACAATAGCATGGAAGAATTGAAACCTCACCACACACTCATTGCACATGCTCAACTCAAGACATATTCACAGACTCTTCAATCAGCTAATTACAAGAATTCAAACATTAAGCCTCAATCACACCGAATCGAACTCTATGGTCTAGGTATCTCAATATGTTTACAAAGTTGCATGCTTTCATACGAATCACCTTTGCATTCTAAATATCATGTACAACACGCAACAAGAATTTCGAACCATAAAGTAACGACACGTTTGGGATACAAACAAACAAAAGAAAAAAAAATTAAAAGAATAAAGAATCTACTCCTATCGACTACATTTCCCTTAAGACGGTCGTCATCCATCCATCATAGGGAAAGGTCACTATTTACGACTTCGGTTCAATGGGACTATTCTCGGTAAAAGCACCGAAAACGAAAGCCGAGAAACCCAATCATAAAAATATTTTAACGAATTTTTTTAAAAATATCGATAATTTCGATAAAACAAAAATATTTACACAACCAGCTAACAACAACTCCATACAGCACACAACAGATTCACATTAATTACAACACCGAATTACAATCCGAAACATAAACACCAAAATCATAGGGTCACAATTTTTTTCAGGCATCACAACAAAACATAAACATCAACAAAACAACCAACACCTAACTACTCCCACCCCACACTTAAATTGAACACTATCCCCGGTGTTCACAAAATTCAGCATAGCACAAGAGTAGGTAGTGAAACTCCCTGATCAATCGAAGTATTCCACGTCCCCCATATCCAAATCACCCCCGCTATCCTCATCTGACTCAACATCTGAGTCATCGCGGCGTGTCTTCTCATCTGTGGGGACATTATCATCAACGGGCTCCACAAAAGCTAGCCCCACTCGGCATAGAGCCCTGGCATTTTCGCCGAAGGGGTAGTCCAACTCGAGCTGCCACAGCTCATCTTCTGTTGCTGGCCTCCCGCCTACGCGCAACTGTAGCATCTGTATCCCGAACATGCGGTCCATATACTGATCATCCCGAGCATGTCACTCGACTAATTTGAGAACTAGCCCGTGAGTGGTGTCGGGTGCCTTAGTTTTGGTGACGTCCAAGGCACGCCTCTCCATCTAAGGGATGTAGTCCAGGGCCTCTTCCTCAATATCCAGGCACCTCAAGAACGTGGTCAGCAAGCCACAAAACCCGTACCTGTGCCCTTGATGCAAATGGGCTCTCTTCATGGCGGAGATAATCACCGCCCCAACATTAATCTCTAGCCCTTTCATCAGGGCATAGACCAAGCACACACGATCCGGAGTGACATCTGTCACGTGCACCCCCGGGATCAGGCAGGAATACACGATCTTAAGAAAAATTCTTGCTTCCCTATTCATTTGAGAGTAGGGCAGCGTCTGATGGTAGCCCCTCTCCTTATGCCTGCTCCACCGTGCTATAGAACGGGCTCCACACAGAGTGTGTCTGATATCCGCATATGGTGGAGTGATGTTCAGCTGCCGGAGTACATGGGCGTCTGTGTCCCACGCCCCCAAAATGGCATTAAGGTGATGGGGCTCAAAAGTGACTACCTGCCCCCTTATCTTGACGGTGTGACTGCGGAGTGTCAGGTTCTAGTTGGCGTAGAACTCCCGAATCAGGTGAAGATTGCACTCCTTGGGCTCTTCAAAGATGAAGTTTAGCTCGGTAGCGTCAATCCGGTGTACAATTCTGGGGAACTCCTGTGCCAACGGCTCCCTTGCAATGTGCTCCTCGGGGAAGCATTTGATCTCCTTATGCTTTGTGTACCATTTCTTCCCTTCTTCTATCACCCATCGGGTTCCGTATTGACGGTGTTGGCCACGCAAAACCGCTGGTGCTGCTAGGACTGCTGTTCCCAGTCTAATTCTTTTCCTTCCGGCGCTCGATGTAGATGCGCCCTTTCCTTTGTCTTGCCTATTTGCCATTGTTCCTGTCTAATCAAACAGACAGTCCCAATGTTATTTAAATCAAAATTAGCTTTGACTAAGGTTGGTTTAAGCTAGGCCACCCCACACTTAGTCTTTAGCCACAATTACGACATTACGGCAAGACCATTCTCACTATCCAACTTACAAAAAAGAAACAACAACATGCCTCGTGCATTCAGAGTATTCGATGGAATAAATTCTACGTACTACTCAGACTTCGTACAGCTAATCAAAATATCACCATCGATATCATTTCATCACATAGCACTTAGTAAAAACTTCTCTCAACACAACCTATGCACTTTACCAATTTCTATGCAATTCAACAATTTCATTCTCCCAAAAATCCATCATTTATTTAGCATATTCACATCAAGCACAAAACAATTCACCTTACCCAACATACCCAACCCATAATTTCCATATTTTAAATCACATTTAGTTTCTTCGCAATCAAATTCTAACCCTAGCTACATATTTCACCAAAATTCGATCAAATATGTATTTATCGAGTTCATACAATCGAAATAATACTACGAACATAAATCAACAATAACTTAAATGAATTCAAGCTCAATTTACAACTAGGGCAAGGTTTACTCACTTCATATGCTCAAAATCAAAAAATTCGACAAGAATTGAGATGAAGTTAAAGAACATACCTTTAATTAGATGAAATCGACGCAAAGTCGAAGAAAACTTGTGCCTAGATCCGTGTCACGTTGGGGAAGGGGGAGTTTTTGGGTGTTTGTCGTGGAGGGGGTGAGAAATGAGGGAAAATTGAGGGAATTCAGGTTTAAAAACGGGGATTTTCGCACGGGTCACCCGGCGACCCGGTGTGACTCATCGCGATTAAAGCCTCAACATGTCACGGAGGGTAACGGGGAGCACCCCCTCCATGACGCAGAGCACCCCCTCCGTGACACGGAGCCAATGCGGAGGTATTCTAGAATTTTAAAAATTCCAGAATTACACCTCAATGTGTCACGGAGGTCAACGCGGAGGCCCTCCTCCATGACACGGAGCCATCTCGCAGGCTCACTGTTTTGCCACTTTTTTATTATTTTTCTCACCTCGATTTTTCCTTTGCGATCCTTTGCATTTTTGCCCTCCGTTCAACCTGAAATTCATCTCACAACAAGAAATTGATTAGAATTCATAGATTTCAACATAAAACACAATTTTTGTTTTTATTTTTATTTTTCAATTTTTTTTTCTTTTCTACTAATTCTACTCAATTATTACAATAATTTCACGAGTTTCCTCCCATGCAGCGCCTGGTTTACCGTCACGGCTCGACGTCATTGAAGCTTAGTCATCCTCTAGGGTGACAAACGTCTTCTCTCGACTACCTTCCTCACCCCAGTAATGCTTACATCGCTGCCCATTGACTAAGAACGTGGCACTTCGATCTTCTTGCCACAACTCTACTGCCCCGTGCGAGGTCATTCTCACTACCTCAAACGGCCCTAACCATTTGTACCGGAGCTTCCCTGGAAACAGCTTCAATCTTTAATTGAAGAGCAACACTTTCTGTCCCGGCTCGAAAATATGATGCACCACATGCTTGTCGTGCCACCTCTTTGTTTTTTCTTTGTAGTACTTGGCACTCTCATAAGAATTCCAACGAAACTCCTCAAGTTCGTTGAGTTGCATCAGCCTCTTCTTGCCTTCTAGCTCTAAGTCCATATTCAATTTCCTTACGGCCCAGAAAGCTCGGTGCTCTAGCTCCACTGGCAGATGACATGCTTTACCATAGACCAATCGGTATGGAGAAGTTCCAATCAGTGTCTTGTAAGCAGTTCAGTAATCCCACAAACGTATCATCGAGTTTGCTTGACCAATCACTACGTTATGCATTCACTGTTTTCTGGAGAATCTGCTTCACCTCTCTATTCGACACCTCCACTTGCCCACTAGTTTGGGGATGATATGTTGTTGCCACCTTGTGGCGTACCCCATACTTAGCTAGTAGCTTCTTGAAACTTGAATTGACAAAATGAGCCCCTCCATCACTGATAATGGCTCGGGGTGTCCCGAACCTGGTGAGAATGTGTTTTTTCACAAATTTTGTTACCACCTTATTGGCATTCCTGGGGAAAGCTATTGCTTCAACCAACTTTGATACATAATCAACGGCCACCAAGATGTAACGATTACCAAATGACGGTGGGAACAGGCCCATGAAATCTATGCCCCATACATCAAAGGTCTCCACTTCTAGTACATTCTGCAACAACATCTCTTGCCTCTTACCAATTGTGCCTGTCCGCTGACATCTATCGCACATTTTGACGTATGCCATAGAGTCTCCGAACAGTGTAGGCCAAAAGAAACCTGACTGTAGAACCTTGTGCGCTGTCCGCTCACCTCCGTGGTGCCCTCCATAAAATGAAGAGTGACAACTCCTCAAAACCTCTGCAATCTGGCTCTCTGGGATGCATCTTCTCATCACCTGATCTGGTCCTTGTTTAAACAAGTATGGATCATCCCAAATAAAATACCATCAATCATGCCTCAATATTTTTCTCTGCTGAGCCGTAGCCTTCGGTGGATAGACTCCACTCACTAGCAAGTTTACTATGTCTGCATACCAGGGAACCTCAGCTTCCCCTATTGCCAAGAGCTGCTCATCCGGGAACTCCTCTTTGATGTTATCACCTTCCTTCACATGCGACCGGCTTTCCAATCGCGATTGGTGATCTGCCACCTGATTTTTGCTCCCTTTTCTGTCCTTAATTTCTAGGTCGAACTATTGCAACAACAGAATCCATCTAATTAGCCTGGGCTTTGCATCCTTCTTGTTAAACAGATACCAAATCGCTGCATGATCGGTATACACCACTACTCTCGAACCCACCAAATAGGACCTGAATTTATCAAACGCAAACACCAATGCTAGCATCTCCTTCTCTGTGACTGTATAATTACATTGGGCAGTGTTCAGTGTTTTGCTTGCATAATGAATAGAATGAAAGATTCTATTTCTCCGCTGCCCCAATACAGCTCCCACAGCCACATCGCTTGCATCACACATCAGTTCAAATGGTTGTTCCCAATCCGGAGAAATAAGGATAGATGCTTCTATCAATTTCTGCTTCAACTCCTTGAATGCTTTGACACACACATCATCCAACTCGAACTTCACCTCTTTTTCTAGCAATCTGCATAATGGTCTAGAAATTTTGGAGAAGTTTTTGATGAACCGTCTGTAGAACCCTGCATGCCCGAGAAAACTGCGAACACCCTTCACCGACACAGGTGGTGGTAGCTTCTCAATAACTTCGATCTTAGCACGATCGACTTTCGACCCCTTGCAAGAAACTTTATGGCCAAGGATGATACCCTCCTTGACTAACAAATGGCATTTATCCCAGTTGAGTACAAGGTTGGATTCTTCACAGCAAGCTAGCACCCTATCAAGATTTTGCAAACAAGTAGCAAACGAATTACCGAAAATAGAAAAATCATCGATAAATACCTTGACGAAATCCTCCACCATGTCGTGGAAGATAGCTATCATGCATCTCTGGAATGTGGCGGGTGCATTGCATAACCCTAATGGCATCCGCCTAAAAGCATATGTCCCATAAGGACATGCGAAAGTAGTCTTCTCCTGATCCTCCGGTGCTATGGCTATTTGGTTATAGCTAGAGTACCCATCAAGGAAATAATAGTATTCTTGTCCAGCCAACCTGTCCAATATCTGATCAATGAATGGGATAGGGTAGTGATCTTTCCTTGTGGTTTCATTAAGCTTTCTATAGTCCATGCAAATCCGCCAGCCTGTGACGGTTCGTGTAGGGATCAACTCATTTTTTTCATTGGTGACCACGGTCATCCCTCCTTTCTGTGGAACGCACTGAACGGGGCTGACCCATTCACTGTCCGAGATAGGATAGACCACACCTGCATCAAGCCACTTAATTATTTCATTCCTAACCACATCTTTCATTGCCGGATTCAACCTTCGCTGAGGTTGAACAGTTGGCTTTGCTCTTGTCTCCATGAAAATTCTGTGTGTGCAAAAAGCTGGATTGATACCCTAAATATCTAACATTTGCCAGCCCATTGCTTCCTTCCTTCTTCTGAGGACACCCAATGCTTCCTTTTCCTGTGCCTCCATTAATTTTGCAGAGATGATGACTGGCAAAGTATCATCCTCCCCCCAAAAGACATATTTTAAATGGGGAGGCAATTCTTTCAATTCCAGCTTTGGTGCTTCCTCAATAGATGGTTTCGGCAATGGTTCTAGAGACCACATTATAGACTGAAATTCCTACTTCCTGGGATGCCTTTGTGGCTCATTCAGCATTTGCACCACCTCATAAGCATCTCTATCTCTGAAATGATCGGAGTTCATCAACACTCTTTCCAATGGGTCTTGAGATTCAACAATCTGACGAATTTCTACTTGCTCAAGCACACTGATTGCTGAAAGCTCCTCATGTATGGCCGGAAGCTTCATGGCCTTAAATACATCATATACCTCCATTTTATTGTGTGCCCGCATGGTTAGCTGCCCTACAGCTACATCAATCAGTACTTTCCTGGTCACCAAGAAAGGACGTCCCAAAATAAATGGGACTTCCGCATCCGGCTCAAAATCCAGCACAATGAAGTCTACCAAGAAGATAAGGGAGCCCACTTGCACCAGCACATCCTCCACAATGCCATCTGGTCTGGCCGAGGAACGATCAGCTAGTTGCAAGATCACTGTCGTTGGTCTAGGACTGCCTAGCCCCAATTTCTTGAATACCGATGTTGGCATCAAGTTAATGCTCGCTCCCAAATCACATAATCCACGAGCTCAGATACTCTGCCCGATTGTAAGTTGAATTGTAAAGCTCCCATGGTCTTTGAGCTTTTGGGCAACCTATTTCGTATCGGGGAAGTGCACTCCTCCGTAAGCGCCACCGTAGCGTACTCCGTCAACCTGCTTTTGTTCGCCACGATGTCCTTGATATATTTTGCGTACTTTAGCTCTCCCTGCAAAACATCAACAAGAGGTAAATTAATGTGTACCTGTTTAAGCACCTCCATGAACTTTTTGAAACACGCTTCCTCCTTATGTTTCTTTAATCTTTGAGGGAACGGGGGTGGTGGTCTTTCTGGTTCACCTTCCTTCTCCTTCCCCCTCTCATCATTGTGTTCCCTCTCATTCTCCACTGCTCCCGACTGCTGCGGTGGTCTTTCTGATTCCACCTCCTTGATTTGTAAACCACTCCTTGTGGTCACTGCATTCACTTGCATGGGGTTGGGGTCAGTGTCACTTGGAAGTCCTCCTCTCGGCCTGGTGTCCTGAGCTCCAGCTAGTTGCCCAACCTGGTACTCTAATGCCTTTGTAGCTAACTGATTGTTCTTTACATCGGCTTCCAATTTCACATAGTCATCCTGCAATTGAGCTTGGTTAGCTCTCATCGTTTTGAACATTTCCTCGATGCTGGGTGATGGTGGTGGAGGAGGTGTATTGTTTCTTCTATATTGCGACTGATAGTTCTGCTGCCCTCCTTGATTTCTCTGCACTCCCAGACTCAAACTCTACCCTTGATGGTTGTTACTACCCCAAGAAAAATTTGGGTGACTCCTCCAATTAGAGTTGTAGTTGTTTCCATACTGTTGGTGATTATTTCTCTGTACATTACCAACAAAGTTCACTGAATCAGGATTCGCACCACAACACTCAACTGAGTGTTCATTACTGCCGCACACTTCACACCAAATTTGCTGCACTACATTCACTGGGGCTTGAGACTGATTCATGCTCATATTGTTGAAGTGGGTATTGAGTTAATTATGTAACGCAACTATCTGTGCAGCAATAGTTGTAAAACCATCCACTTCCAAGACTCCTGCCGCTTTCCTTGTTACTCCTTTAGAAGAATCCGCATTCCACTCTGGATTTCCCTGCGAAATACGGTTCAACAAGGTATACAACTCTTCATAAGTTTTTTCTAAAGCTTGTCCCCCAGCTGCTGATTCTAGCAAGATTTTTGTGTGGGGTTTCAAACCCTCTATGAAAGTATGCACCAGCACATCATTGGATTGGTGATGATGAGGACAATCCCTCAAACATAGATTTGAATCGTTCCCAAGCTTGATATAGATTCTCCCCCTCTCTTTGTTTAAAACTTAGAATTTGACTTCTAAGTCTTGCTGTTTTACTGGATGGACAGAACCGTATCAAGAATTTCTTTGCAAGATCATCCCAAGTAGTGATGGAATTAGGTGGCTCAGCTTTCAGCCATCTCTTTGCTTCTCCCAAAAGTGAAAATGGGAACAATGTAAGCCTGACGTAATCGGATGATACTCCAGCGGGGATGTAAGTGTCACTTATCTCCAAAACGTTTTGGAGATGTTGTTGTGGATCCTCATGAGGGAGACCTGTGAATTGCTCGCTGGTGTGCAACAATTGCACCATATTATATTTAAGCTCGAACCTCCCTCCTGGCTCAGGTTTGCGAATGCTAGATGTAACGTTGTTAGCATGTGGGATTGCCACTTCGCGAACCGGCCTAGCTGCCATTTCCTCGGGTCCTAACACTGCCCTTACAATGGGTGGATTCTGTTGTTGCTCCAGAATTATCTGTCTGAGCAACTGCAGCTTTCTCTCTAGAGCTTCTCTCCTTTGACGATGGAATTGTCTTTCCGGCTCTAAGTGTGAATCCACCAGCTCCTTGTCTCTTGCCAGTGTTCAACAGAATTAAATATCACCAAAAGACACGCTAAGACCAAGTTGTTAGCACTAATAAGAAATCATAAACTAACACTTAAGAAAACAATTTCACCAATTGCCAGTCCCCGGCAAAGGCGCCAAAAACTTGTTCGATGGTTTGGAATGCCTACACGCAAGTGTATGTGGTCGAACAAGTAGTAAAATGGCTAGAGTAGCCAAGTATCGACCTCACAGGGACTGAACCAAGGTAATAATCGAACCAAGTGTTAATACACTCTAACTCTAATGATGCAGACAACAGTTTCAAGATGATCTTTGCAGTTTGTTACCTAATTTATACTAATCTAAAACAAATGTACAAATTGAGTCTGAACTATAGTAATGAGCATGCTGAGGCTAAAACGAACATGCAGGGAAGCAATTTATTGACACAAATTGGTTAATCTTTCCTTCGGTTGCTAGTCAAGAATTATTTCCTATGTATTAAAACTCTCGTATTCAACCCAACTTAAGAATCATGAACCTTCCACCTACATTTATGTGATAAGAAGACATTCATGTTCTAGCCATACGAAACCGATTCCTTAATTGACTAATACGACTTTTAGATATATTTCTATTCTGAAGGTAAATCAATTCTCAATTTTCCCAAACCAAGAAGTGATCATATCCTATCAATTCACAACTTTCCAATTTCTTTCTCTTTCGAGCGCAAATCGGATTTTTTAGATATACATTAATATTGGCCAAACATCAATGCAGTAAGAACAAGAATTAATAGAACAACCATAGAAGAAAAGATGAAAAACCAAAATGATCAATAATTACATTCCTCCACAAATGTTCTTAACCTCAGTAGGAAGTGAATTTAGCCACTCATTTGTGGATTAAACATCGTTAAATGAGTGTAAATCATACAAATAATTGAAATAAGGAAGAAAGAGATAGAGAAGAACCCTAAGAATTTTGTCCACTCACTTGCCTGTAACCCACGTTCTTGCTCAACCAAGTCAGAATAATTAAAACTAAACCTAAGTGTGCTATTTATACTAGTGAAAATTTTTCCCGGAATAACAAGCAACGTGTCACAGAGTGCATCGCGGAGCACTGCCTCCGAGACACGCCAAAAACGCGGACCCTTACTGGAATTCGGTCGTCTAGTTAATTATGCCCAACGTGCCACGGCGTACAACGCATGGCTTAGCCAACATGCCACGACACCAACGCGCACCTTCACTGGAACTTGGCCTATTTTAATCATCCGAGGCAGAATGCCTCCGCAATGGCAGCGTGACACGGCTCCATCGCGGAGCCCCTTAATTTGCTGCATTTCCTTGGCCTTTTCCACTGCTCGCTTCTGAGTCCATTCCCGATTTCTCCCAATATGCATCTTAGCTTCCTAAAATTTCATTTTTCCTGCAAAACAACACTAATCATGTTGGTTAGTGTAAATACAACCTTTAACAATAAATCACATGAAAATGTACAAATATCAATGGATAAACAAGACGAAATGAAGCATTTGAGTATCACTTGGGAATATAATTCTGCCCAAGATCAGTGGTCTGGATGGCCATTGGAGCCATTGCCCAAATTCTTATTCCCCTTCCCTAATCTCCTGTTGTGATCATCCTATTGTTTTTGATGCTTATAGGAATAATGAAGAGGAGGAACATCATTCTCAAATAAGTAATATGGAAAAATAGATCCTGGAGCATATGGAAGTAATCAGGGAGCAACTTATTGAATAGGGAAGAACCTTAAAAAAGATGAGTGCCAAGCTCACTGAGATAATAGGTGAGACTAAGACTTGTAATGATTTGCAGGTCACAATCATAGCTAATACTTAAGAGGAACCTCAAGGAGAAAAAAAGAATCTCAGACAAGATATAGACCAATTTGGCTCAAGTATCCATGACCTACAAGGACTTGTGAATGAAAAGGTTGAGACTCCTGAGGCCCAACTACAAAGTGTTCTGGATACTAGTCAATGCATGAAAAAAGAAGAAGAATCCCAACCATTAGATTATTCTTTGGTGGTTGTTGTAGATGTTGACGAGGTGGATAAAAGTGAGGATGCAAAGAATAATACAATCTTGGAGTTAGGGCATATTGGTCCTCATTCTAAACATTTTTCGATATTGTGTTTGGGTAGAAACCTAGAAATAGAGCCCTTATAAACCTATGTAGAAAGTTGTAGATGAGGAATAATGTCCCTATATTCTAAAATTCGTCATGACAGAGACACAATGATATCCCTCACTTAAGGGCTAGTAAGGGAAAGATGCAACATGTCTTACTTGGTCCCTCCATGATTATACCACCGCTCCTTGAGCATAATAGAAAATTGGAAAAGAAACTAAGGGTAGAATTTATAAGTTCAAAGTGAAATGAAAAGTGGTGAAACTTGATGGCGTCGTGCCGCGACGTTAAATCAGGTGCTTTTTAGAAGGTAACCCAACTTGTAATAATGTAGTTTTTATTATTTTTATATATAATGTCACTTTTGTGTTTTTTTTTGTTTTGTGTGCAGAGAGGGGAAGTATGAGTACCCAAAATCAAATCTAAGGAGCATGGTCTGAGCTTAATTGTGGGGTTGTGCGACCCGTGAATTCAAGAGACATCCTGCTAACTAGGTTCTAGAGGGCCTCAAGGAGTAATTTCTCACTCTAATATGAATATTAACTTTAGTTGCTCTGAGGATAGAGCAAGGCTTTAACCTGAATTTTGTTAGTTAAGGGTGATTATGTCTATTGAGCTATATTTGTAAATTTTTAAAATTTGGCATATCTCACCCACCCTTCGCTTTTTCTTATAGCCTCAGTTCTTTTCCGAAGGAGAGCCCTTTCAATTGGGTAATTTTTTTTTGAGTCATTGTAGTCATAGAGTAATGACATTTCCCTATGATAGATGGATGAAAACCATCTTAAGGGAAGTTTCATCGCATTTTTTTTATTTCTTAGGATTGAGTCGTAGGTCATCCACTTGTATACTTGTTGATATTCTTCTTAGCCACTATGCTAAAGTAAATAGAGTCTTCATCTTGATTGCATGAGTTAGAATACATGAGAGCCTCACATATCTCTTTAATTTGATTCAACATATCCATGGGGCTTAATTATGAATTTAACTTGTCAGCTATAACAACCCACC
This sequence comes from Datura wrightii, assembly GCA_035772735.1. Classification (NCBI taxonomy): domain Eukaryota; kingdom Viridiplantae; phylum Streptophyta; class Magnoliopsida; order Solanales; family Solanaceae; genus Datura; species Datura wrightii. The sequence goes on along the minus strand of JASDFA010000008.1, from coordinate 65,496,478 downwards.
CGACTGTTATAGCATTCCGACCCCTAGAAAAATGGGCGAATTAAAATTTTTAGAAATTTGGAATAAATCCGTAACAAATGAGGGACGCACAGAGATTAAATTCGGGCAGGCGTAGTCGAGATCGAGCGGACCCAAGTGAGTGTCCGCCATGGTGGGAATGGATTCCTCTATAGTGAACCGCTGTAGTGGGAAGGGTGTCCGTTGTAGCGGATGACGCGAACCAGAAATCCGCAATCCCATTCAAATTTAGAAATAAAAAACCTAGTCCTAGAGGAGGACTTATTAAAAACATTGAAAAACTGAAAATAGACTTTTTGGAGGAAAACAAGAGGATCCAAGGGTTGAATTTTACATCCATGGCTAGGAACTCTGACAAGGAAATCAAGAATAGGGTAGCTTTAAACACAACCGAACGATAGTTTGGCTCCCAGGTGGCTATGGTTGCCTCACTTTTGCGTTAGACTTTTCGTTAGCTAAACATATACGTGCATATCATTCATATTCTATCAATGGGTAGGATTGTACTTTTAACTATGTTATGGACTATCAATCTGACTAAGTGAAAATCTAGGAACAAGAGTATCAAAGAGGGGTGACGAATATTCCTAACAAAGTAAAACCCTAGGTGAGGTATTTCATCCAATAAATGGGTAACATGTTCCAGGATATGCCTTGATTCAAACATTGTTGAGGAGATTAACTTTCGAGTGTCGTTGACAAAATATTCCCGGGTATAAATATAGACTTCTTCCTTCTTTGAATCAAAACATTTGACAGGTAAATCGTATAGACTATGCATAGGAGATGAGATCAATGGATGGATTAATAAACTATAGCTATGTTTGAGCATGATGAAGCGAGTGACATAAGATAGTAATCGCTTACATAATAACATGAATGTGTTGTGGTCGGTATTGTTTTTCTAAATGTGATAAGTTAATTGTTGATGCAAGCTTGTAATGACATTGTTTTGTAATAGTGGGCATAATGACACGGGAAAAGTGTCAAATATACCCCTCTACTTTAGTTTAATAGCTAATTTTACCCTCCGTCATACTGTAGGACCAAATATACCCCTGTTGTTACCAAAGTATTCAAAAATACACCTCATTTAGATGGAATTCCCAAATAAGAAATATTTTAAATGAGATTTGGAATATGACACTTAAAATCGAGTTTGAAGGACTTATATTAATCGATTTGTATCAGATTTACCAATGCGGTTTGACAAAGCAACACATGAAGTATTGGTTAAAAATTTGACTTTCTAAGGTTGTGATTTCTTATATTTAAATATATTATACAAAAAAATATGAAATTTATGAGTGAAAATTCTAAAAATTCAAAAATTGATTTGATATAATATTTGAAAATTTTAAAATTTTTAAATTTAAAATTTTATTATTAAATAAATGTTTAAAGGTAAAATTTTAAATTTTATAAATTTAGAAATGGACCTCATAAAATTGAATTTTTATGATCAAAAGTTGAAGTTCAATTTACCAAGGTAAATTATAAAAATTTACCTTTAAACATTTATTTAATAATAAAAATTTAACTTTTAAATATTTTAAAATTTTCAATCTTAAATTTCAATTTTTTTGTATAATATATTTAAATATCAACAAATCACAACTTCAAAAGTCAAATTTTTAACAAATATACCATGGATTGCTTTCTCAAACCGCATTGGTCAATTTGATACAATTCGATTAATATAAGTCCTTCAAACTCGATTTTAAGTGTCATATTTCAAATCTCATTTAAAATATCCCTTATTTGGGATTCCATCCAACTGAGGGGTATATTTGTCCCTATAGTATGACGGACGGTAAAATTAGCTATTCAACTAAAGTAGAAGAGTAACTTTCACCCTTTTCCCTAAAGAAATCAGAACTTGGGAGAAACTTGAATAAAGACTAGTCCCTGTACTTCCAGAAGTACCGGTGCAGTGACACTATTGTAATGGCATTATTACTGCTGCAGCGAGCCCAAACCAGTGGCCAAGTCAGAAATCCTATAACTTGAAGAATTGAATGTTATTACTATTGTTCGGACACAAGATTGATTTAATTTCATGTTATTGTACTTGTTGTGTGGATGTGTAATTCTTGTCGTGTGAAGATCTGTTATGTATTGTATTGCATCATGCGTCCCGATAATGGGAGGCGAGTTGGCATTACATTAATCTTTGACGGAGATGATGGATAATATGGAAGGAAGTTATCATATGATTGTAAATGAGGGTCCTATGGCCGAGGTTAAGAAACTCAGATGAACAGGTTACTACAATCAGATTTTAAATAAGGATTGGATATACGAGTGGCTCGTACCCGAGGTGAGCATCTGGGCGAGCAGTATGAGAGAATACACAGATAGGTATGTCTAAAGGACCATGCAGCTGGGTAGACGAGTGAGTACAAAAATAGGTATGATGAATGTTCATATGGTTGGGTGTACAACACATGCATTTCTAGAGTCCCCCACAGGTCATGATTAGAAGGGAAAGCATAAGACCCTCTGACTTATGTGTACAATGATATGACGAAGGCGTGTTCCTGGCATATCACTGATGGTATGATTGTGAGACATAAATTATGCGGGTATGGTTGATAAACATATGGCTGCAGATACAAAAAGGTAGTTGATATACCAGTGTGATACAAGATATAGAGACATGAATCAGATTGAGGTGAGGAATCGGTGTGGAATACCTTATATGGCTATTCAGTTTAGGTATGACATCTTATGGAATTTCGTGGTATGAAGTAAGGTATGCTCATGTACTTACTATTATGGAATTGACTCCCTTATATTGTTTTGATGACCTTTGTGTGTACTTGAATAGTAACCAGTAACTGCGTTTGGTTGTCTGATGTTAAATTGATTTGGTGGGCTATGTATGAATATGACAGGTTTGAACGGAAGATAGTACAATATCGTGAGATAGAAAGTATACGTTGTTATTTGATGTACTATACCAAAGAGAGTTGGATAAACCTTACAGGTAAGTAAATATGTTAATAAATGTTAGAAATGTACTTGGTCATTTATAGAGAAATGGTGAGATGAGTAGTTAAAATCTAAGTGTATATGGGGGAATAAAATCAAACTAGACTATGGAAAATTGACTACTAACTGGATAGGGTAGCGTTGCACTAGAGATATCGTTGTGCCAGTAGGATCGTTGTAGCGGGCTGAGCCTTCACCGCAGAAGAAATAGAGAAAGGTAGACTGAAAGGCTAATTAATGATCAAAAGCGTAGGACAATTGAGTGAACCTTGATAAGTCATAAGAACCAATACTATAGGGATTAAACTTAGTGGGAAGTTTCTTAAGTGAAGTAATTGCTAAATTTAGTAATCTTGATTGTATATTGATTATATGTTGTTGTGTTAACTAACTCTAGCTGGCTGATAATGCCTATCAGTATGTGTGTTGTACTGATACTACCTTGCTACACCTTTTTCTTTTTGGTGTAGGATGTGGCAGGTTGAAGTTCCTTGATTGGCGTGGAGTACTCAACACCAACTTCAGTATTTCTCTTTCCAAACAAAGGTGGGTCATTTTGTTGTCAAGTATTCAAATAGAGCTATTGAACCTATCTAGACTAGATCTTGGGATAGTCATTGTCAGGGAAATCATGTAATTTTTTATTTTGTTGAGATTTTTATCAATTAATGAGAAGAAATAAGAATGTTTGGGACTAATTATTGTATATTAGTAGTAACGTTTGTAAGGGTTCTCCTATTGAGTAAAGTCGATATAGGTGTCCCCACAGCCTGTCTAGTTGGGCCGTCATAAGTTGGTATCAGAGCATCTAGGTTATCGATCTACAAGTACAAAAGCAATGTCCAGTAGACCCCTACGGATTGGTGTTTAGATGTCTACACCTAATCTTCGGGAAGCTATAAGACATTTAGAAAGTCACTCTTATTTCTTTCCCATCATGTCGTATGATTGTGTTGATCACTCGAGTTGAGTCCAATTGGTATTTTCCTAGATGTGATTAGTGAAAATCCACAATAAGACTGGTGGGTGGGGTTAACTTTAATTATACAGAGAGATAAAGGAAACCTTGTTATATTTGTTCTGCTCAGCAAGTCTCGCTCCAGCGAAGGTTGTCTCGCTGCAGCGGACTCGCTACAACGAAAGGAGTGCCGCTGCAATGAATTTGCTGTTGTGAAAAGGACACTACTGCAACGGACATAGCCAGGCAACATGCTGGACACAAAGCATCTAATGTTCCCTATGTTTTGAACAATAGTCTAGAAATGCTATTATTCGATACCAGGCCACATAAGAAAGGACTAGGATATTATAGAAAGGGGCCAAAAACACGACCAACATATACGGATGCCAAACAGACATCCGTACACCAAGTAGTACTAGCACCAACCTCCGAAAATAGGAAATGAATTGTGTCTTACAAGCCCCAAATAGGGGCTTCCAAAAACAATAATTGAGCATAACATATGGGGGTGGGGGGGAAATAAATCAGCCAAAGGCCTCATCGTTGCCACTGCTAGAATCGCCATCTGCTCCCTCCTTGAACCCGCTAAAAAAGAACTCAAAAAGGTCCTGCCTAGTCACCCGAGGAGTGCTAGTTTCAGGAATAAGGTGCTTGAGGATCGACTTGACCCCCTTCCACATCCGAACCATGAGATTGTCCCGGGAGTGCCTCTTCTTCTTCTCCTTTTCTAGCTCCTCCTTGAGCTCAACGTGGGACTGAGCTAAGATGGCAATCTCCCCATGCATCTTCAGAGAATCAGCAGCTGCTGCACTAGTGGAGGGCCTACTGGTGGAAAGTCGGCTGGGGGGAGGAGGTTTGGGTAACCCTTCTAAGAGTTCCCGCATAGCAGCCATCTCAATCTCGATCCACTCCAATGGTCCGAAGGGCCTAGTGGTACTAGCTCCACCATCCCCTTCCTCAGCTGAGGTAGACTTCCTCTTCTTCCTGTCCCTCCCTGGAGCCCCCTTCACCCTCAAGGGATCGAAGGGCCTATCAAAGTCAAAAATGATGTCCTGAGACTCCTAGTGCACTCTGGCTCGTTTGCATAGTTAGGTAATGAGGGAAGGAAACGGTAGGCTAGTAATGGTATTTGTGTGGAAGTACCTCCACTCCTCAATTATTTGGACCCCCACATTGATCCTCATCCCACTCAGAATTGCGACCACCGCCAAAGCCTGATGATAAGTCACGTCTATGACATTGGAAGATGGGCGGATCCTTCAGGACACTAAATGGAGCCACCTCTTGGCCTCCACAGTGAAGTGAGTACTCTGGATCCCCGTCCACGTGATACATCAGTTCGTGGTAGCCCTATGCTCCTCCACCACTAGGGTGTTCACAAACCATTGGCCATTCCCGGGTACATCCCTAGCCTTTAACTCAAACTCTAGTAGGTTGAGCATACCTAAAGCATCATTGATAGTAGAAGCAGTTAGTATGATATGCCTTCCCCGAACGTAGGCCATCGGCTCATTCGAGCTCCAAGCTACAATAGGAAAATTAGTGTAGAACTCCCTCACCCATGCCTCATTAGCCTTGCCCAGGTCCTCTACCAATGGGCCCCATCCTAACTCCTGAAGAAGGGCATAGAACTTTTGAGCCTTCTCCTCCACCTCCTGCATCACGAAGCCCCTCTCGTGCAGCAAGTCCTTTATAGCCTGTTCATTCTGTCTAAATTGACACTAATCATTGACTAACGAGATGTACTCGTTGGTGCATAGACTGCTTCTAGAAGAGGCCATGGTAACAAACCTAAAATAAATGAATAAGATTAGAAGGGAACAATGTGGTATAGGAAAAAAACAAAAAGCAAAGACGGAAGTTGAAAGAAGGTACAGCCCAACTAGACCACTGCAGAAGTCATACGTCTGTTGTAGCGGGTCCGTTTCAGTGAAAGAGAGACCACTAGGAAGGTATCATTGCAGTGATAAAGGGTCCACTGCAAGTAGCCCATCAATGGAGGTTGAAAGTTCAACCTCCATAATCTACCAAAGTAACTACAGATCGGGCAAGGGGTCAACTTAATCTTGCCTACTAACAAATTTCCATTTCAATAGGGCTCAAATTCAAGCTCGATGAACAAAAACCAAACCAGCCCATCACCTTACTCAAAATCCCCATTTTTGAGCCCACAACCACATTAAACCTGCCAAAAACACGTAGAGAACGAAAGAAAGAACTTGAGAACGTATAAATTAAAGAATTCTTCGAAAATATTGCCTACCAAGAAGAAAGGAAACCCTACCCTCCTCACTTCAAAGCTACTCGAACATGAGAGTAATGGACATAATATTGCGAGGAAAGGAAGTAGATGAAGTCTAGAATCAAAAGAGTAAAGCATTACCTGAGAAAATGTTGTGAGAAATTGTCGAATTCTTACCGGGGGAAGTTGAGAGAATTTGGGCAAATGAAATTGGAAAAAGTTAGAAAATGGACTTGGAAACCCTCTTTTTTTCCTTTAACTGACCCCGTCATTCCCTATAGCGGACAATATTTCTGCTACGGTAAGACCGCTGTAGCTGGAAAACCACACGATGCAGCCGATGGTCAAAAATAGTGACTATTGAAATTCCATGGTGGAACCTCTCCTTTTCGAAAAACAATCATTCCAAGTTGTCTGATGAATTAGTAACACCTAGGGAATTCGAGTATAGAGGGAATTATCCGTAACACCGAAGGAAGGGTAACGACATGAAATTATGTTTAGGTCCGGGTGGAAATCCTAGATGAATAATTATGACCCTGATGGAATAATGGGATACACATGAAAATAATAAAAGAGTTTAAAAAATAATTGGTCTAGAGTCCAGAACACAAAAGTTAAATGAGTTCCAACACTGACTAGGAGTAAGAGGAAACTTGTGGTAGCCATTAAACCATGCCTTGAAATCGTATCACCATTAGGGGATGAATGAATTTTTAATTAGTATCTGATGTAACGACCTACTCGACCATTATAGCATTTCGACCCCATAAAAACTAGGTGAATTAAATTTTTTAAAAATTCGCGATAAAACCCTCACAAATGAGGGACGTATAGAGAATAAATTCAGATGGGCGTAGTTGAGATCGGGCGGACCCAAGTGAGTGTCCACGACAGCGGGAATGGTTTTCAGCATAGAAAACTGCTGCAGCAGGAAGGGTGTCCGCTGCAGTGGATGACGGCAGTCAAAAACACGCAATTCCTTTCTTATTTAGATAGTAAAAACCTAGTCCTAGAGGAGGACTTATTAAAAATGGCTAAAGGAAAATAGATATTTTGGAGGAAAACAAGAGGATCCAAGGGTGGAATATTACATCCAAGGCTAGGAAATCTCGCGAGGAATTCAAGAATAGGGTAGCCGCAGACGAAGACAACCGGAACAATAGCTTGGCACCTAGGTGGGCTATGTTTACTCGCTTTTCCATTAGACTTTGGTTAGATAAACATATACGTGCATATGATTCATATGCTATCGATGGGTTGGATTGTACTTTTGATTATGTTATGGACTATTAATTGGAATCAGGGGAAAATCTAGGAACAAGCATATTAGTAGAGGGGTGATGAAAATTCCTAACAAAGTAAAACCCCAAGGGAGGTAATTCAACTTATAAATGGGTAACATGTTCCAGGATATTCATTGAGTCAAACATTGTTGAGGATATTAACTTTTGAGCGTTGTTGGCAGGATATTCTTGGGTATAAATATGGACTTGTACATTCTTTGAATCAAAACATTAGACTGGTAAATCACGTAGACTCTGTGTAGGAGATACGATCAACGGATGGATTAATATATTATAACTATGTTTGAGCGTGAGATGAAGCAAGTGACATAGGATAGAAATCCCTGATATAACGACTTGATGTGCTGTGATCGGTATTGTATTTTCTAAATTGATTATTGTTGTCCGTATTAATGGTGACAATGTGGTAAGGTAATTGTTGATGTAATCTTTTTATGAATTTTTTTCTTAATGGTGGGTATAAAGACATCAAAATGTGGGAGAAACTATAATAATGATTGGTCACAGTACTAACATCTATACCGCTGTAGTGGAGCCCAAACCAATGAGCAGGCCAAGTTAGAAATCTTATAACTTGCTGAATTGATTGTTATTACTATTGTTCAGAAATGATGTTGATTTAATTTATTGTTATTGTACTTATCGTGTGGATGTGTAGTTCTTGTCATGTGATGATATGTTACGTGTTGTGTTGCACTATGCATCCCGAGATTGAGGGGTGAGTTGGCATTAAATCAATGTGATAGAGATGACGAATAATACGGAAGGAAAGTTATCTATATGATGGTAAATGTGGGCCTATGGCCGAGGATAAGGAACTCATATGAGTAGGTTACTACAATTAGATTTTGAATAGGGATTGGATACATGAGTGGCTCGTGCTCGAGGTGAGTATCTAGGCGAGCAGTATGAGAGAGTACATAGACAAGTATGGCTAAAGGACCATGTGGATGGGTGTATGAGTGAGCACACATATAGGTATGATGAATGCTCATATGGCTAGGTGTACAATACATGGATTTCTAGAGTCCCCTATAGGTCATGATTGAAAGGGAAAGCATAAGACCCTCTAGCATGTGTGTATAGTGAGATGACGGAGGCGTGTGCCTAGAATATCATCGATGGTATGATTGTGAGACAGAGATTATGCGGTATGGTTGATAAACATACGACTGTAGATATTGAAAGGTTGATATACCAGCGTGATACATGATATACTGACATGAATCGGGTTGAGGTGGGAAACAGATGTGGAATACCTTTTATGGCTATTCAGTTCAGTTATGATATCTTATGACATTTCATGGTATGATGTCAAGTATGTGCATGTACTTACCTTTGGGGAATTGACTCCTTCATATTGTTTTTATGACCTTTGTGTATACTTGAATAGTAACCCATAACTGCATTTGGTTATTTGATGTTGAATTGATTTTGTGTCCTATGGATGATAGTATGACGGGTTTGAATGGAAGATAGTATCGTATCGTGTGATAGCAAGTAGATGTTATTATTTGATGTACTATACTAAAGAGAGTTGGATAAACCCTACAAGTAACTAAATATGTTAATAAATAGTAGAGACAGACTTGGTCATTTATAGCAAAATGGTGAGAGGAGTAGTTGAAATCTAAGTGTATATGGGGGAATAAAATTGAACAAAACTATGGAAAATTAGTTACTGACTAGATAGGTAATGCAAGGACGGACATATCGTCGTGGCAGTGGGATCGCAGTAGCGACCCTCAGCCTTAGCCGCAATGAAAATAGAGAAAGGCAGACCGATAGGATAATTAACTATCAAAAGTGTAGGATAATTATGTGAACCTTGATAAGTCATAAGAACCAATACCATAGTGATTAACTTAGTGGGAAGTTTCTTAATTTAATTAATTGCTGAATTTAGTAATCTTGATTGTATATTGATTATATCTTGTTGTGTTAACTAACCCTAGTCGGCCGAAGATGCCTACCAGTATGTGTGGTGTACTGATACTACCTAGCTACACATTTTTCTTTTTGGTGTAGGATGTGGTAGGTTGAAGTTCCTTGACTGGCGTGGAGTAGTCAACACCAGGTTCAGTGTTCCTCTTTCCGAACGAAGCTGGATCATTTTGTTGTCAAGTATTCAAATTGAGCTCTTGTACCATTCTAGAATAGATCTGGGAGAGTCATGGTTAGGGAAATCGTGTAATTTTATTTTGTTGAGATTTTTATCAATTAATGAGAAGAAATGAGAATGTTTTGAACTAATTCTGTATATTAGTATTATTGTTTGTAAGGGTTCTCCTATTGAGTGAAGTAGATGTAGGTGCCTGCACAGCCTGTGTAGTTGGTCCGTGACATCATTCAATATGATTGTGTGAATGTGTAGCTGTAGAAACTGATTAGATTCTTGTTTCCATGAGAGGTGAGCTGGATTATTTTGTATGTATATATCGTAGCATCTAGAACTTGCCGTAGTGTATATAGGATAATTAGTTGATAGGGGGTTGAGAGATGATCAAGGCACTTCCTTGAAGAAGCCATCTTTTCTTCTATAGTTGTTTTACCTTCCTAGTCATTCTCCCTAGTTAACCCCTTTGAGCCTAAAAGCCTTATTCTTTCTTTAGCCTCAATAGTATCTTAATGCCTCTTATTGTGAGACCTCAGACTTATTGATCCATAGAAGTCTTCAGCACTTTGAGACTTGAAAGTTAAGGTACACCGAATTATAATGTTAAGGAAAAAGTAAAGTTATGGTAACGAAAGAAAAGTGAGAAGAAGGGATGCCCATAAAAGAATTGTGTTGTCTACCGACTGCTAGGGAATTGAAAAAGAGATCTTTAATCGCAAAATTCTTAGTGATTCTATGATTAGAAAACTACCAGCCAAGTAGTAAAAAATAGTGCATGAAAAAGAAAAGACAAGGGTGAGTAGAGGAAAGATGAACAAGCAAGGAAAGAGGTGGTAGACAAGTAAAGCAAAATATGTCTTAAAAGTGCTTAGGGTGGTAGTCACTATAAAATAAAATACCAATCCTATCCATCCCTTAGTCGATATTAAAACCAAGAAAAGTCCTTGTGATCTTAATCTCTTGAAGCAATTAGGTAATCTTAACATACATGAAGGGCATGCCTATGGTATACTGCATATGTGCATTACATCATTTGTGAGTGTGAGTGTACCTTATTAATTGTGTTTCATGCCTTATATTTATGAGTTGTGAGAGGAACATTACTAAGAGTGAGGGGAACAGGATGTCTAATTTGGTTTACTACTTGTTGATGAGGCACACTTAATCATGTTGGCCCTTTGTGTTAAAAAGATGTGTCATTTATAGAGATTGTGTGTTCTTAGTTGTGAAATCTTTCAATGTGCTTTGTTGAGAATTGTTGTATGATGAAAAACCACTTTATGTTTGCTCCATGCTAGCTGGTTGAGTATGAGTTGATAGACGTGTCAAGTATGATGGTGAAACATGATTTTAGGTATGTTTTAAGATTATTCGAGGACGAAGAATGATTTAAGTGTGGGGTGGTAATGTTGGGCATATTTTCATGCCCATTTGCCATGTTTTTACCCATGTTGGGTGATGTTTTGAGTTCATAATCCTTAATTTATTCATAAATTCATGTATGTGTGTGTTTTATGCACTAAAAAATGATTTGAGTTGATTTGAGTAGGAAACTAAGAACAATAGGCTCAAAATGATGCAAGAAAAAAGATTTGAGGATCTCAGGGGTTTGGTGCTATGGCTGGCGCCCCACACTAAGTCTCAAACTTCAGAAAACAAAATTTCAGTCTGGTGTTATGGCTGGCGCGGCGCACCAGCCCTCAAACTTCAGAGAATTGCACTTCAATAATTTGGCGAGATGGGTGGTGCCCCCCTCTAGAGGTGGCCAAGACTCAGAGAAATTTGATGAACACCTTGGCGAGATGAAATGGAGGCACAACAAAGCCTATCTAGAGCTGAAATTGCTGAAAATTTGACTATGTCTGTGGCGAGATAGGAGGGGCGGCACACCAGAGCCATTTTGTGACTAAAAATTCTTCTTAAAGCCAAGTTTTGAAGGGCAGAAAGGTCATTTGAGGGCTCATCTAAAAATATAAGCCTTAGGTCATTTTCTACGTAGTTTTGGACTTCTTTGAAGTAGTCTTTATTCATTTTTGTTCCGTAGTTCATTCATAAAATCTTGTAAGCCATTTGAAAGGAAAACCAGGTTCTACAACTAGGTTTTCTCTTCTTTACTTCGTATTTTGGCATAATGATGACTATGTATTGTTTTCCTACTTGTCTGAGTGGCTAAACTCATATTCTAGGGTTGTGGCCATGGTGAATTTTTGATTATTTGACAAACTAAATAACTTCGTTTTGATTTTTCTTTTATGGTTGTTTGTAAGTATTTGTGTTAATTTATTATTTATGAGATTGATCACCTTGTAAGTAATCTGTTGGTTTTAGGTTGAACTTGCGAAAGAGAATCAAAGGGGTTAAAAATAAATACAGAACGGGAATTCAAAGACCCTTGAACCCATTGGTGATAGGATGATGTCGTTGGTGAGGATAGGGATATACCCTTCAACCCCGTTTAGTTGAAATACAAGTAGGCATAATAGTCATTTCATTGTTCTCCTGTGACCATAGGGATAAAGGCGTTAGGGTTCATGATATTGTTCTTGGATGCTAGGGATAGTGGCAAGAAATGAGATAGTAACATGTAACTAACAACCATAGCAAGAATCATGCTAGTTTAATTAAGTCTAGAAAACTCAACTTGAAACCAACCAAGTGCCATTGCCTTAGTCTATCACCACTATCGAAATACAATCAAGCATGCATTTGTATTAGTTAATTTTAAAATTTGAAGTTTTAGTTGTCTAATTTTTCAAATCAATCTTCATTTTACTTATTTTGTAGATTAGTAAAATCAAAGTATAACCTTATAACAATTAAATTGACAAGTCCCTGTGGGTACGGTATCTAGACATAACAATCCTATATCACTTGACGACCATATGTGTTTGTGTGCGCTAGGGTGACATCAACTACCATGCTTGCTTTTGTACTACAACTACAATGAATCCTGAAAATAAAACAAATATGAGAAGTGCACATTCTAAATGAGATGAGAGATGAAATGAAATTGAAGACTTGAACTCTTTCTTCCACAATGGCTAACTAAAAGAAAATTCTTTTGTTCTTTCTTGAGCTTTGTTAGGGAGAGTGTCATGACCCGAACGTAGGCCCAGATCAAGACACAGGAAGAAAACCACAAGAGGCTCCAAGTCAACCCATGGCATGAACATGACATCTAAACTCAACATAATCAAGCGGAAGTCTACCATATATAATATAGCGGAAGTCTGAAAATATCATAACATTTGAATACATAATACAAGTCTGAAACTGAATACATGCTATGTCTGATAAGCCTCTACTACTGATGAGTTGATGGGACACAACCCTAACTAACTCACTATAGTATGAAATTGAAAATACTAAATACAATTATAAAAGGGCCCTTGGAAGATGAGGATTCACCAACTGAGACTTGGAGATGCTAATACTAAGAGTCTGGGTAATGGTGGGACTGAGCCTGAATATCCGAGCCTGAATATCCGAGCCTGTATCATGAAACAATACAACATAGGGTATGCGATCAACATGTGGAATATACCTAGTATGAAAGGTAAGTAAAATTGCTAAGTAAGTAAAATCAGTGATCATGCATAACATAAAACATTTCATCGTAATAGTTAGAGAATAGGGCTTGCATGCTATTATCTGAAAACATGAGTCATACATAACTGAGTATCATAACTAAATATCATAACCGAATCAATTGACTCAAATCCAAAACTAATTATTCATAAGTAAAACAAAATATTGAGTCAAACCTGCTGAAAACATGCATAAATAAAATCATGAGGAACAATGGGAGACTCATCTTTTAACTGACATTACAATGATAGAGCTCACGTGGTTCTAACTATTAAAATCATCATGACTGCTGAACATGCATAAATAAAATCATGAGGAACAATGGGAGACTCATATTTTAACCGACATTACAATGATAGAGCTCACATGGTTTCAACTATTAAACTCAAGAGGGCAGAGCCATCTAAAGCTTTGCCAGGGCTAAGGACGCTACCATGATATCGATATAATGCTGAAGGACCCTTGGGGGAAGGGTAGGCTCACAAGGGAGGTCCCAAATAATCTGATCATACCTACATTGGCACATAGTTCTGAGGCATAGGGTTGATTGACCCTTAGCCTACTTGGTGCTAGACACTACTCCCAACACACATGCATATGCTCTCGATCATTTTTCAACAAAGTTGAACCATCGTCTAGTTACGAAGCTGATTCATAACATATATGCATAAATATGAAATCATAACATGAGAAGCCTTAGGCTCAAACAATACCACAAGCTGAAAATAGTGGAAGTCTAGACTCCAAATCCATATGGTAAGCTAATAACATGAGATTTAGATAAATCATGACACATAGTTGATCATATGGGCTTGCCCAATACTTAAACATGCTTGACATAGACTTGATTCTTCAAAAACATAAACATGGACATGGGTAATTCGAAATCATACTCTCATCATGTATATCTCATCATGCTTGAATACATATATCATAGTCTCATCTTTCATGAACTTCCGTGGATAGGCATCACAATTTATAAAAGATTGAAAACATAATTTGTAATTGAAAACATTGTAAAATATGCCCATTAATCATAATTCAACATCAGAAACATGCATAGATCATACCTATGATTGATACATAGAGAATTCACATGTTGGCTTAAAACTCCATAGATTCATCAACTAGAATTTTCATGTAATTGAAGAGGGATTGGGCATGGGTGTGGATGAATACACCCATTCATAACCCTACATACTTGGAGAAATCTGATATCAAAACCCTCTTGAGAACCCAAAGGAAATTTGGGGAAAAAACTTGATGAATCTAAGCTTGATCACCCTTAGAAGCTTCTAGACTTGCACGTATGGAAGAGAATAGGCTTAGAATGAACTTACCCCTCTTAAAACAAACTTTTCTGAGCTTAATACGACATAGTATAGGTCTTAGGAACTTAGGAATTACGGAAAAGCCCTTAATAAATTCGCAGGAAAATGCACACGGCTAGTCCCCACGAAGGACTGGACGACTCGTTCCTAACACCACGGCTCGTGGTCTCAAGTCATTGCCTGCACTGAAATCTTTCCTTCTGAGGGTCACCACGAGGGACACCATGATTCGTGGTGACAAAATCATGACCAATACTTCCCAAACTTCCTCAACCTTCAATCAACTCTTGAGCATGGCTAACGCAATGAATTATGGTGCTGACCACGACTCGTGGTCACACCCGTGGTCACCCCCAAATCCCAAAATTCAACCAAGTCTTCCCTCCTCCCCATGAGTCACTTAACGAATTGTGGTGAACCTCATGGGTCATTGGACGACTCGTCCTGTGACATGGTGTAGAAAAATTTTATTTTCTCCATTTCAACCTTCAGGTCTGATCTTAGGGCTTCCGGGGTATTACAATATCTCCCCCTTAGGAACATTCATCCTCGAATGTGGAAAATCATATTGAAAAGCTAAGGAATGCAATCATCATACTAAAATACTGAACATTTAAGCCGAAAATTGATGGAGTGACTGACTCCGAGCTGAACTATATGACTAAACTAAATTCATGAATCACACATACATACATTGACATGAAAGAAACTAGGGAACATGATCTGAACATGAAACTGAATAGAGTACTAGGGTGGAAATTTGTACCTCGAGCTGGAACTGTACCAGAGGGAAATAGATGCGGGTATTTAGCCATCATATCTACTTTAGCTTCTCAAGTAGCTCTCTAAACATGATAGTTCCTCCACAAAACCTTTACTAAGGCTACTTCTTTGTTTTTTAGCTTCTGAACCTGACGACCTAGTATTTCCACTGAAACCTCTTCATAACTAAGGCTATCCTTCATACCTACACTCTCCACCGGAACAACTAGAGCTGGATCACCCAGACACTTCTTTAGCCATACATAGAAAACTGGATGAACTGAAGCTAATTTTGAGGGCAACTCCAACTCATGTGCTACCTTGCCAACCCGTCTCACAATCTAGTATGGGAAAACATAGTGGGGATTGAGTTTCCCTTTCTTTCCGAACCTCATCACTCCCTTCATGGAATATACATTCAAAAACACCCAATCATCAACTTCAAAAGCTAGTTCTCTTCTCCTCACATCTACATAGGACTTTTGACAACTCTTATAAGATGAACTTTCTCCAAAGCCTCATGAACCTAATTTGTACCTATCAATGTAGCTTCGCCGACCTCAAACCAACCAATAGGTGATCTACACCTCCGCCCATAAAGAACCTCAAACAGGGCCATCTAAATGCTAGAATGGTAGTTGTTGTTATATGAAAACTCAATGAGAGGTAAATGATCATCCCAACTACCTTTGAAATCAATCACACACGCTCTCAACATGTCCTCAAGAATCTAAATTGTCCACTCATCCTGACCATCTATTTGTGGGTGAAATCCCATGCTAAGCTTGACTTGAGTACCAAGTCCTTTCTAAAATGATCTCCAAAACTGGGAGGTAAACTGAGTACCTCTTTCTAATATAATGGACAAGAGCACTCCATGCAACTGTACTAACTCCTGAATGTACAATTTGGCATAATCCTCCGCTGAATTGGTAGTTTTGATTAGTAGAAAATGAGTTGCCTTAGTCAATCTTTCTACAACCACCCAAATAGAGTCATACTATCGGCGAATACGAGGCGAACCTATAATGAAGTCCATATTAATCTCCTCCCACTTTTAAGTAGGGATACTAATGTCTTGAACCACACCCCTAGGCCTTTGATGCTCAACCTTCATCTGTTGACAATTTGAATACTTAGCCAAAAACTTTGTTGTCTGTCTTCATGCCATTCCACTAGTAGACTTCTCGTTGGTCACGGTGCATCTTGGTGGCACCTAGATGTATAGAATATCTGGTACCATGGGCCTCATGCAACATCCGATATCTCAAATCATCAACACTCGATACACACAAATGACCCTGATATCGTAGCACACCATCTCCCCCTTAGGTGAAGACCTCTACCTTCTGATTTTGAATGGCTTCCTTCAACTTTACCAAAATCGAATCCTCATCTTGTCTAGCTTTGACCACAGTCACCAAGGAAGATTCTGATCCATTTTCCACAATGACACATCCATTTGTCGAGTCAACAAGACGGACTCCTAGCCATGCAAGCCGATGCACATCCTTCACTAACTCTTTCCTTTCCTCATCTACATAGGACACACTCTCCATAGAAAGCATGCTAAGAGCGTCTACCAGCACATTAGCTTTTCCTAGATGATAAAGGACACTTATATAACAATCTTTAAGAAGCTCCAACCACCTCCTCTATCGTAGATTTAGATCCTTCTGGGTGAATACGTACTGTAGGTTTTTGTGGTCCGTAAACATATCTGCATGGACCTCATATAGATAGTTTCCAAATCTTCAGGGCAAATACTACCACCGCCAACTCGAGATCATGAGTTGGATAATTCTTTTCATGGACTTTCAGCTGCCTAGAAGCATAAGCTATAACGTTACCATGCTACATTAGTACACAACTCAGGCGGATCCTCAAAGCATTATAATATACCACAAACCTATCGGTACCCTCAGGTACGGTCAACACTAGTGTTGTGGTGAGTCGAGTCTTCAACTCTTGGAAGCTCTTCTCACAGGCCTATGACCATTTAAACTTCACTTTTTTCTTGTTCAACTTAGTCAATGGTGCTGCAATGGATGAAAACCCCTCAACAAACCTCCAATAATAACCAGCTAAACCCGAGATACTCCTGATATCTAAAGGACTGACTGATCTAGGCCAACTCTTCACCTCTTCTATATTCTTAGAGTACACCTGCACCACCTCACTTGACACCACATGACCCAAAAATTCCACTGAGTCTAGCCAAAACTTGCACTTGTTTAATTTAGCATACAACTGGCGATCCTTCAAGGATTTTAGCACCACCCTCAAATGAGTGGCATGCTCTTCCTCGCTCCGAGGGTATATGAGGATGTCATCTATGAACACAATCACGAGCATATCCAAGTATGTCTTGAACACCCTGTTCATCAAATCCATAAAGGTTGGAGGCCCTTTTTATTAGTCTAAATGACATTACTACAAACTCATAGTGACCATACCAAGTCCTGCAGGCTGTCTTCAGAATATCACTCTCTCTACCTCTGAGCTGATGGTACCCGGATCAGAGTTCTATATTCGAAAAGCACTTAGCACCCTATAGTTCGTGAAAAATCATCAATCCTGGGGAGAGGATACCTATTCTTGATGGCACTTTATTCAATTATAGATAATCAATGCATATCCGAAGGGAACGATCTTTCTTTTGGACAAAGAAAACTGGTGCACCCCACGGGGATTTGCTAGGTCTAATGAAACCCTTGTCTAAAAGATCCTTCAACTGCTCCTTCAACTCCTTTAGCTTAGCTGGAGCCATTCTGTAAGGAGGAATAAAATAGGCTGCGTATCGGGAAGAAGGTCAATACCAAAGCCGATCTCCCGCTCGGGAGGAATCCCAGTAAATCATCTTGAAACACTTCTAGGTATTCACACACTATAGGAATTGACCGGATAGTCAGGGTATTGGGTGTAGAATCCGTTAACCTAACTAGATGGTACGCTCAACCTTTAGAAATCATCTTTCTGGCCTTATGGTAGAAAATGAAGAGACCTACAGGCGCAGCCAAACTACCCTTCCACTCCAGGACTGGATCACCCAAAAATCTGAACTCTATTACAAGGGTTATACAATTGACTAAGGCATAACATGCATGTAATCAATCCATGCTGAAGATAACATCAAAATCTCTCATGGCTAGCTCTAGTAAATCTATTGAGGTGATTTTCTAAAGGATTGTCACAGGGCAATTTTGTATACCTGTCGAGCTATAATTAAATCACCGAGTTGAGTAGAGACTGAAGGGTTCTAATAGGATTTTGGGTCTGACTTCGAAACTACTAACAACATAGGGCATAATGATAGATAAAGTAGCCCCTGGATCTAACAATGCATAAACATCAAAGTGGAATACTCATAACATACCAGTGATTACATCTGGGGAGACCTCCTGCTCTTGACGAGATGCTAGGGCATAGAACCTGTTTTGGCACTGACCACCACCCATACTAGTAGATGGCCCTTGCGGAGTTGGACGTGTTGGGGGAGCTACTAAACTAGAGGCTGGGCCTTGGCCCCTATCATGTCCCTGTGAGGCTGCTGGACAATCTCTGAGCATGTGTTTGGGCTTCCTACACCTAAAACAAGCACCTAAACCTGCCAAATACTGACCCGTGTGTCTCCGGCCACACCTACTACACTCAGGAATGGTGGACTCTATAGGCGTGCTATCCTGACCTCTAGAGCCTGATGCTCGTCCCCTCAAGTCGCATCTGGATCTTGATGGCGCACTCATAGCCGATGGTGCTGGGGATGAAGATCTTTGGTGGGACTGCTGACGGTTCCCACAACCAGGTCTCTGTTGGGAGAATCGAAAGCTATCAATCCTAGTCCTCTTGGCCTCTCTCTCCCGCTCACTCACTTGTACCGCCTCTATCTACTGGGTGTATAGAACTATCTATGGAAAGTCAATGTCCTGATAAAGAATCTCGGTTTGGCAATCCTTGATCAAATAGTCTGCTATACTATGCACGAACTCACTCACTCGAGATCTCTGATCAGTCACCCTCTCAGGTGCATACTTGGATAGGCGAGTGAACTCCAAGACATACTCCTGAACTATCATCTTTCCTTGCTTCAAGTTAACAAACTCAACTGCTTTAATCTCCCTCATCTCACAAGGGAAGAATTGATCCAGAAATGCGGTGTGGAACTCATCCCAACCAATGGGGCCTGCTCTGACTGTCCTGCTATCTTTTCACTTCTTGAAACAATTGTGCACAACCCCTTTCAACTGGTACAATGCCAGATTGACGCACTCCTCTCCAGTCATCCACATGATGTGCGTGATCTTTAGAACCTCATCAATAAACTCGTGTGGATCCTCGTCTACCTTTAACCCAAGGAACACCGGAGGGTTCAACCTCAAAAAATCTCGGACTCTCTCCACCGCCGCATTTCCATTCTGAAGGACATGCGCTACCACCTGTTAGTTGACCTGGGCATTCAAAGCCTGAGCTAGCATCTGTATGGTTGCCCTGAACTATGTGTGAGCAACCTGCTCAAGAACATGATCCTCGGGGACTGGTGGGGCTTGCTGGTGCCCATCCCCTTTGCCATTCTCGTGGCCATTTCTGTTTCTATTTCTTCTTCCATTAACTCGGAGAGGAAGCATGATTCTACAAATGCATATAACACAAGTTAGAAGGATAGAGAGACATCTCATCGCATGAATTAGATCATGAAATAAGGGAACATTTCCTGAAATGTTTCGTAGCCTCTTCGTCATAAGAGCGGTGCGCTTCACACCCATGAAAAAGACTCTATTTAACGCAGCTTTCAGACATCCTACAACACTTCAAAACCTAATGCTCTGATACTAAGTTTGTCACCACCCGAGCATAGGCCCGAATTGAGACACGAGACAAAGAACCCCGAGAGGCTTGAAGTCAACCCATGGCATCAACATGACATCTAAACTCAACATAATCAAGCAGAAGTCTAACATATATAATATAGTTGAATTATGAAAATATCATAACATCTGAATACATAACTGAAGTTTGAAACATAATACATGCTATGTCTAATAAGCCTCTACTACTGATGAGTTGATGGGATAAGACCTCAATTAACTCACTATAGTTTAAAACTCAAAATACTAAATACAACTGTAAAATGGCCCTCTGAAGATGAGGACTCACCAACTGAGACTAGGAGATGCTAATACTAAGAGTCTGGCTAATGGTGGGACTGAGCCTGAATATCAGAGACTGTATCATGAAATGATATAACATAGAGTATGCGGTTAGTGCATAGAATGTACCGAGTATGCAGGCTAAGTAAAATCGGTGATCATGCATAACATAGAACCTTTCATCATAAGAGTTTGAGAGTAGGGCTTACAGGCTATTAGATGAAAACATGATTCACACTTAACTGAATATCATAACTGAATTGATTGACCCAAAGATAAAACTGATTATTCATAAGTAAAACTGAACATTGGGTCAAACTTACTGAAAACATGATATCATGACTGCTGAACATGCATAACTAAAATCAGGAGGAATGATGGGAGACTTTTCTTTCAACCGACATTACAAAGATAGAGCTTACGTGGTCCCGACTATTACACTCAAGTGGACAGAGCCATCAAAAGCTTTGCCAAAGCTAAGGACGCTACCACGATATCGATATCAAGTTGAAGGCCTGTTGGAGGTAGGGGAGGCTCACAAGGGAAGTCCCAATAATCTGAACATTTCTACGTTGGCACGTAGTTCTGAGGCATAGGGTTGACTGACCCTTAGCCTAATCAGTGCTAGACACTAGTCCCAAAAATATGCTTATGCTCACAATAGTTTTTCAATGAAGCAGAACAATCATCTAGTGACGAAGCTAACTCATAAAATACATGCATAAATCTGAAATCATAACATGAGGAGCCTTGGGCTCAAACCATACTACAAGTTGAAAATAGTGGGAGTCTAGACTCCAAATCCACGTGGTAAGCTAATAATATGAAATTTAGATAAATCATGACACATACTTAATCCTATGGGCTTGCCCAATACTTAAACATGCTTGACATAGACTTGATCCTTCGAAAACATGAACATGGACACGGGTAATACAAAATCATACTTTCTTCATATACATCTCATCATGCTAGAATACATATATCATAATCTCATCTTTCATGAACTTTCCTGGATGGGCATCATAATATATAAAATCTTGAAAACATAATTTGTAATTGAAAACATTGTAAAATATTCCCATTAATCATAATTCAACATTAGAAACATGCATAGATCATACCCACGATTGTTACATAGATAATTCACATGTTGGGTTAAAACCCTATAGATTCATCAACTAGAATTTTCATGAAATTGAAGAGGGATTGGGCATGGGTGTGGATGAATACACCTATTCATAACCCTAAATACCTGGGGAAATTTGATATCACAACCCTCTTGAGAACCCAAAGGAAAATTGGGGAAGAACTTAATGAATCTAAGCTTGATCACCCTTAGGAGATTCTAGAGTTGCATGCATGGAAGAGAATAGGCTTAGAATGAACTTAACCCTCTTAAAACATACTTTTCTAAGCTTGAAATGATGTACTATAGGTCTTAGAAAATTAGGAATTACAGAAAGCCCTTAATAAATTCGCAGGAAAATGCAGGAAAATGCACGCTGCCAGTCCTGCACGTAAGTTTTGCCTTTCGAGGGACACCATGACTCGTGGTGACCAAATCATGACCAACACTGCCCAAACTTCTTCAACCTTCAATCGACTCTTGACCATGGCTAACACAATGAATCATGGTGTTGACCACGACTCATGGTCACACCCATGGTCACCCCCGCGAGTTGAATCTCACGGGTCACTAGACGACTCATCTTGTGACCTGGTGTAGAAAATCCTATTTTCTCCGTTTTAACCCTCGGGTCTGAATTTAGGCCTCCGAGGTATTACAAAGAGTAGGAGGTGATGGTAGAAAAAATGCTGAAGGAGAATGGGTCTTATAGATGGATGGAAGTTAAGTGGATTGGTGGGTTTAAAGATGGAGTAAATGGGTTTAAGGGAGAAGGTAAAATGGTTGGTAATGGGTTTATAGGGAAGATAAAAAAGTTGAAGAAAAATGAGTTTATTGGGATGTGGGAGAAGTTTAAAAGGTATTGGTCAGCCATGGATCGGGTTTAGTCAATGGGTCGGTAAAAATATTAATGACACTTCATACCTGTGCCTGCGCTAGACTTGCAACCGCAGGTGAACACCTATGAACCACAGTTCCAAATGCAGGTTGCCTTGTATTGGCCCAGTCTTCTACCTCTCACCTACGCCAGACCTGCATTTCACGGGTTCGCACCTGCATTTTGCAGGTGGCTCGTAGGTTTCTTCCTTTTTTCTCCTATTCTTAGTAGGAATTTTAGCCTGATACTGCGCTAGACCTGCGTCTTGCGGATTGTCACCAGTGTTTCATAGGTGGGGTGCATAAGCCTTAATTATCTTCTAGCTTTCTGGTTCCTTTTTGCGTCAGGACTACATTTTGCGCATATGCACCTGCGTTTCACAGGTCTCATGCAGTTTGTTCCCTATTTCTCTTTCACTTGGTATTTTATCTAATCATTCTACAAAACCAAAACCAACAAACATAAAAAGTAACTGAAGTTAAACACACTTGGGTTGCCTCTCAAGAAGCGCCTTATTTAATGTTGTAGCTCAGCGGAGGTGCCCTTTCTGCTGCAGGTCATCCAGATACGTGGCCTCAACCATGTTGATTTCTTCTGACACATACAAGTACTTTTTAACCTGTTGCCCATTCACTCTAAACCTCAACCAATTTTCTCCTTCAAGCTCAATAGCTCCATTTGCAAAGACTTGGGACACCTTAAATAGACCCGACCACTTGAATTTAAGCGCTTGAAAAAACAACTGCAGTTTAGAGTTGAACAACAGTACCCAATCTCCAGGAGAAAATTCCTTGTGCAAAATTTTCTAATCATGGTAGCGCTTCATTCGAGCCTTGTTTGGTTGCATTTTCATAAGCTTTCATCCTAAACTCATCAAATTCATTAAGACTTTCCACACGCCCAGGGCAGCCTTTTCCCACTCAAGGTTCTAACACTTCAATGCCCTAATGGCTTTATGCTCCAACTCCACCGCTAGATGGAAAGCTTTTCCAAAGATCAGTTGATAAGGTGAAACTCCAATTGGCATTCTTTATGCCGTCCAGTAGGCCCAAAGGGCGTCATCTAGTTATCTCGCCCAATCTATTCTATACGCATTGACTGTTTTTTTCAATATAGACTTAATCTCTCGATTGGATACTTTTTCTTGGCCACTAGTATGAGGATGATAAAGGGTAGCAATTTTGTGCTTCACACATACTTTTCGAGCAAAGGACTGAACAATCGATCGCAATATTAGGAACCACCATCACTGATGATAGCTCAAGGATTTCCTGAACTATGAGAAAATGTGCATCTTCAAAAAGGTTGTCCAACTTCTCCCCTTATTGTTAGGCAATGCCAGTACTTCTATCCATATAGACACATAGTCTACAGCCACCAAAATGTAAGTATTCCCATAAGAGCTCATAAATGGTCCCATAAAGTCAATCCCCCACACATCAAACAACTCTGCCTTAAGAATCGGTGTCAAAGGGAACTTATGTTGCCTTGATATACTTCCATATCACTAGCATTGGTCATAATGCTTGACAAAGTCATGACCATCATGGTGGAGAGTGGGCTAGTAGAACCCACATCATAAAGCTTTTACAATTGTCCTTACACTTCCATAATGGCCTCCAACTAGCGAAAAATGACATGCCTTAAGGATTTGAATCATCTCAACCTCCGAAACACATCAGCGAATCATGCCGTCAGCATAAATATGCAAAAGATATGGATCATCCCAATAGAATTTTCAGAAGTCTTACATAAATATTTTCTTTTGATGGAAGTTTAAACCTTCAAGAATGATGTTGCTAGCCAAGAAGTTAGCAAAGTCCTCAAACCAAGGTATTAGGTCATGGGAAGCGGCCAAGATGCGCTCGTCAGGGAAAGTATCATCTATATCCTCATTTCCACTCAACCTACCATCTATCTCTAAATAAGAAAGATGATCATCCACCTGATTCTCGCATCCTCTCCTGTCCTTAACTCAAAAATCAAACTCTTGGAGCAAGAGCTCCAACCTAATGAGCCTCAATTTTGCATCCTTTTTATTCATCAGATATCAGAGTGTTGCATGGTCAGTGTGTACCACCACCATAGTCCCTAACAAGCATGCTTGAAATTTCTCAAATACGCATACTACTACGTGCAACTCTTGTTCTGTCATCGTGTAATTTGATTGAGCATCGTTCAGGGCCTTGCTAGCTAGTATATGGGGTGAGAAATCTTTTTTCTCCTTTGCACAAGGACATCTCCTAATGCCATACCACTTGCATCACACATCAATTCGAAGGGCTTTGACCAATCTGGTGTGGTGATGATTGGAGCTGATATAAGTTTCTCGTTCAACTCACGGAAAACCCACATACAAGCATCGTCAAAATGGAATTTTAGAATCTACTAATATTACCGAAAATATTGTTCAAATACTTTTACGAGAGGGTTTTGCATCCTTTTCCAATAATTGAAATAGAGGATGAGCCACCTTGGAGAAGTCCTTGATAAATTGGCCGTAAAAGCTATGAATGGCCTTCACATTCTGGAGGATGTATATGAGATATTGCTTCAATTTTCGCTTGGTCTACCTCTATCCCCTTCTCAGAAATCTTGTGCCCGATCATAATGCCTTCTATTACCATGAAATGACACTTCTCCCAATTGATAACTTAGTTTGACTATTCATATCTCTTGAACACCTCATTCAAATGAGCCAAGCACTCCTCGTACAAATTTCCCATGATGGAGAAATCGTCCATGAAGACTTTCATGGTATCCTCCACCATAATTGAAAATATTGACATCATTGCACCTTCAGAATGTAGCTAGTGCATTACAAAGCCTGAAGGGAACCCTTTTAAATGCATATATCCCATAGGGACATGCAAAGGTGGTTTTCTATTTATCTTCGGGGGATCTCAAAATTAGATTATATCCCAAGTATCCATCCAAGAAACTATGATGGTCTTTCCTGGCTAATCAATATAGCATTTGGTCAATGAATGGAGCCGAAAAATTATACTTCTTCGTCCAAGATTTTAGCTTACGATAGTCCATACATACCCTCCATCCAGTGACTGGCCGAGTTGCTATCAACTCATCTTTCTCATTTGGCACTATAGTTATTCCTCCTTTCTTATGAACACATTGGACTAGGCTCACCCAACTGCTATCGGCTATCAGGTATACAACTCCTGCATCTAACCATTTTATGATCTCTTTCTTAACCACTTCTTGAATCGGTGGATTTAGACGCCTTCGATGCTCAATAGAGGGATTACAATTTTCCTGAAGGTTGATCTTATGAGTGCAAATACCCGGAGGGATGCCAATGATATCGGCTATAGTCCAACCTATTGCTTGGATATGTTTCCTTAAAACATCTAGAAGTTCCTCCACTTGTTGTTCATTGAGTTTAGCTGAGATGATTATATGCAAAGTGTCATTCAACCCGAGATAGGAATACCTCAAATGAGCAGGCATCATTTTTAGCTCTAAAATTTGCGGTGCGAGGATTTATGGTTGTGATGGTGGAGTTGTTCGATTATTGAGATCAAGGTAAAGCTTCTTCATTTGGACGGAATAGGACCCCAAATATTTTATAGCAAGACATACTTCTTCCAACCATTCACTTTCTCTGCCATCCATATTCAAGAGAATGCCTTCTAGCATCTCCTTTAAAAATGACTCTTCCATCCCCCAATCTATATCTTCCTCATCAACATTGCTTGAAATTAGGGTGGTATCTTCCTTAACAGGCTCTTGGGTCATCATGTTTGCCCTTGATTCCATTTGATATGCTAACAAGTTCATTCTCTCCTCTAGATGTTTGATGAAAACTTCATGGTCCTTCACCTTTTGTGCGCGGTATAGAAGATCACCTTTTAGCTCCTGAATCGCTTAATAATTGGAACAACTCATTCAAGAACTACTTCGAGCATTCTTTTAATTCGGGTGTGTGAGGACTCTTTGCTTCCCTGGCTACTTGACTCAGCTATACAATCAGAGTTCCAACCTATCACAAGGATACTAATAACCTTGGTTGGCTTGTTGGTACCTGGAATTAAAACCCATCATACACATCGCTAACAACTTAATTTTCTTTATTACTACTATCAACACAACGTCTTTTCTCTCCATCCTTCTCCACATTTAAATTGGCCTTTCAAAGGGGCTCATCTTTACACCCCTAGTCAGTCAATGAAACTGACAATTAATGCAAAAACAAAAGAAGATGCTTAACTAGTTCAAATCAACAAACCACTATAGGCTATCAATTTTCATTCCTCGAGAACGATGCCAAAATTTATAACACCCAAATCCATTCCCACTAAGAGAGAGTGTACACAGTCATTTGCAATACAACTTACCTAACTTAATGAGTTGAGGTTGAATCCATAGGGAATAGGAAAGATTGCAACTAAAGTTGTATATCAATCAGAACCAACTAGCATCATTGCATAACAATTGATAAAGTAAATTTTAGGGGGAAAATAAGATCACTATATGATGCTAAAAGTGTTAAGAAACAGGGAAATGCAAATTTGAAGCAACAATGATAGCATGTACTAGGTATGTGCTATTGACAGGGAGTCGATAGGATTGGGGTTAATCAATAAATCTAATGAATCATCTACTAACATGAATAGCCATGGATTAGGTTTTACCCTATGTATTTCGACTGCATGGGTACATTCTACTCGGGTTCTTTCGAACCCTATGGTCACATAACAAATTACCCATATTGGCTTAGAGAAAAATTAAGTTGTTTCTAGCCTTAATCCTTGAATGAGTTATGAAAATAAATTTTGGCTATCTCTAGCCCAAGCACACACCTTCAAAACCTCAATTCCCCACTAATGCTTTCTCACTCATATCCTACTTCCCTTTCTCAAGCAAAAGCAAGATAAGTAAACACAATCTATGTTTGCAACCATAAATATTTTGATTAAAACTTAGAGAAAGCATTAGATTCATGCATATTAAGTGATTCTAAGACCAAATTAATAACAAAAAATCAAATCTAAACCCTTATCAAGCACACACCCCTAGCAATCAAATTACCTACTCATGAATGGGGATAAGAGAATTATGTTAACAAAATTTTTCATTAACATTCATCATTTAGTAGTAAAATTAAGCTTCAAAGAATGCATCAATATTGGGTTCTTACCCTACAATTTGAAGAAGAAGAAGAAGACTTACTCTCACTTATCTCTATATAAAAATTAATATTCAAAAAGTACTTTTCTTCTAAGATCAAGGTGTGTACAAATTAGGGAAAGTCTGCTCCTATTGTGCTAGAGTTGGACGATTTCACCCTTTTCGGCACGACCTCACTTGCAAGGCACCTGCATTTTGCAGTTACCCATCTGTAAGACATAGTTGCTTCGTAGGTCCCATCAGATCGCCCATCGTGGCTTCTACATTTGCACCTACATCTCATAGGTGCCAATCTGCGTTCTGCAATTCTTCTTCAACTTCAGGCTGTGTCACTTTGTGCCTCACTTGAGTTTCACTAGTGTCAAACCTACAAAACACAGGTCTTCTACTTCCAACAATTAGTTTTTATTCAATTCCTTTGCGTTCCTTATCTTTGCCCAATACCTGCAGAATCAAAGGAAAAAGGCATAAAAACTTTCTAGATAAGTTAAAAATAAAGAAAAAGCTCATGCTTAGAAGGCTAATTAGTTGGTAAATTACCAAATTATCATAGGCTCATCATCATCTAAGGGCTCGGCAAATGCAGGTCCCACTTTGCACATCAACATGGAACTCTTTATAAGCGGGTACCGCTCCTCCAGTGCAGTCATCTCCTTAGCAGTTGTAGGTCTGCCCCCATCCTCAACTGCAGGTCAAACATCCCAAACATGCAACCTCTCTAGCTACCATCCTGAGCATGACACTTGGCTTCTTAACTTTTGTCACATCTATCATCTTTCTTGCCAAGTTCCCCGCTAGTGTTACTCGGAGGTTAGCCTCCTCTTTTTCAATGCTACGCTCCCTCAAGTACTGGGTCAACAGGCTTCCATAACAATATCTCCATCTGCAATTTTCCCTAGACCGCCACATGTTGTCTCTAAGATCTAATCCAAAATTAATCGGCACCCTTTCATCAGCATGTATACCATTGCTACCCTCTCTTGAGTGATCACAATGGTGTGCTTTGGGGTAGGAGCATGGCACTGACCAGCTTAAACCATACCCTAGCCTCCTCGGTCAAGTAGGAAAATGAAAGTGTAGAATGAACACCAGTCTAACTCTCTGCCCACCTAGCTGCTGAAGGCTCTCCACATAATGTGTGGCTGATATCTCTATAAGGGGGTTCCCAAGAAATTGCAAATGCATATCTGGGTCCTCAACTGGTGTGGCAAGAAATTCATTGAATGGTCTACCAATGAAATGGACCACTTGACCCCTCACTCTAATGTTTGTGCTCTCCCCATACGTCGTGTTCCAGTTGGCATAAAACTCCCTCACTTGAATGAGGTTACACTCCTCTAGCTCTCCAAACAGATATGTCACGGATGACTGGGAACTCAATTGCCAACTGACTTATAACGTCCAAAATATTTCCTTCATGCAAAGAATATACATGGCCGAAGTATCAAAACAAGTAACCTGATGAGTGTTGTGGTCGAATCCCACGAGGACTAGGAAATGATAGTTATAAGTGTCGATTGAAAAATTGACGTTATCATGCACCACTTAGATTCAATACAAAAACAAATAAAATTGGGGGGGGGTAACATTTGTAGAGAATTTTATTGGGTGATTTAGTGAAATAAAACTGCAAGATCAGCTAAGTTGTCAACAGGAGCGTGAAAGACTAGAGGTGTGGTGTAGATGAAATACTAACTAGATCTGTACATGCTAGGTCATTTTATGAGTTCAATAAGTGTAAATAATCTCGAGAAATGGGTAATTACAGTTTTTCAGCCTTCTAATTACCTCTTACTAGGGTTTTTTCAAAACTCTAGTCATGATTTAGCTCAACCTAATTTGATTTGGATTAGCAACTGCACTAATTTCTAGATATTAGCTACTAATAAGGAATGAGAATGCAATTTCAGCTATTTCTAGCCCAATTTCACAATCTCTTATCCATACCACTATTAAATTCTCTTCCAATACTTAATTATTCTTTTAAAAGCAACCGTCAAGCAAAAATAAATAGACCCATATTATAATCAATGGATCTTCTTTTATAGATTGAAGAGAATCTAATAGATTTACACTTATTTGAGCAATATGAAGATGACCCTAGCAATACCCAATCTAATTAAGTATACATCATAACACACCTCTAGTTAATGATTTAACTACTCATGATTAAGGAATTCAAAAACACATTCATCAATAGCTTCATTAAGTTTACTAGCAAGAGTAGAATAATCAATTTTACAAAATAATTTTCAACAATAGCTAAAACTTACTATTACAAAGAAGAAATAGAGCAGAGTAACTTTTTCAAAAAATTTCAATTAGAATCTCCCTTTCTTAGCTAAAAGAATGTTCTTCTCCTAAAAAGGGAAAAAATGATGTGATATATGCTTTGCTCTCTCTAAATATCTCTATTTCTATCTCTCCTTCTTCATATCTCAGTACAAAGTACTTTATCTTCTATTTATATCCTGAAAAGTAGGGCACTTTTTATCTCTTTTCTCGTGTTGGACTATTACACCCCTAAGCACCATTCTGGAATCAGCAAAGACACCGACGCTTCTCCGGTTCCAATCTGTGAACCGCCAAGTTTTTTTTCTGGGCCCTTACTCAATTCCGGTGAATATTGGTGGTTCATCTGGCATTTCGCCGATTCTAATTCATGAACTGCCAGATCTTCAAGCTATTTTCCAAAACTTTGGGTATGCTTCGGCGACTGGACCAGCTAATTTCCGCTGGTAGTTCACGAACCGCCAGTGGCATTAATCCTCAGAGGAAGTGATGTTCGGCCTTTGGCTGGAGTTTCACTGGTTTTCATTTGTGGATTGCTGATTTACTCTTGCTCTCTTCTTTTTGCTCAATCTTTGCTCTTTTCATCACATTTAGTAATCTACACACAACAAAAGCAAAAAGGGCATAAAATCGAATTAATTAACTCAAGAACTAAGCAAAAGCTCAAGTTTTAGAGCCTAATGAGTTGGTAAATTACCAACTCATCAAATCCCCAAACCTAAATCATTGCTTGTCCTCAATTAATGCAATACTGATTTATTGAGAAATATGCCACCTCTAGTCACAACTATACCTTGCAAATCACCTAAACTATGACAACCCAAAAATATGCTCACCACGCTCACTGAAAAAGATAAGAAAATACCCCAAGAGACCAAAACAACGAAGATGCTTCAAAAAGGCTACCACTTTCCACCAATCAAATCTTATGAAAGGATTCATTTAGTAAAACAAAGGCATTGCTCAACCATGAAATACACATAGCATCTCAAGTTATACTCAATGCACATTAAAAGCTTGCCCTAGAGTTTACACTCCTTGTGCTCTATTCCCATATTAGCTCTGAATGCTCTTATGTCCTCCAAAAGGATTGATGTCACTCACCAAAATAAGAATCCCTATTCTTTTGGTCATGTGATCATTTGAATGCACTCAAGGGATTGTTTGGAAGAGACACTCACACTCATTCTCCCAAAAGAAATCTTCATGCATAAATTTTACCCATAGGCTTGCCCTTCATGTAATTCGCCACTAATGTAGAGTAGCTGCACTTAGAATAATTTAGGGCTTGCGGGTTACGATGAAGACTTGGGGTAAAGGTAGGATAAACCTTTGTCTATAGTGACTAGATCCTCCCTAATGCTTCTTGTAAACATACCTTACATCAACTCCTTCAACTCACTTCACTTTGTTTACCTTCTTTCCTTGTTTCTAACTTTCATTTCTTTAACAACCCTCCTTATAACCCCTTTGGCGTTCACAACTAGCCTTATCACCTCAAGAGAAAACACCGGTTCACCTTAATTGTCTTTCTCTTTTTGATTTATCCTTTGGTGCATTTTGACACAATGTGGTGCTCCCCTCACACTGAAATTCTTATCTCCCCCCTTTTTTTGCACACCCCCCAAACTTAGGCTTTTGCCTCATTTCTTATTTTTTTCTCACTCCCTCTTTCTTACGCTTTAAGCCTCATTTCATCACTTATCTTGTCAGTAGCATTTAGGGAGAATGGGTGCCAAAGAGAGGTATTAAGAATGGTCTTAAGACTTATAATATGATTTCCAAAGAAAGGGTCTAAGACTCAACGTTCGATAACAAGGATTAATGCTCATGGAGGGCATATGGGTGAAGTGACTAGACAAAGGTAAGTCTAAACTCATGCTCTTGGTGCAACTATATCTAGGATTTTGCCTTTACTAACATTTGGAGAAAGTTCAAGAAAAGATGTAACGCATGAGATTCATCAAAAATTTCCTTACTACACAAGGAATCACCCTTAAAGGGTCTACAAGAGTAATTATCCACACAAGATATCAAAATAGGACATCAAAGCTGGCAAACAACATAAGTCAAGCAAAGAATTTACAGCATATGACAAAGAATGCTATGCTGCAATGTCAACACTTGCTCATTATCTTGCTTTTCATGCCCTTGTTTTAAAATTCCATTTTAGCAATATTTTTTTGGTGGTGCCTCTCAAAACAAATTCACAAATGACTCAAAAAAACATGTTATTTTTACTTAAGAATGTCACCACTCGATCTATCATCGGGAAATACTAACTCGGTTCGACAACCAAAAACAAACACAAACAAAAGAATGCTCCTCGGAAAAGAATTGTGGTAAAACGAAAACCCTCGGAGTTTTAATTACTATACTACTATTTACAATGGCGAAAAAGGAACACTAACCATCAACCATCAAATCCCAACCAAATCATTCATTTTTAAAACAAGACACGCCCGACAAGGGCAATCATCAAAATAAAACAACAACTCGACAAAGGCTTGGGTTAATCAAATTCAATTAAAAACATAAGAAAATCAACAGAAACATCCATCCCTGTCCCCATTATCAACTATGCTCATCCCTCCTCCACCTAAGAGATACATTGTCCCCAATGTAAATATGTAAAAGGAAAAGGGACAAAAAACTCCTTGAGTGGGTCAATCTTCTTCATCATTAGCATTTGCCTTGCCTGTACCACCACTGTTTGCTTTACCTAGCCCAGCAAAATTATCTTCCGGTCCTTCAAAAAGATCATCAATTGGACCCCGAATGGAGGAAGGAGCAGCCATTGCAACATTCAAGGCGCTCGTATCTGGCACTTCTGTCAATGTCCGATTCTTATACTCTTGTACCTCAGTCCAGAGTGAAGTGATTGCACCTTCTACCACATCTACCCTCTTGCAAAGCATGGAGACATTCCCGTACAATGACTTGAGCTCCTTTTTAATTGTTTTGGCAATGAGTGTGGGGAGGCTCTTAGCCAATCGTTGGAGTTGTCTTTTGTGTGAGTTTTTCATCTGCACGAGTCTAGGGAGATCACTTGGCTAAGAGGATTGCAAAGAGGGAGATGCTCCCTGCTAAGGCATGTCACCGGATGCTTGGCCTGACATTTCAGGACATTGGGGTATGTGGTGGTTGGTCTGACTCATGGGAGAGGGATCCTTCTTGCACTCCAAAGGCCTGCAGTCTCTTTCTTTTCATTGTCGGTACCTCGGCATATCTCTTCCAATCAATGTCTATCATTCCTAGAGAAGCGGAAGGAGTTTCATCAAGGAAAAGAGGCACTCTAGCTACTAAGAAAAGATGGGAAATCAAGACGGCATAGGGCATTGAAGTGCTGGACTATCGGGCCTTTTTCTTCATTTGATGAGCAACGACTTCCCTGAAGTTAATGGGGATTCCTGTCATGATGCAGGCAATGAGGATGGAAGTTTCAAGGCCGACCCTCTGCTTATTTTTAGAGGGGATGATCCGAGTAGATATAAAATCAAACCACAGTTTGGCCTCGAACTTCAAATCATGGCGAGAGATTTCCCCACCCATTGATGTCCAGAGAGGATTGTCAACAGCGATGATGCAGGCTACCCAAGAGAACTGATCCTTCATATCAGCTACCTGGGCCATATACTCTGTACCAGAGCCAATCTCATCCTCCTAGAATAGGTAATTTACGGTAGTCGGGGTTATGTCAACTTCCACTCCCCGGATCATAACTGATGGAAAACATGGGAAATCATCCACTTTTCCCCTGTGCTGCATGTCTCTTGTCAGGCCTGATATGAGGCATAGAATTCCATTACCAAGATAGGGTAGTAAGTCAGGAGAGGGTTGGAAAATACAT
This sequence comes from Datura wrightii, assembly GCA_035772735.1. Classification (NCBI taxonomy): domain Eukaryota; kingdom Viridiplantae; phylum Streptophyta; class Magnoliopsida; order Solanales; family Solanaceae; genus Datura; species Datura wrightii. Next base: position 65,462,716 of record JASDFA010000008.1, on the reverse strand, counting down.
TCCATTTCCTTTCTGTGAATTGCTCGGTGATGTTGGGAAAATCACCTCTCAACCCCGCTAAGTCAAACCGCTTCTCAATGGTTATTGATCGGCCTTGATAAATGACGTAGTGCTCTTGCATGATGGGGACAGAAAAGATTATTTCTTCCTTGGTGTTGGCATGCGGTGGAGTGGTCTTTGCTTTGTCCTTGCCCTTGCTAGAAGATGAGGCAGGGGCCTTTCCTTTTCTTGTGTTCCTTGATGAAGACATGGTTTGTTTTTTCTACAAGAATGATATTTGTGAAAGCTATTTGAAGAGAAAATAAACATAATCAAAACTAATCTAAGGGGGAATTAAGAAACAAGGGAAATCAAAAAATCATTAAAAGAACCAATAGCACCGGCGAAGGACCGGCAATTCGTAGGAGTAATTTCGCGGATCGTCATTTGCCCGCCGATGCTTTACAAAAAATTGAGCAAGTGAGGGATGTATCGGTAGTTAAGTGGCGAATCTCCGGTCCAGATTCGTGAACCGCTGATGTAACGCAGGATCCACTTAGTGGTTTGAAGCCAATTTTTAGAGTGAGCTGGCGTTCCATCAGCAACTTGCCGAATCTGACCGGAGAAATGCCGGACCCCATTGTCCCCAATTTTGAACTTAACAAATCATTAGCATCCATTAACACACACTCCGACACAGCATGATAAAATAACCACTACTCCATTTAAACACAATCTCATGACATTTAGCCCTTAATAATGGCGCCACCCTATCTATCATCGGGCAAAACGTTGCATTTTATTCAATTGGGTTACTCAGATTTTACCCTTTTCAAAATTTCACACACATAAAAACATATTCCCCAATCAATTCAACAATGATAAACTATTTATGATTTCAGTAAGGAGGGGAAACAAAGTATTACCGCTAAAGAATTAAGCACCAATGAGAAAATTAAGACAAGAGCAAGAAAACTTTTACCAAAGTGTAGGATTGTTTTCACACTTGAACTTCAAAAGCTTAGCTAAATCTTACAATGGAACTTTGAGACATATGTAGTAGAGGAAGGAAATGTTAGTGAAGTGAGTGTGTTAGTGAATTATGGAAAGGGTTTTATAGACGAAAGGTGGAAGTTTGATAGGTTGAGGGGAAGGTGGAGAGTTTAATGTGTGTATGTTGGTTGGAAGTGGGGGAGATGTAAAGGTGAGAAAGTGGACAGGTTGAAAAGAGAAAGGTATAAGGAAGTAGAAATGTTTGGTAATGGAGAGATAAAAATGGAATGGAAAATGGTGGTAAAAGGTGAACTAGGGGAATATTTGCAAAATAGGGCGGCTAATCAAGTACTTGGAATTTTGTGAGCTCGCTCTTTAAATTCCATTTTGAAAGAAACTTATACCTGGACCGGCACTTCATCGGCGGTTAGCCGAATCACACTGGTGTTCCACCACTTTAATTTTCCTTTACCATCTATTTTGTTCCCAGTTATCTATTTCTAGATCTGCAATGTACTGGCGTTTCATGGATGGAATCGACGATCCGCCGGTTACCTGCTGCCTATGTGCCCGAGCTTCAGGTCCTCTTTCTTACATCGACAACCCATGGTTGTCCATTGTTTTGATTTGGTGGTTCACCAATGGGTCTATCGGTCCTTCGATCCAAACCCTAGCCTTCTATTTTGCACTTGGCTTCATTAGCGCTTCGCGCTTCTAGACCAGCGACTCTTTGATTCCTCGTCGTTCCTTTCTTCATGGTGTGTTTTTCCCTTTGTTCCTCACTTCAAAGCTCCTACAAAAACAAAAACAAAAAATACATCAAACAATTCCTTAAACGCTTGGGTTGCCTCCCAATAAGCGCCTGAGTTAGCATCGTCGCACAATGTGGATCAATTTTAACACACTCCTTTTCGATGGGTCATCATCCGACTCTGTCTTCTTCAGCTCCAATCCCTTGTCTTCCTCTTCATTTTGCCACACTCTAACCACCTTGCATTCGAGGTCCGTTTTAGCTGATGGAAACACATTGAAGGGGACTTCCTTAGTTTCAACTCAAAATTTTAGCTCCCCAAGCTCCACGTCCACCACAACTTTCCCCGTAGCTAACAATGGTCTTCCCAAAATATTGGGAACCTCTACATACATTTCACAATCCAAAATAACAAAATCAGAAGGTAGAATAAACTTGTCCACTCTTACCAACACATCTTCTAACACCCCCACCGGTCTTTTTATGGACCTATCTGCCATAAGCAGCCTCATCGACATTGGCTTTCTGCTTCCGAGTCCCAATTTCTTGAAAATGAGAAGTGGCATTAAATTTATGCTAGGGCCCAGATCACATAGAGATTTTTTAAACACACATATCCTAATTGTACAGGGGATTGTGATAGATCCTGGGTCCTTCCATTTGGGGGAAAGATTACTCATCACTACCGCACTACAATGGTGCATTTTCTCCCAATTTCCAACATTAACCACATTTGTCTTCTTCAACAATTCTTTCATAAACTTTGCTTAACCTGGCATTTGGAGTAGAGCATCCATTAACGGTGTATTTATGGACAACTTGCTCAACATGTCAACAATCTTTTTGAACTGGTCGTCCTTCTTTTTCTTGGCCAATCCTTTTGGATAAGGAGGTGAGATTCTTGATTCAACCTTGTCATCAATCGGGGCTTTCATGCCCACCTCATCATTATCAGCATGGGAGAGGATTTCATCAACCTTTCCCTCTCCTTCCTCGACAATCTTTTCCTCATTCTTTGGAGTCGTTGGCTCTTTGTCAACTTCATCTTCTTTATCCAATTTTGAGTTATCAACCTCGCTAGGCTTCACCGGGGCATGTCCAATCACCTTGCCACTCCTAGTGACAATAGCCATGCACTGACTATCTTTGTTGGGATTAGGCATTGTGTCACTAGGTAGTGTTCCCTTTATCCGGGGGTTCATTTGAGCTGACAAGTGATTCATTTGGGCTTCCAGATGCTTGATGGAGGCTGAATGTGAACTCAGTGTTTGGCAAAGGGTAGACACCTCCCCTCTTAATTCTTCATCCCGCTCTCAGTTCAACTCCACTTTATTAAAAACTCTAGACAGCATTTCATCAATTTTCAAGTTACCCACATCACTCACTCCCGGCTGATTGTGGGAGTTCCCAACTTTTGGAGGGGGAACATTTGGATTCGAACTCCGGTGATAGCGATTACCCTCTTGATTTGTCTCTCTATTACCCCACCTTATGTTTCTTTCTAGCCATCTCTGTGGCTCACGATTTCTCAAACCTTGGTTGTCATCCCTTGGGTTCCATGGGCCTTGGTTTGTGTTCGCGTATTTTGTGGGTATATAAAACGACACGCAAGTGCACGTGGTCGAACAAGTAGTAAGTGGCTTTAGTAAGCCAAGTATCGATCCCACAGAGACTTGGATGAAGTGCAATCTGCTCAAGCGTACTATATTTTACTTCTAAAATGCAGACAACAGTGTAACCAAAAGTTTGATATTTTGTTTAATAATTTTTATACTAAAGCTAAAACAATTATCTAATTTGAGTCTGAACTATGAATGAGAGCATGCTGAGGTTAAACGAACATGTAATGAAATTAATTGTCATCATAATTTGGTTAATCTTTTCCTCCAGTTGCTAGCCAAGAACTATTGCCAAGAGATTAAAACTCTCGTATTTAACCTCACTTAAGAATCATGAACCATCCACCTACATTTCTGTGATTAAATGCAATTCATGTTCTAGCCATACAATTCCGGTTCCTAAATTGACTAATACGACTTTCAGGTATATTTCTATCCTGAAAGCAAATCAAGACTTAATTTTCCCAAACCAAGTAAAGAACATATCCTATTAATTCACAACTTTCCAATTTCTTTCTCTCTCGAGTGAAACCAGACTTTTTAGATGTACATTAACGTAGGCCACACATTAACGCTGTAAGAACAATAATTAATAGAACAACATGGAAGAAAAGATGAAAAACCAAAGAATCAATGATCACATTTCATCACAATTGTTCATAACCTCAGCAAGAAGAGGAATTAGCCACTCATTTGTGGATTAAACATCTTAAAATGAGTGTTAATTATACAAGCAATTGAATTGAAGAAGAAAGAAAGAGAGAAAAAACCCTGATATTTTCGTCCCTCAACGGCCTGTAACCCACGTCCTTGCTCCACCAAGTCAGAATATTGAAAAATGAACCTAAGTGTTCTATTTATACTGTTGGGAATTTTTCCCGAAATAACGAGCAACGTGTCACGGAGTGCACCGCGGAGCACTGCCTCCGTGACACGCTACGGACGCGGACCCTCACTGGAACTGGGGGTCCAGGAATTAAGGCCCAACGTGGCACGACGTGCAACGCGGATCCAAGCCACCGTGCCACGGACCGGACGCGGACCCTCTCTGGAATTTGGGCGAATTTTCCCTATCGAGGCAGAAGGCCTCCGCGATGGCAGCGTGACACGGCTCCATCGCGGAGCCCCTTTATTTCGTGCTGTCCAATGCTTTATCCCTTGCTCGAATTCAAGTCCAACCCCGATATCATCCAACATGCATTTTAGCTTCCCGAAATTACATTTTACCTGCAAAACAATGCTACTCATGTTGGTTAGTATAAATTCACATTTTATGACCAATTACATGAAAATGTATACACATTGGTAGATAAACAAGGCTAAAATGGTACTTTTGAGTATCACTTGGGCATATAAATTTGCCCAAGATCACTTACCCCACACATAAATCCTTGTTCGTCCTCGAACAACAATCCTACACTTCATGCAATTTACATCCCAACCTCGCTACTTTGGTTCGACAATTTAGGCTACGGTCATACCGATTATTCAATACAACAAATCATCAAGAAAACATGCATGGTCTTATCAATGCAATGACCTTCAATACATTAAGACCTCCTAGACTTTAAGAATTGACTCTCGATATTGGAAAACTCATGCAAATCAGCTGATCAAGATATCGGACATGAAAATTAATCTCTCATCAAGCATGTGCCCTCACAACACAAGAGAATCTTCCCCTTTTTGCTCATATGACTCACAAACATTCAAGCAGGGGCATGAAAACACAATTTCGCTCTCTGTCCCAAAAGAATTCACATGCATCATGTCATGACCCATAAGCTTGCCCTTAGTGTATTACTCCACTAATATAAAGAAGTGCGATGTAAGATCACGTAGGACTTTAACTGGTTGGAATGGAAGCTACGGAACTAGTAAATATTGGATTAGCCAATAATAGCCACTAGCATCCTTAAGCGCCTTTTCAACACATCCCATCAACTCCTGGACATTTTTTCTTTTTTTCCATCATCCCATTCTTGATTCTTTTCTTTAGTATGACCCATCGTATTAAGCACACTTGACACAACAACAAAGATTATTCATGCACCTTCATTATCGTTTATTTATAGCAAGTGCACCTTCAACCTTTTCTTTTCTTCTCTCACTCTGCTTTTCTTTTTCTCTTCACCATTCTCACTCTTCGACACTTCGGGAAAATGATTTTCTCTTCTTAAGCGCTTAAGAGTTTTGTATAGACTTTACGGCTAATGAAAAGAAGGAATTAAGCTCGGTTTACACTTCATGACAAAAGAAAAAAATAATAGGCTAAAGGCTCAACGGGCTGACTAGGGTATACAATCAAGGTGTGTACGACAAGGAAAAATAGAAACTCTCGGTTAAAACAAAGAAATGCCTACATCCTTTCCTACAATACACCTCCTTCATTTCGTTTTGTACACACACCAGGCAAGTTCTAGACACTTCACAATAGCATGGAATAACAACACCTCACTTCACACTTTTTGCACATGCTTAATTCAAGATGTATTCACAGACTCTTCAATCAGCTAATTACAGGAATTCAAACATTAAGCCTCAATCACACTGAATCGAACTCTATGGCCTAGGTATCTCAACATATTTACAAAGTTGCATGCTTTCATATGAATCACCTTTGCATTTTAAATATCATGTACAACACGCAACCAGAATTTCGCAACCATACAGTAACTACAGGTTTTGGGATGCAACCCACCAAAGAAAAAAACTGAAAAATAATTGAAAAAAATCTACTCCTAACGACTACATTTCCCTTAAGACGGTTGTCATCCATCCATCATAGGGAACGGTCACTACTATGACTTCGGTTCAATGGGACCATTCTCAGTAAAAGAACCGAAAACAAACGCCGAGAAACCCAAGAATTAAAAAATGTTGAAAATATCGATCATTTCGATAGAAAAAATATGTACAAAATATTTTGAAAAATTTTTTTAAAAAAAATATCGATCATTTCGATAACAAAAATATGTACAGAATCAGAATCAGCTAGCAACATTCAGCAACACACATCATTCACATAAATATACAAACAGAACAACAAATTCAAAACTCACAGGGACAAACAAATTTTCACATACACGACAACAGAATAGAGCATACATACAAAACAGCCCAGCCCAGCACCTAACTACTCCACCCCACACTTAGCTCGAACACTGTCCCCAGTGTTCACAAAAATTAAAATAGCACAAAATCGGGTGGTGGAACTCCCTGATCAGTCAAAGTATTCCACTTCTTCGTCGGGTGCTGCTGCTTCATCTCCCATGTCCGAGTCGCCTCCGTCGTCATCATCGGACTCCACATCGGAGTCCACCCGACGTGTCTCCTCGTCTGTGGGGACATAATCATCTGTGGGCTCTACAAATGCTGGCCCCACTCGGCATAGAGCCCTGGCGTTTTCGCCGAAGCGGTAGTCTAACTCGAGCTGCCATAGCTCCTCCTCTGTCGCCGGCCTCCTGCCTATCCTCAGCTGGAGCATCTGCATCCCATACATCCGAGCCATATACTGGTCGTCACGAGCATGTCGCTCGCCAAGTGTAAGCACTGGCCCATGAGTGGTGTCGGGAGCCTTAGTTTTAGTAACATCTAAGGCCCGCCGCTCCATCTGCGGGATATAGTCAAGGGGCTCCTCCTCGACATCTAGGCCCCTGAGGAAGGTGGTGAGTAGTCCACCAAACCCATACTTGTGCCCCTGGTGCAACCGGGCTCTCTTCATGGCGGAGATAATTACTGCCCCCACATTGATCTCCAGCTCTTTCATCAGGGCGTACACCAGGCATACACGATCCCGGGTTACATCTATCATATGTACCCTTGGGATTAGGCATGAGCAGACTATCTTCAGCCAGATTCGAGTTTCCCTGTTCATTTGTGAATATGACAAAGTCTGGTGGTAACCCCTCTCTTTGTGTCTGCTCCATCTAGCTATTGATCGGGTCCCATATAATGTGCGTCTGATGTCCACATACGGTGGGGTAATGTTTAGCTGTCGGAGTACATGGGCGTCTGTGTCCCGCGCTCCTATGATGGCATTGAGGTGGTGGGGCTCCAAAGTGACTATTTGCCCTCTGATCTTGATGGTGTGACTTCAGATCGTCGGGTTCCAATTGGCATAGAACTCCCGAACCAGGTGCAAATTGCATTCCTTGGGCTCTTCAAATATGAAATTGAGCCCAGCTACCTCGATCCGGTGGACCATCCTAGGGAACTCCTGTGCCAATGGTTCCCGTGCTATATGCTCCTCGGGGAAATATTTGTTTTCTTTGTGCTTTGCGTACCACTTTTTCCCCTCATCAGTCACCCATCTCATTCCGTATTGGTGGTGTTGGCCGCGTGGAACTGCTGGTGCAGCTGGGACTGCTGTGCCCAGTCTGATTCGCTTCCTTCCGGCGCCCAAAGCTGATGCGCCTTTTCCTTTCTCTTGCCGCTTGCCATTTTACCTGTCAACCCAAGTAAACAAGATCAATGTTAAGCTCACGGATATTAACTTCGGCTAAGGTCAAGTTACACTAGGTTACCCCACACTTAGTCCTTAGCTATAGTTACAACAATACGGCAAGATTATCTTTATTTACACACAATAAACAACTATACAATCATGCCTAGTGCGTTCGAAAAATTTGACGGTATAACTTCTGCGTACTACTCAGACTTCGTACAGCTAATCACAATCACTACCATCGCTAACATTTTACACATCGCACTTAGCGAAGAAAAACAAAGAAATAAAAACAACAACAAAAATTTATCTACACGAACCTATACAACTAACCAAATTCTTACAAATTTCAACATTCCCTTCACCCGAGAATCCGTCGTTCTATTAACATCCTAACAATTAGTACATCGACTCATCTCATTCAACATTTACATCCCGGCATAAAATTCACAATTTCAATACATTCTCAACTTCAAATTCAACATACAAGCCCTAGAATTGATATTATCAATCAAATTCGATTAATTTATGCAATTGACAAGTTCAAGCAATCATAATGACATTCCGAACATTCATCATCAACAATTAACTCGAATTCATGATTAATTACTACGTAGGGAAATTTAGCTCACCTCCCATGCTCAATATCGAAGAAAATTGACAAGAATTGAGAGGAAATCGGAAAACATACCTTGAATTTGAAGAATCAACGAAAACTTGTTGAATTTCTTGTCGTACTCCGTGTCACATTGATGGGGGATGGATTTTGGGGGGTTTGGTCCCGGAGAGATTAAAAAATGAGGGAAAAGGGAGGGTTTTCGGTGTTAAAAAGTAAGGAAATCGCGCGGTTCACCCGGCGACCCGGTGTGACCCGTCGCGATATACAAGGCAACGTGTCACGGAGTGCATCGCGGTGCACTGCCGCCGTGACACGGAGCCATCACGAGACTGTTCTAGAAAATTTTAAAATTTCCGGATTATACCTCAACGTGTCACTTTTTATTAATTTTTCATACCTCGACTTTTCCTTCGCGATTCCGTGCATATTTTTCTCCGTTTGACCTGAAATTCATTTCACTATACAAAATTGGTTAGAATTATAGGTTTCACTCTAAATACAAATAAAACTAAAACTAAAACAAAATTTTTTTTTGTAGTAAATCAAGAAAAAGAAAAAGAAAAAGAAAAATCTATTTACACTTTACAAAAAGAAAGAAATTTTTTTTTTCACGGGTTGCCTCCCGTGCAGCGCCTGGTTTACCGTCGCGGCTCGACGTCATTAAGATCAATTGTCCTCTAGGGTGATGGACAATTTCTCTCGATCACCGTCCTCCCCCCAGTAGTGCTTACACCTTTCCGGTGGTTTTCCCAACAACTCCCGTGAATCCTTAATCTGCTTATCATCACCTTGATCAATCACATTGATCACCGAGAGTTCTTCTTGCACCATCAGGAGCTTGGGTGCCTTGTACACATCGAACACCTCCACCTTGTCGTGTGCTCGCATTGTTAGCTGCCCCGCAGCTACGTCAATTAGTGCTTTCCCGGTTGCCAAGAAAGGACGTCCCAAAATAAATGGGACTTTCGCGTCTGGTTCAAAATCCAGCACAACAAAATCTACCGGGAATATTAGGGAGCCAACTTGCACGAGAACGTCCTCCACAATGCCATCAGGTCTGGCTAAGGATCGATTCGCCAATTGCAAGATCACAGTTGTGGGTCTAGGACTCCCTAGACCCAACTTTCTGAATACCGATGACGACATCAAATTTATGCTCGCTCCAAAATCACACAACCCACGAGCTCGGATGCTCTGCCCAATAGTAATCTGGATAGTAAAACTCCCAGGGTCTTTTAGCTTTGTGGGCAGTCTATTTTGAATCTGGGAAGTGCACTCCTCCGTTAGAGCCACCGTAGCATACTCAGTCAACCGACTTTTGTTTGCCACGATGTCCTTTATATACTTAGCATATTTCGACACTCCCTGCAAGACATCAACAAGAGGTAAGTTAATATGTACCTGTTTCAGCACCTCCATGAATTTCTTGAAACATGCCTCCTCCTTGTGTTTCTTTAGTCTTTGAGGGAATGGGGCTGGAGGTCTTTCTGATTCAACTTCCTTAGTCTTCCCCCTCTCAGTACTTTGCTCCCTCTCAACTTCTGCTGCTCCCGACTGTTGAGGTGGTCTTTCTGGTTCCACCTCTTTCAGCTGCAAACCACTCCTTGTGGTCACTGCATTTACCTGCTTAGGATTGGGATCCGTGTCACTCGGCAGTCCTACTCTAGGCCTTGTGTTTTGGGCACTAGCAAATTGCCCAAATTGATATTCAAGTGCCTTGGTAGCTAACTGGTTGTTTTTCACTTCGGCTGCCAATTTCACATAGTCAGCCTGCAATTGAGCTTTGTTAGCTATCATGGTCTTGAACATCTCCTCAATGCTGGGTGATGGTGGTGGAGGAGGTGCATTGTTGTTTCTGAATTGTGCTTGATAATTCTGTTGCCCTCCTTGGTTCCTTTGCACACCCTGACCCGAACTTTGGCCCTGATGGTTGTTGCTACCCCATGAGAAATTAGGGTGATTCCTCCAATTTGAATTGTAGCTACTACCATACTATTGGTGATTCCTTTGCGCATTACCCACAAAGTTTACCGAGTCAGGATTGTCTCCACAACACTCAGCTGAGTGCTCACTACTTCCACACACTTCACACCACATCTGCTGTACTGCATTAACTGGGGCTTGAGGCTGGTTCAATGTCATGTTGCTGAAGTGGGTGTTAAGTTGGTTTTGCAATGCAGCTATCTGTGTAGCGATAGCTGTAAACCCATCCACTTCTAGCACTCCTGCTGCTTTCCTTGTCCCACATCTTGATGAATCAGCATTCCATTCTGGATTGCCCTGCGAAATACGGTCCAACAAGGTATACAGCTCCTCATAAGTTTCTCCAGCGCTTGCCCTCCAGCTGTTGAGTCTAGCAATATTTTGGTGTGGGGTTCCAAACCCTCAATAAAAGTGTGCACCAACACATCATTGGACTGATGATGATGAGGACAATCCCGCAACATGGATTTGAATCTCTCACAGGCCTGATATAAATTTTCTCCCTCTCTCTGTTTGAAACTTAGAATTTGACTTCTAAGTCTTGTTGTTTTACCGGAGGGAAAAAACCGTATCAAAAACTTCCGTGCAAGATCATCCCACGTAGATATAGAATTTGGTGGCTCAGCTTTCAACCACCTCTTGGCTTCTCCTAATAATGAGAATGGGAACAATGTAAGCCGTCACATAGTCTGATGACACTCCAGCAGGGATGTAACTGTCACTTATCTCCAAAAAATTTTGGAGATGCTGCTGTGGATCTTCATGAGGGAGACCGGTAAACTAGCCACTAGTGTGCAGCAACTGCACCATATTCTATTTAAGTTCAAATCTCCCTCCTGGCTCAGGTTTGCGGATACTAGATGTAACATTATTGGCATGTGGGATTGCCACCTCGCGAACCGGCCGAGCTGCTACTTCTTCAGGCACTAACACTGCCCGTACTACAGGTGGATTCTGTTGTTGCTCCATGATCGTCTGTCTGAGCAACTGCAACTTTCTTTGTAGAGCTTCTCTCCGTTTACTGTGAAATATCCTTTCTGGCTCTATATATGATTCCACCAGCTCCTTGTCTCTTGCCAGTGTTCAACAACAATTAAGTCTGCAAAATACAGGCTAAGACCAAGTTGTCAACACTAAGAAAATAAAAATACAGTAATTTAAAACTTAAAACAAATTCACCAATTGCCAAGTCCCTGGCAACGGCGCCAAAAACTTGTTCGCGTGTTTTGTGGGTATATAAAACGACACGCAAGTGCACGTGGTTGAACAAGTAGTAAGTGGCTTTAGTAAGCCAAGTATCGATCCCATAGAGACTTGGATGAAGTGCAATCTGCTCAAGTGTACTATATTTTACTTCTAAAAATGCAGACAACAGTGTAACCAAAAGTTTGATATTTTGTTTTATAATTTTTATACTAAAGCTAAAACAATTATCTAATTTGAGTCTGAACTATGAATGAGAGCATGCTGAGGTTAAACGAACATGTAATGAAATTAATTATCATCATAATTTGGTTAATCTTTTCCTCCAGTTGCTAGCCAAGAACTATTGCCAAGAGATTAAAACTCTCGTATTTAACCTCACTTAAGAATCATAAACCATCCACCTACATTTCTGTGATTAAATGCAATTCATGTTCTACCCATACAATTGCAGTTCCTAAATTGACTAATACGACTTTCAGGTATATTTCTATCTTAAAAGAAATCAAGACTCAATTTTCCCAAACCAAGTAAAGAACATATCCTATTAATTCACAACTTTCCAATTTCTTGCTCTCTCAAGTGAAACCGGACTTTTTAGATGTACATTAACGTAGGCCACACATTAATGCAGTAAGAACATGAATTAATAGAACAACATGGAAGAAAAGATGAAAAACCAAAGAATCAATGATCACATTTCATCACAATTGTTCATAACCTCAGCAAGAAGAGAATTAGCCACTCATTTGTGGATTAAACATCTTAAAATGAGTGTTAATTATACAAGCAATTGAATTGAAGAAGAAAGAAAGAGAGAAAAAACCCTGATATTTTCGTCCCTCAACTGCCTGTAACCCACTTCCTTGCTCCACCAAGTCAAAATATTGAAAAATGAACGTAAGTGTTCTATTTATACTGTTGGGAATTTTTCCCGGAATAACGAGCAACGTGTCACGGAGTGCATCGCGGAGCACTGCCTCCGTGACACGCTACGGACGCAGACCCTCACTGGAACTGGGGATCCAGGAATTAAGGCCCAACGTGGCACGGCGTGCAACACGGAGCCAAGCCACCGTTCCACGGACCGGACGCAGACCCTCTCTGGAATTTGGCCGAATTTTCCCTATCCAGGCAGAAGGCCTCCGCGATGGCAGCGTGACATGGCTCCATCGTGGAGCCCCTTTATTTCATGTTGTCCAATGCTTTATCCCTTGCTCGCATCCAAGTTCAACCCCGATATCATCCAACATGCATTTTAGCTTCCCGAAATTACATTTTACCTGCAAAACAATGCTAATCATGTTGGTTAGTATAAATTCACATTTTATTACCAATTACATGAAAATGTATACACATTGGTAGATAAACAAGGCTAAAATGGTACTTTTGAGTATCACTTGGGCATATAAATTTGCCCAAGATCAGTTTGCTCCTTGAAATCCAGGTCAAGGACATCCCATTTGGTTGCCCATGCATTGACATTCTTCTTTATATCTTGGCGGTGATGACTCTCCCTTATATTGTAAGGGACCTTGCATTTCCATAGCATTTACCACCTTGGGCCCTGCTCCCATCATGTGTCTTGTTATAAATTCTTATTGTGTCATCATCTTAGCAAGATTCTCATCCCGCTCTTCATCCGTTTTTCGCAACTCCGTCGCCAATGCACTTGAGCTTATCTCATGAGTGGACATATTTGTTTCCCTCGTGTTCTAAGCCCTATTGGTCTTTTTCATTATGTATAGAAGGACTTTGGCCAACCCATATGTTTGATCCATAATAGAACCACCAGCTAGGATGTTGGCTATGGACTTGTTGATTGAATCAATGGCCCTTTAGAAGCTTTGGAGAAGTACTCCATCTGGCAGTCCATGATTTGGGCAAAGAACAACCTTCTTTTTAAACCTTTACCATGCCTCATGCAAAGGCTCTCCCGGTTCTTGCCTGAAATTTGTAATATCATCGCTCAGCTAAAGCTTCTTTGATGGAGGAAAAAAATGGTCCAGGAAGGGCTCTGTTAACTCTTGCCAAGAAGTAATACATCTTAGAGGAAATTCCTCTAGCCACATTATTGCCTCCCCCATTAGTGAAAAAGTAAAGAGTCTTAACCTGATTATATCTCCAAGAAGTTTCTCAAATGTCATTCGCGTCCTCGCTTGGTTTTCTGCCAAAGAGCTCCTTCATTTGCAACTAGTGCAACATGGTGCTCGTGACATGAAATACTGCATTCCCAATCGTCGGTGGTAGGCGAATGGCTCCCGCAATTTCTGGTATCACCAGATTATCTTCATCGTGTTCCTTGTTACCTTCCATTGAGCTATCCCCTGCTTCGGAGTGATAAATCATGTGGTTATGAGATCCTAACAACACAACAAACTCATGTCAAGTAGCTACAATGCAAAACTATTTCAACTTAACAATCAACACGAGAATATCAAGCGCTAGTCCCCGACAATGGCTCCATTTTTGATAACGTCCAAAATATATCCTTCATGAAAATAATATACATGGCCGAAATATCAAAACAAGCAACCCGATGAGTGTCGGGTTGAATCCCACGAGGACTAGGAAATGATAGATACAAGTGTCGGTTGAGAAATTGACGTTAGCTTGCACCACGTAGATTCAATACAAAAACAAATAAAATTGGGGGGGGGGGGGTAACATCTGCAGAGAATTTTATTGGGTGATTTAGTGAAATAAAACTGCAAGATCAACTAAGTTGTCAACAAGAGTGTGAAAGACTAGAGGTGTAGTGTAGATGAAATACTAACTAGATCTGGACATGCCAGGTCATCTTATGAGTTCAACAAGTATAAATAATCTCGAGAAATGGGTAGTTACAGCTTTTCAGCCTTCTAAGAGAATCTCCCTATCTTAGCTAAGAGAATGTTCTTCTCCTATAAAGGGAAACAATGATGTTATATATGCTTTGCTCTCTCTCAATATCTCTATTTCTATCTCTCCTTCTGCATATCTCAATACAAAGTACTTTATCTTCTATTTATATCCTGAAAAGTAGGGCACTTTTTATCTCTTTTACTGTGTTGGACAATTATACCCTTGAGCACCATTCGGAATCGGTGGAGATACCGGCGGTTTGCCAGTTCAAATCCGTGAACTACCAAGTACCTTTTTTGGGCCCTTACTCAATTTCAGTGAACATCGGCGGTTCACTCGGCATTTTGCCGATACCAATCAAAGAACCACCAGATCTTCAAGCTATTTTCCAAAACTTTGGGTGTCCTTCGGCGACTGGACCGGCGAATCTCCGCTAGCAATTTGTGAACTGCCGGTGGCATTAATCCTCAAAGGCAGTGATGTGCGGCCTTTGGTCGGTGTTTCATCGGTTTTTATCTATGGATCGCTGATTTACTCTCGCTCCCTTCTTTTTGCTCTATTTTTTGCTCTTTTCTTCACATTTAGTCATCTGCACACAACAAAAGAAAAGGGGCATAAAATCTAGATAATCAACTCAAGAACTAAGAAAAAAATCAAGTTTTAGAGCCTAATGAGTTGGTAAATTACCAACTCATCACCGGCTTCTCTAGATAGTATTTGGCTTCTTTTTATGCATTGAACCATTTTAGGCCATGTTCCTCAATAGCTTGGGCTCTGAACCTCCTAGCAGGGGGTGCTCGTGCGGCCAATGAGCTAGGTGCAGCTCCCTTTCTCAGCCATTTGAAATCTTTTCTTGAAGTCACTACCTCATTGCCTTTGTTTGCACATAAAAGCGTAGCACCTACCAACCATAAATAACATCATAGAAAAAATTAGCACATGAACATCATGTCTAGCTAATTATGTTTATGAGATACAAAACAACCGCACACTTAATTCGCTAGCATGGTGGTGAATGTTCGTCAAATAGGATATTCAAACTTCCCCCATTATCATGGCAAACCTTTACAACCCACCATATTCGCAATTTTTGACAAACCTTCAATAGTCAAATTCATGAACCTCGCTACACCTTTTGTGAAATTTTCAATTTCCTCCTTACAAGAGTGCATCAAAATTAGCCACTCCCAACAACTTCACCAATTCACAATTCACAACAACTCATGTGTGGAGGGTTTTTTTCACAATGTACACCCAAAACAAAAATTTTCCTTTATTTTCAACATTCGTCCACAATCAATTGTAGCAATTTCAAATTCCTAATATTATCAACAATCACAAACAATTTAAGAAACATCTTTTTCCACAATAATACAACAACCTTGAGAATTTCATAAAAAACCTTTACAACCCATTCACCACTTCTCTTCATAGCTAAAACTCCAAAGATCAACAATAACATCAACATGATGATGTCCAAATCCACTCCTCACAATGAGAAAGTGTAAACGGTTATCACAATATAATTATTCAACTTGTGAGTTGGGGTTGAATCCACAGGGAATAGAGATTTGATGAGACAAAAGTTGTCTATAGAATTGAATTAAGTTGAATCATTATCTTAAAAATGGAAAAGTAAATATTGAGGGTTAAAATGATCTCCAACATAAGTTAAATTCAATCAATCAAGTACAAGGAAGCCAACTTGAATAAGCAAAGATGAGCAAGTGCTAGAGGTGTGCGAACATGGCATCAATTGGATTGGAGTTAACTAAGAAATCAAATTATTACTCACAAGCATAAATACTTGTGTACAAGGAAGTACTCTATGTTTCTCAACCTCTTGAGTATCTTTAGCCTCAGGTTTTCTCAAAGCCCAAGGTCCCATACACATCAACCACTACAACTTGGGCAAGAATTGACTATTTCTATCCCTCAATTCTTTAATGGGTATATGAAAATAGATTTTGGCTATCTCTAGCCTAACTCCATAAAATCAAAAACCAAATACCCACCAATATTTTCTCAACCATATTCTACTCCCCTTTTTCATGCAACAATAGAATAAGTAAACACAAACCATATTTGCAACTATGGATAATTCAATTATAATTTGGAGAAAACAATAGATTTATGCTAAATAAGTAAGTCAAAGAATAAAATAGCAACACCCAACCCAATTTAGACCCTATCATGCACACATCCCTAGCAAGATGTTTAGTTTCTCATGGATGAAGAAAAAGAGATTATATTAGTAAATAAAATCATATCATTCATGATCCAGAGTAAATTTCAAGCTCAAAGTTGGTCTTCAATGGAGGTTTTTACCTTATGAAGGAAGAAGAAGATGAAGAAAAGCTCTTTAACTTTTTCTCTCTCTAAAAATTATAAACAATATAATTCTCTAATGGAATGGAAATATCTGGTAGTTTTCAAGGATTGTACAGAAATAGGTTAAAGCTACTCCTCTTTTCTTATGCTAGATGATTTTACCCTTCTAATGAAAACCTCACTTGCGAGGCACCGATGGATCCACAGAGCACCGCCCGATTGCAATTATGGGCCAGTGTCTTCTGTAGTAGTTCGATGTTGACACTCGCGGTTCGCAGGTACTAACCCACATTCTGTCGGTGTTCCTTCCACTTCTACACAGTATTCTGTTGCATTTTGTCGGCATTTTTATGGTGTCATCAGGTGGAGCACTTGTCTTCTTCTTAAAGCTCCATGCTTTTATTCAATTCCTTGCTTTCTCTCTTTAACTTGAATGCCTGAAAAAACTAAAGAGAAAGAGCATAAAATCTTCCTAAATGACTTGAAAACTGATCACGGGCAAAAATAGCATGCCCGAGATACGCTTTATGACTTAAATTAGTCTTGTTTATCTAAGTTATTGTATACATTTTCATGTAATTTTATATGAAGTTAAGATATGTGCTAACCAACATGAGTAGCCTTTGTTTTGTAGGTTTTGATGACTTTTGAGTAACTAATCCATGAGTTGGTGAAGTAGAGGCTTGGAAACGGAATTAACACGCGAACGTCGGCAAAATGGAGGCACAAAACAGCCCACCTGCGCATTGGCAATGTGCCACGGCAGGCAGGCCGAACACAACAACCCACCTGCGTGTTGGGAACGTGCCACGGCAGGTTGGCTGCGCGACCAAGAGGTGGCAACGCGCTGCCCAAGCAGCGTGACACGCTGCCAACGCGGCAGGGTGCTTCCGGGGCCAAGTTCGGGTGATTTCCAGAGAGCCTCCGCATTCGTAGTGTGTCACAGTGGCAGTGCTCCGCGATGCACTCCGTGACACGTTGCTTGTTATTCTGGGAAAGAGTCCTACTACTATAAATAGCACACTTAGGTTTATTTTTCATAATTCTGACTTGGTGGAGCAAGGACGTGGGTTACAGGCAGTTGAGGGATGAAAAGTTCAGGGTTTTTTCTCTCTTTCTTCCTTCTTTAATTCAATTGCTTGTATGATTAACACTCTTTTTAAGATGATTAATCCACAAATGAGGGGATAATTCCTCTCCTTGCTGAAGTTATGAACAATTGTGATGAAATTTGATTATTGATTCTATGGTTTTTCATCTTTTCTTCCATGTTGTTCTATTAATTCTTGTTTCTACTGCATTGGTGAGTGGCCAACATTAATGTACATCTAAAAAGTCCGGTTTCACTCGAGAGAGCAAGAAATTGGAAAGTTGTGAATTAATAGGATATGTTCTTTACTTGGTTTGGGAAAATTGGGTTTTGATTAGCTTTCAGGATAGAAATATACCTAAAAGTCATACTAGTCACTTTAGGAACCGGAATTGTATGGCTAGAACTTGAATTGCATTTGATCACATAAATGTAGACGGATGGTTCATGATTCTTAAGTGAGGTTAAATACGAGAGTTTTAATCTCTTGGCAAATGTTCTTGGCTAGCAACAGCAAGAAATGATTAACCAATTTTTGATGATAATAAATTTCATTACATGTTCGTTTAACCTCAGCATGCTCTTATTCATAATTCAGATTCAAAGTAGATAATTGTTCTTAGTTTTAGTATAAAAATTTATAAAACAAACTATCAACGTTTTGGTTAAATTGTTGTCTGTATTTTCAGAAGTAAATTATAGTATACTTGAGCAAATTGCGCTTAATCCAAGTCTCTGTGGGATCGATACTTGGCTTACTAAAGCCACTTACTACTTGTTCTACCACGTGCACTTGCGTGTTGTTTTGTATACCCACAAACACCCGAACAAGTTTTTGGCGCCGTTGCCGGGGACTTGGCAATTGGTGAATTTGTTTTAAGTGTTAATTTACTGTATTTTTATTTTCTTAGTGATGACAACTTGGTCTTAGTGTTTGTTTTAATTCTTTTTCATTTTATTTTTTTCTTTTTCGGATACCCTTATTGACATGACATCGTGGAATACAAATGTTTTAAATGGTGGATACTCATATTTTGGCGAATCTTATCTGAATTGTAGAGGACACCACTCGTGGTAACACTGTAACACGTGCAATATATGTGGTGGTCAAGATGGCCATTGGGATGGCTGTCCGAATGCATATTCCCCTCCCCCAAGCCCCTACTATGATCCTTCTGTTGTTTTTTCTGAATATAGGCATGCTGAAAATGAGGACTTGGGACGCCAAGCTCGAATAGAAGACATGCTGAAACAACTCCTGGAGCAATCAGAAGCAATGAAGGAGGCGATGGCAGTATTGAGAATTCAGCAAGAAGAGAATGCAGAGGCTCTAGAAAGGATTTAGCGTCAAACTCACGGAGATGATTGCTGAGGCTGAAGCTTGTGATAAATTGCAGGTGACAGTTTTAGCCGATATTCTAGAGGAACTACAAGAGGAAGACAAGGGTGAATTTTTGGATGAAGCCCAACAGTTAGAATCTCTTGAGGGTCCCCGTGATGGGCTCACATTTATGGAAAATCCATTCATGGAAGAAGAGATAGAGTATCCACCATTCGACATTAATGGAGAGATAGATGTCGATGCTGAGAAGGTGTATACAAGTAAGGAGGTCAAGCACAATGCATTTTCAGAGTTGAGGTTTATTGGACCACACTTGAAGCATTTTTCGACATTAAGTTTGGTTGAAAACATAGAAATAGAGTCTTCCAAGCTTATAGAGAAATGTCTAGAGGAGGACCAAGCCTCGTATATTTTGAAATATGCTGACTAGGAGAGACAAAATGACTTCGCTTACTTAAGGGCCAATAAGTGCAAAAGGCAACATCTACTACTTGGTCCTTACAATTTTTCACCACCACCCCTGGAGCATAAGAGGAAACTAGAGAAGAAATTAGGGGTGAGATTCATATCCTAAAGGTGGAGGAAAAAGCACTGAAACTTGATACGTCGTGTCGCGACGTAAAATTAGGCGCTGCTTGGGAGGCAACCCAAGGGTACCATAGGTACCATTTTAATTTCTTGCATTTAAGTTGATTTTATTTATTTCTTTGTTCTATTTTTCATCTTGTGTTGTTTGGTGGAAAGTTAAGCACAGATGGAGGGGAAGTCTGAGTACCCGTGGAGGAGGAAGCTAACAAGCATGGAAGAGAAAAAGTGTGGGGTCGAACACCCACTTGTGCAAAGTTAAAAGTGCCTGAAGAAAGGGGGAACAAAAGAGCAAAAAGAAAGATGAAAAGAGAAAAAAGTGAAGTGAGGGAAGGGAAATTTGTAATGAAGGCGTGATGTATTAAAAGCGCTTAGGGAAAGATAGTCACTATTCCTGTCAATAATAGTACTTACCCGCACCTGAGTTACATTACAACCTAAAAAGTCCTACTTGATCTTACATTCATACATCCTTAAATTAGTGGAATAAAACACTAAGGGCAAGCTTATGGGTCATTACATAATGCATGTGAATTCTTTGTGAGAGTGAGTGTAATTCTATTCATGTACCCACACATGTTGTGATTTAAAAAAAATTGTTTTTGCGTGTGATTGGGTAACTCTCTTTCCGCGAGGGGCACATGTTGAATGAAGGATATAATTCATGTGGGATTTCTTAATGAGTTGATTTGCATGAGTTTGCAAAGATTGAGAGTGGATTCTTGAGGTCAAGAGGTCTTAACATCGTTGTATTTCATTTATGTGATTAAATTGTGCATGCTCTATTTGTAGCTTGTTATCTTACGTAATCATTATAGCCGTAAATTGAATTATCTTGCTAAATTAGTTGTGTGGGAGTCTCCATATGCATGATATGTAAAAGGTTGTTCGAGGACGAAAAAGGCTTTAAGTGTGTGGTTGTGATCACGGGCAAAAATAGCATGCCCGAGATACGCTTTATGACTTAAATTAGTCTTGTTTATCTAAGTTATTGTATTCATTTTCATGTAATTTTATATGAAGTGAAGATATGTGCTAACCAACATGATTAGCCTTTGTTTTGTAGGTTTTGATGACTTTTGAGTAACTAATCCATGAGTTGGTGAAGTAGAGGCTTGGAAACGGAATTAACACGCAAACATCGGCAAATAAAGTGTGGGGTCGAACACCCACTTGTATGATTAACACTCGTTTTATGATGATTAATCCACAAATGAGTGGATAATTCTTCTCCTTGCTGAGGTTATGAACAATTGTGATGAAATTTGAATATTGATTCTATGGTTTTTCATCTTTTCTTCCATGTTGTTCTATTAATTCTTGTTTCTACTACATTGGTGTGTGGCCTACATTAATGTACATCTAAAAAGTTCGGTTTCACTAGAGAGAGCAAGAAATTAGAAAGTTGTGAATTAATAGGATATGTTCTTTACTTGGTTTGGGAAAATTGGGTTTTGATTAGCTTTCAGGATAGAAATATACCTGAAAGTCATATTAGTCAATTTTGGAACCGGAATTGTATGGCTAGAACTTGAATTGCATTTGAGCACAGAAATGTAGACGGATGGTTCATGATTCTTAAGTGAGGTTAAATACGAGAGTTTTAATCTCTTGGCAAATGTTCTTGGCTAGCAACAGGAAGAAAAGATTAACCAATTTATGATGATAATAAATTTCATTACATGTTCGTTTAACCTCAGCATGCTCTTATTCATAGTTCAAATTCAAAGTAGATAATTGTTCTTAGTTTTAGTATAAAAATTTATAAAACAAACTATCAACGTTTTGGTTACATTGTTGTCTACATTTTCAAAAGTAAATTATAGTATACTTGAGCAAATTGCGCTTAATTCAAGTCTCTGTGGGATCGATACTTGGCTTACTAAAGCCACTTACTACTTGTTCGACCACGTGCACTTGCGTGTTGTTTTGTATACCCACAAACACCCGAACATGTTTTTGGCGCCGTTGCCGGGGACTTGGCAATTGGTGAATTTGTTTTAAGTGTTAATTTACTGTATTTTTATTTTCTTAGTGATGACAACTTGGTCTTAGTGTTTTTTTTAATTCTTTTTCATTTTATTTTTTTCTTTTTCGGATACCCTTATTGACATGACATCGTGGAATACAAATGGTTTAAATGGTGGATACTCATATTTTGGCGAATCTTGTCTGAATTGCGGAGGACACCACTCGTGGCAACACTGTAACAATTGCAATATATGTGGTGGTCAAGATGGCCATTGGGATGGCTGTCCGAATGCATATTCCCCTCCCCCAAGCCCCTACTATGATCCTTCTGTTGTTTTTTCTGAATATAGGCATGCTGAAAATGAGGACTTAGGATGCCAAGCTCGAATAGAAGACATGCTGAAACAACTCCTGGAGCAATCAGAAGCAATGAAGGAGGCCATGGCAGTATTGAAAATTCAGCAAGAAGAGAATGCAGAGGCTGTAGAAAGGATGAGCGTCAAACTCACGGAGATGATTGCTGAGGCTGAAGCTTGTGATAAATTGCAGGTGACAGTTTTAGCCGATATTCTAGAGGAACTACAAGAGGAAGACAAGGGTGAATTTTTGGATGAAGCCCAACAATTAGAATCTCTTGAGGGTCCCCGTGATGGGCTCACATTTATGGAAAATCCATTCATGGAAGAAGAGATAGAGTATCCCCCATTTTACATTAATGGAGAGATAGATGTCGATGCTGAGAAGGTGTATACAAGTAAGGAGGTCAAGCACAATGCATTTTTAGAGTTGAGGTTTATTGGACCACACTCGAAGCATTTTTCGACATTAAGAAATGTCTAGAGGAGGACCAAGCCCCGTATATTTTGAAATATGCTGACTCGGAGAGACAAAATGACTTCACTTACTAAAGGGCCAATTAGTGCAAAAGGCAACATCTACTACTTGGTCCTTACAATTTTTCACCACCACCCCTGAAGTATAAGAGGAAATTGGAGAAGAAATTAGGTGTGAGATTCATATCCTCAAGGTGGAGGAAAAAGCGGTGAAACTTGATACGTCGTGCCGCGACGTAAAATTAGGCGCTGCTTGGGAAGCAACCCAAGGGTACCATGGGTACCATTTTAATTTCTTGCATTTAAGTTGATTTTATTTATTTCTTTTTTCTATTTTTCATCTTGTGTTGTTTGGTGGAAAGTTAAGCACAGATGGAGGGGAAGTCTGAGTACCCGTGGAGGAGGAAGCTAACAAGCATGGAAGAGAAAAAGTGTGGGGTCGAACACCCACTTGTGCAAAGTTAAAAGTGCCTGAAGAAAGGGGGGAACAAAAGAGGAAAAAGAAAGATGAAAAGAGAAAAAAGTGAAGTGAGGGAAGGGAAGTTTGTAATGAAGGCGTGATGTATTAAAAGCGCTTAGGGAAAGATAGTCACTATTCCTGTCAATAATAGTACTTACCCGCACCTGAGTTACATTACAACCTAAAAAGTCCTACTTGATCTTACATTCATACATCCTTAAATTAGTGGAATAAAACACTAAGGGCAAGCTTATGGGTCATTACATAATGCATGTGAATTCTTTGTGAGAGTGAGCGTAATTCTATTCATGTACCCACACATGTTGTGATTTAAAAAAATTGTTTTTGCGTGTGATTGGGTAACTCTCTTTCCGTGAGGGGCACATGTTGAATGAAGGATATAATTCATGTGGGATTTCTGAATGAGTTGATTTGAATGAGTTTGCGAAGATTGAGAGTCGATTCTTGAGGTCAAGAGGTCTTAACATCGTTGTATTTCATTTATGTGATTAAATTGTGCATGCTCTATTTGTAGCTTGTTATCTTACGTAATCATTATAGCCGTAACTTTAATTATCTTGCTAAATTAGTTATGTGGGAGTCTCCATATGCATGATATGTAAAAGGTTGTTCGAGGACGAAAAAGGCTTTAAGTGTGTGGTTGTGATCACGGGCAAAAATAGCATGCCCAAGATACGCTTTATGACTTAAATTAGTCTTGTTTATCTAAGTTATTGTATACATTTTCATGTAATTTTATATGAAGTGAAGATATGTGCTAACCAACATGATTAGCCTTTGTTTTGTAGGTTTTGATGACTTTTGAGTAACTAATCCATGAGTTGGTGAAGTAGAGGCTTGGAAACGGAATTAACACGCGAACATCGGCAAATAAAGTGTGGGGTCGAACACCCACTTGTATGATTAACACTCGTTTTATGATGATTAATCCACAAATGAGTGGCTAATTCTTCTCCTTGCTAAGGTTATGAACAATTGTGATGAAATTTGAATATTGATTCTATGGTTTTTCATCTTTTCTTCCATGTTGTTCTATTAATTCTTGTTTCTACTACATTGGTGTGTGGCCTACATTAATGTACATCTAAAAAGTCCGGTTTCACTAGAGAGAGCAAGAAATTGGAAAGTTGTGAATTAATAGGATATGTTCTTTACTTGGTTTGGGAAAATTGGGTTTTGATTATCTTTCAGGATAGAAATATACCTGAAAGTCATATTAGTCAATTTAGGAACCGGAATTGTATGGCTAGAACTTGAATTGCATTTGATCACAGAAATGTAGATGGATGGTTCATGATTCTTAAGTGAGGTTAAATACGAGAGTTTTAATCTCTTGGCAAATGTTCTTGGCTAGCAACAGGAAGAAAAGATTAACCAATTTATGATGATAATAAATTTCATTACATGTTCGTTTAACCTCAGCATGCTCTTATTCATAGATCAAATTCAAAGTAGATAATTGTTCTTAGTTT
This sequence comes from Datura wrightii, assembly GCA_035772735.1. Classification (NCBI taxonomy): domain Eukaryota; kingdom Viridiplantae; phylum Streptophyta; class Magnoliopsida; order Solanales; family Solanaceae; genus Datura; species Datura wrightii. Next base: position 65,438,173 of record JASDFA010000008.1, on the reverse strand, counting down.
TAGTATAAAAATTTATAAAACAAACTATCAACGTTTTGGTTACGTTGTTGTCTGCATTTTCAAAAGTAAATTATAGTATACTTGAGCAAATTGCGCTTAATCCAAGTCTCTGTGGGATCGATACTTGGCTTACTAAAGCCACTTACTACTTATTCGACCAAGTGCACTTGCGTGTTGTTTTGTATACCCACAAACACCCGAACAAGTTTTTGGCGCCGTTGCCGGGGACTTGGCAATTGGTGAAGTTGTTTTAAGTGTTAATTTACTGTATTTTTATTTTCTTAGTGATGACAACTTGGTCTTAGTGTTTGTTTTAATTCTTTTTCATTTTATTTTTTTCTTTTTCGGATACCCTTATTGACATAACATCGTGGAATACAAATGGTTTAAATGGTGGATACTCATATTTTGGCGAATCTTGTCTGAATTGCGGAGGACACCACTCGTGGCAACACTGTAACACGTGCAATATATGTGGTGGTCAAGATGGCCATTGGGATGGCTGTCCGAATGCATATTCCCCTCCCCCAAGCCCCTACTATGATCCTTCTGTTGTTTTTTCTAAATATAGGCATGCTGAAAATGAGGACTTGGGACGCCAAGCTCGAATAGAAGACATGCTGAAACAACTCCTGGAGCAATCAGAAGCAATGAAGGACGCGATGGCAGTATTGAAAATTTAGCAAGAAGAGAATGCAGAGGCTGTAGAAAGGATGAGCGTCAAACTCACGGAGATGATTGCTGAGGATGAAGCTTGTGATAAATTGCAGGTGACAGTTTTAGCCGATATTCTAGAGGAACTACAAGAGGAAGACAAGGGTGAATTTTTGGATGAAGCCCAACAATTAGAATCTCTTGAGGGTCCCCGTGATGGGCTCACATTTATGGAAAATCCATTCATGGAAGAAGAGATAGAGTATCCGCCATTCGACATTAATGGAGAGATAGATGTCGATGCTGAGAAGGTGTATACAAGTAAGGAGGTCAAGCACAATGCATTTTTAGAGTTGAGGTTTATTGGACCGCACTCGAAGCATTTTTCTACATTAAGTTTGGTTGAAAATGTAGAAATAGAGTCTTCCAAGCTTATAGAGAAATGTCTAGAGGAGGACCAAGCCCCGTATATTTTGAAATAATGCTGACTCGGAGAGACAAAATGACTTCGCTTACTTAAGGGCCAATTAGTGCAAAAGGCAACACCTACTACTTGGTCCTTACAATTTTTCACCACCACCCCTGAAGCATAAGAGGAAATTGGAGAAGAAATTAGGGGTGCGATTCATATCCTCAAGGTGGAGGAAAAAGCGGTGAAACTTGATACGTCGTGCCGCGACGTAAAATTAGGCGCTGCTTGGGAAGCAACCCAAGGGTACCATGGGTACCATTTTAATTTCTTGCATTTAAGTTGATTTTATTTATTTATTTTTTCTATTTTTCATCTTGTGTTGTTTGGTGGAAAGTTAAGCACAGATGGAGGGGAAGTCTGAGTACCCGTGGAGGAGGAAGCTAACAAGCATGGAAGAGAAAAAGTGTGGGGTCGAACACCCACTTGTTCAAAGTTAAAAGTGCCTGAAGAAAGGGGGGAACAAAAGAGGAAAAAGAAAGATGGAAAGAGAAAAAAGTGAAGTGAGGGAAGGGAAGTTTGTAATGAAGGCGTGATGTATTAAAAGCGCTTAGGGAAAGATAGTCACTATTCCTGTCAATAATAGTACTTACCCGCACCTGAGTTACATTACAACCTAAAAAGTCCTACTTGATCTTACATTCATACATCCTTAAATTAGTGGAATAAAACACTAAGGGCAAGCTTATGGGTCATTACATAATGCATGTGAATTCTTTGTGAGAGTGAGCGTAATTCTATTCATGTACACACACATGTTGTGATTTAAAAAAAATGCTTTTTGCGTGTGATTGGGTAACTCTCTTTCTGTGAGGGGCACATGTTGAATGAAGGATATAATTCATGTAGGATTTCTTAATCAGTTGATTTGCATGAGTTTGCTAAGATTGAGAGTCGATTCTTGAGGTTAAGAGGTCTTAACATCGTTGTATTTCATTTATGTGATTAAATTGTGCATACTCTATTTGTAGCTTGTTATCTTACGTAATCATATAGCCGTAACTTGAATTATCTTGCTAAATTAGTTATGTGGGAGTCTCCATAAGCATGATATGTAAAAGGTTATTCGAGGTCGAAAAAGGCTTTAAGTGTGGGGTTGTGATCACGGGCAAAAATAGCATGCCCGAGATACGCTTTATGACTTAAATAAGTCTTGTTTATCTAAGTTATTGTATACATTTTCATGTAATTTTATATGAAGTGAAGATATGTGCTAACCAACATGATTAGCCTTTGTTTTGTAGGTTTTGAATACTTTTGAGTAACTAATCCATGAGTTGGTGAAGTAGAAGCTTGGAAATGGAATTAACACGCGAACATCGGCAAATAAAGTGTGGGGTCGAACACCCACTTGTATGATTAACTCTCATTTTATGATGATTAATCCACAAATGAGTGGCTAATTCCTCTCCTTGCTGAGGTTATGAACAATTGTGATGAAATTTGATTATTGATTCTATGGTTTTTCATCATTTCTTCCATGTTGTTCTATTAATTCTTGTTTCTACTACATTGGTGCGTGGCCTACATTATTGTACATCTAAAAAGTCCGGTTTCACTCGAGAGAGCAAGAAATTGGAAAGTTGTGAATTAATAGGATATGTTCTTTACTTGGTTTGGGAAAATTGGGTTTTGATTAGCTTTCAGGATAGAAATATACCTGAAAGTCATATTAGTCAATTTAGGAACCGGAATTGTATGGCTAGAACTTGAATTGCATTTGATCACATAAATGTAGACGGATGGTTCATGATTCTTAAGTGAGGTTAAATACGAGAGTTTTAATCTCTTGGCAAATGTTCTTGGCTAGCAACAGGAAGAAAAGATTAACCAATTTATGATGATAATAAATTTCATTACATGTTCGTTTATCCTTAGCATACTCTTATTCATAGTTCAAATTCAAAGTAGATAATTGTTCTTAGTTTAGTATAAAAATTTATAAAACAAACTATCAACGTTTTGGTTACAGTGTTGTCTGCATTTTCAGAAGTAAATTATAGTATACTTGAGCAAATTGCGCTTAATCCAAGTCTCTGTGGGATCGATACTTGGCTTACTAAAGCCACTTACTACTTGTTCGACCACGTGCACTTGCGTGTTGTTTTGTATACCGACAAACACCAGAACAAAAACCAAGTAAAATATCATATTTAAAAGCCTAATGAGTTGGTAAATTGTTACACCCGAAAGTTTTTTTTATGATTATTTGATGTTTATATGTCGTATTAGGGGAATTATGGGTTGTATGTTTGTCGTAGGTGAGGAGGCAAACATGTGCAACGGAAAAGTGAAGAGTATGTGAAATTTGTAAATAAGGGTCAACTTTTGTCACGACCTAAACAAAGGCCCGGATCGTAGACACGGGACAAGGGACCCGGAGGGAACCCAAGTCTGTTACACCCCATAAGTTTCTAACATTTAGTTGGCCTACTCGCATGTTGGTTGAGAGTTTTAGAATGCCATACGTACAAGGAAAGGGCCCGGGGAAAGGCCGAATGAGTGCCAAGTTGGGATTTCGTAGGAGGAGGCCGAACCAAGCTGCCCAGAGGGGCAAAGTGGCACAAAGAAGAATCAGTGCGTTAGCCAATGTGGCACAGAGCATTATCAGCATGTTGAGCAATGTGCCACGCTGCCTTGTTTGCTGCCTCAAGTATATAAGGGTCTCACACTTAGAAGTTAAGTTATAATTTGTAAACCACGACCAGCAGAGGATAGGGACGAAGGGAAACATATAATTTTCATCCAATTACGCTGCTAAACACCATCCAAATCCTAATTAATTTCGGGTACCAAAGTATAAGGCTGCAGGGAGCATTTCTATGGAGTTAGTTTCGTGAAATTCGCCCGGCGAATCTTTGTCCCGCCGAGCCAAAATTGTTGGATTTGCTCCAAACTAGTGTCAATACGATCCCAGGCTTAAAGTAAGCATTTCTCCCTTATAGAATTTCGAGAAATAACAAGGTTTTGACCGTGTTCCGAAAGTTAGAATATAGTTGATATTTATATATAAAGTTTTCCTTTTTTGCCGAATTTAGTGTTAAAACTAGTCCTGTCTTTAAAGTAACACGATTTCAGTTGGGAAAAGCTATTGAATACTAATTGGATCTCTCTAATTAATTGGTAAACAGCGAATGAGGTATGTTAAGGCATTTTCTTTCGGCAAGTTAGTTTCTTCAGCATAGTAATCCAGTATGAATAGTTTCTTCAGCATAGTAATCCAGTATGAATCCCCGTAACGTATGGCAGGAGTATGTTATCATGTTTAGTTGTCGTTGTAAGTTGAGACTTGTAAATTGTATTGTTTTGGGCTGGATTATACTTATGTAGCTTCCGTGACCACCCCAAGGTTAATAGTTGTGTCGCCGCCTGCAAGGGGCGAGGATACGTCGCTCTACGGAGCGGCATGCTGTCCTCAAGGGATGAAGATGGGGATCCAGATCCTCATATTTGCCGTGGTTGGACTTATACACACCCCTGCCGAGCGTTTACGCCAAGGGTGTAGATATAAGGAGTCCTTCGAACTTAGACTCAGACACAGCTACAGTCAGGGGTCGAGCGGGCCTAGTTGTAGACCAATGGGATCGGTAGGACGCTTATAGCTAGTAGTTGACTCAGTATGACCTGAATAGGGGTATATAGATTGAGGTGTACTGCATGGGGCTAATTGGGGCCTAGGTGGGTTGTTTTGTGCTGATTGTACCTTCTGGCTTATGGGGGCCAGGTAAGGTTTGTGCTTGCTTTAGTTGCTGATAGTTACATAGTATGACGCCTCGTTTGTTAGGTATGACCCCCACCCTTCTTATCACAGTTATGTTTAGTCCTGATTTAACTACTTCAGTCATTTCAGTCTGTTTTCTTTACTTTAGTCATTGCTAGTTCTATTTCCTTACTTTCAGTAATTTAAAGTTATTTCTTTACATACTCAGTACCTGTGGTACTGACGCCCTCTTATGGGGCACTGCATTACTTGCCTGCAGGTGCAGATAGATGAGGAGCAGGTCCCTTATAGTTCTAGTCAGTCGTACAGAACCATCAACTCTTTTCTTCCGGAGCTTGAGTGATAGAGGTTTATTTCTTTTATTTGTATAGTATGCTAGGCCGGGGCCCTGTCCCAACCATCTTATTACTCCTAGAGGCTTGCAGATTGCATTACTTCCCTATGGTTTGATGATATCGGTCGTGTGTGGCCAATATGTGTTTTAGACTATGTGTGTTGGCCGTGTGGGGCCCTGTCTAGCTGTTGATTTGTGGCCTTATTGGTCATAGCTCAGTTTAGCATCTGATTTTACTTTTCAGTTAAAACTAGATATCATGGTGGCCTTGTCGGCCCGCATAGGACTCCCTATGTTTGTTTGTCTCTTGTTAGATGTTTATTTTCACAGGTGGCTACAGGCCTTGTTGGCCAGAGGTTGTATTTACAGCCGCTATATAGCCCATTGTTTTCTGTATTCCAGTGTTAGAGTCATCCCTGCACTAGAGGGCTTAGGCTCAATCAGCTCAGCAGTTCAGTTTCTAGTAGGGCACCAGGTGCCAGTCATGCCTCCCAAGGTGGGGCGTGAAAAACTTGGTATCAGAGCAGGTCGTATCCCAGGGAGTCTGCAAGCCGTGCTAAGTAGAGTCTTTTCTGTGGATGTGTTGTGCACCACATACTGTAGGCAGGAGGCTACAAGGAATAATAGGATGGTTACTCTTTCTTCTTATTCAGTCGTGTTATAGAGCGGTACAGTATATGGTTGAGTCCCTAAGCTCATCATACTCTTTTGTTTACACAGAAATGTCGGACCAGCGACACCCTACGATAGGCAGGAGGTTAGACGTAGTAATAGGAGAGGGCACCAACAAGGTTCCTCAGCCTCGGTCAGAATCGGCCCGAGCTGAGGACGATACGGAGGTATCATCTCAACCTACCCAGCAGTCTCCACCACGCCAGGAGCCACTTAGGACGGCTGGTGTAACGGCACCGCCTCTGGCAGTTTCTATACCCATATCATCCGACCAGGAGGTCAGGAGAGAGGTGGTTATGCTAGCACAGATGATGGCTGCTCAACGCCAGCCAGTGCCACTTACAGTTGCAGAATCCATAGGAAGGCCTGGTAGCTCGAGGGTCCGAGAGTTCCTAGCACTAAGTCCCCCGCAATTCACAGGGAAAGACAGCACCGAGGACCCTCAGTACTTCTTAGACCAGATGCAGAGGATTTTCAGGGTGGTGCATGCTACACCCACAGAGTCAGTTGAGTTTGCGGTATTCCAGCTACGGGACATCACTATACTATGGTATGAGAGTTGGGAGAGGTCCCGAGGGAGAGATGTTTCCCCTCCGACCTGGCCTAGCTTCTCAGAGGCTTTGATGGACCATTACCTATCACGGGAGATTCGATAGGCCCGGGTTAATCAGTTCCTACACTTGGTGCAGGGGTAACTGAGTGTCAGGGAATATGCCATGCGGTTTGATTCCTCGGCTCAATATGCGCCAGCCATTGTGGACACAATGCCATCTAGGGTACACCGCTTTATTATCGGGATGAAACTAGAATATGTTGAGACCTGCATCACAGCCACACTACGAGAGGATATGGATATCACCCGTGTGCAGGCTTTTGCTCAGAATATTGAGGGTATCAGACATCGGCAACGGGAGATTAGGAGGACAAGTCAGGAGCATCACCGCAGGGACAGACCGGAGGAATTACAGGAGGAGTCCCGGGGAGGACCTAGGCCTCAGTTATTAGATAGGCTGCCTAGACCCCCGCCTCCACCATAGCGACAGAGGAGCAGGTCTAGTCGCCGAGGGCAGCTAGAGCCTGGCGAAGGTTCGCAAGCAGTAGGTTCACAGAAGTAGAGGAGGCTGGAGCAGAGTGGGTTTACAATACCACTTTTCCCTCTTTATAGTCGACGCTACTCTGGAGCATGCACGTATGGATCCACAGCATGTTACATTTATGGACAGAAGGGTCATTAGATGAGGAATTTTCCAGCTAGGGGTCAGGATGATCGGGATCGACAGGATAGGTCCTCGGCAGGATCACGAGCTCCAACATCCCCTGCAGGACATAGGCCCTCAGTTTTAGCTGGCAGAGGCCGAGGCAGATCAGGGGCCTCCAGTTCAGGTGCCGGCCCAGACCGTACTTATGCACTACTGGGGTGACAAGAGTCAGAGTCGTCACCAGATGTTGTGATAGGTATGCTGAACATTTGCTCTCATCCTGCCTATGTGTTGATAGATGTAGGATCCACCTTGTCCTATGTTACACCGTTAGTGGCTCGAAAGTTTAGTATTATGCCGGAATTGATTCAGCGACCTTTCTCAGTATCTACACCCATTGGTGACTCTATTATAGTAAGGAGGGTCTATCGGGGTTGCACAATAGAGGTTGCTAGTCGCCAGACTACGACAGACTTGATAGAACTAGAAATGGTTGATTTCAATGCTATTATGGGTTATGGATTGTTTAGCTCCATGCTATGCCAATGTCGAATGTTGGACCAAGATTTTCAGACTCCACTTTCCAGAGGAGGCAGTACGGGAGTGGAAAGGTTGTAAAGCCATGCCAAAAGGTAGGTTGATTTCCTATCTTTGGGTGAGAAAATTGATAGCGAAAGGGTGCATTTATCATATTGTCAGAGTTCAGGATGTTTGAGCAGAGCCTCTGACCCTTTAGTCTATTCCAGTGGTTAATGAATTTCCCGATGTATTTCCAGATGAGCTTCCTGGTATTCCCACAGAAATGGAAATTGATTTTGCAATCGATCTATTACCAGGCACTCAGCCTATATCTATTCCTCCATATCGGATGGCTCCTGCTGAACTCAGAGAACTAAAGGAACAATTGAAGGATTTGCTAGAAAAGGGCTTTATCAGGCCGAGTACCTCAACATGGGGTGCGCCAGTTCTATTTTTGAGGAAGAAGGATGGCTCCCTCCATATGTGTATAGACTATCGGCAATTGAATAATGTCACTATCAAAAATAAATACCAGCTTCCCAGAATAGACTATTTGTTTGATCAGTTACAGGGAGCGAAGTATTTTTCAAAGATTGACTTAATATCTGAATATCATCAGGTCCGGGTTCGTGATAGAGACATTCCAAAGACTGCCTTCAGGACCAGATATGGCCACTTTAAATTTCTAGTCATGTCCTTCTGACTGAAAAACACCCCAGCAGTGTTTATGGACCTGATGAACAACATTTTCAAACCATACCTGGACTTATTCGTGATAGTATTTATTGATGATATTCTGGTGTATTCCCGCTCAGAGGAAGATCATTAGGATCATCTATGGATAGTGCTCCAGATTCTTAGCGATCGCCAGCTATATGCAAATTTTTCTAAATGTGAATTTTGGCTGAATTCAGTAGCCTTCTTGGGTCATATTGTGTTAGATGCTGGTATACAGGTAGATACACAGAAGATAGAGATAGTGAAAACATGGCCTAGACCTACCACTCCGACCGAGGTACATAGTTTCCTGGGGTTAGCTAGGTATTACAGAAGGTTCGTGGAAGGATATTCCACTTTTGCAGCACCTTTAACCAAATTGACATAGAAAGCAACAAAATTCCATTGGACTGAGGCATGTGAGCAGAGCTTTCAGGAATTGAAAGACAGATTGAAATCAGCACCGGTGCTAGCGTTGCCAGAAGGAACAGAGGGTTATGCAGTCTATTGTGATTCTTCGGGCACTGGGTTAGGATGTGTTTTGATGCAACATGGTTAGGTGATTGCCTATGCTTCCAGGCAGCTGAGGAAGCATGAGAAGAACTACCCTACCCATGACCTGGAGTTATCCGCGGTGATTCAAGCCTTGAAAATATGGAGACACTACCTGTATGGCGTCCATGTAGATATTTTGACTGATCACAAAAGCTTGTAGTATATTTTCACACAGAAAGAGTTGAATCTGCGGCAGCGTCGCTGGTTGAAGCTATTAAAGGATTATGATGTGAATATTTTATATCACCTAGGAAGGGCCAATGTTGTAGCAGATGCCCTTAGCCGCAAATCCATGGGAAGCCTGGCATATTCACAGCCCGAGCGGTAGGAATTAGCCCGAGAATTGCATCAGCTAGCCAGTTTAGCCGTTTGTATAGTAGAATTAGGAGACAATGGAGCGGTAATCTAGAATACCGTAGTGTCATCATTGGTTGTGGAAGTGAAAGAATGGCAGTAAGAAGATCCTAGCCTGGTTAAGCTCAGGAATAGGGTCCAGCAAGGGGAAGTGACAGATTTCCGGGTAACCGAGGACGGAGTTTTGAGATATAGGGATCGCCTCTGCGTTCCAGACGTGGTAGGGCTTCGCCAGCAAATTATGGGAGAGGTACACTATGCCCGTTACTCTCTCCGTCCAGGTTCGACAATGATGTACCATCATGTAAAAGAGATTTACTGGTGGCCAGGAATGATAAAGGGGATAGTAGAATTTGTAGCTCAATGTCCCAATTGTCAACAGGTGAAAGCTGAACATCAAAAACCAGGCGGATTGACGTAGGATATAGTCGTGCCTTTATGGAAATAGGAGATAGTTAATATGGATTTCGTAGTAGGGTTACGTCGTACCAGGCGTAAATATGATTCTATCTAGGTAATTGTTCATAGATTGACAAAATCATCTCACTTTCTGCTAGTAAGAGCTACTTTTTTAGCCGAGGATTATGCTGAGCTGTATGTTAGAGAAATAGTCCAATTGCATGGTGTTCCATCATCAATTATTTCTGACAGAGGGGCACAGTTTACAGCTAAATTTTGGCATGACGCAGGTTAACTTGAGCACAGCCTTCCATCCTCAGACAGACGGGTAGGCAGAACGCACAATCCAAACGCTCGAGGATATGTTACGGGCGTGTGTTGTAGATTTTGGAGGCAGCTGGGATGAACATCTACCGCTTTTTGAATTTGCCTATAATAACAGTTATCATTCAGCAATTAAGATGGAGCCTTACGAAGCGTTATAAGGGCGGAAGTGCAGGTCGCCAGCTGGTTTGTTTGAGGTAGGAGAATTAGCATTTATTGGGCCAGACATTATTCGTCAGTCAGAAGAGAAAGTAAAGCTTATCAAGGAACATCTGCTGACTGCTCAGAGCCGCCAGAAATCATATGCTGATGTGCGGCAAAGATATTTAGAATTTAATATGGGTGACTGGGTATTCCTGAAGGTTTCACTGATGAAGGGTGTGATAAGATTTGGTAAGAAAGGCAAGCTCAGTCGGAGGATTATTGGGCCTTATCAAATTCGCCGAAGGATAGGCCAGGTGGTTTATGAATTGGATTTTCCTCCAGAATTAGAATCCGTTCACCAAGTTTTTCAATTATCAATGTTGATAAAGTGTATAAGAGATCCCTCCCAGATTTTCCCAGTGAAAGACGTCCAAATCACTAAGGAGTTGGCTTACGAAAAAGCTCCAGTAGCCATATTGATCGGCAGATCCGCAGACTAAGAACTAAAGATGTTGCTTTTGTTAAAGTGTTATGGCGAAATAAGAACCACGAGGAGATGACCTGGGAAGTAGAAGATGATATGAAAACCAGATATCCTCAGTTATTTCAGACTTAGTCAGATTGTGTAGCCAGAGGTATGTTGTTATTGTTATTTCATAAGTTGCATTATATACATGTATATGTGGAGTAGTTGACTTCGGTCTATTGTGAAATGAAAGTCATAATCTTGTGTGGAGTACCTATATTGGACTTTTCTGCATTTCAGGGCTTTTGGATAGTCCATATTACAGGGGAGACTCTGCCGAAATTTCTCCAGGATAAGTAATTGCAAGGTTAAGATTCTTTCAAGTAGGAGTTAACATTCGAGGACGAATGTTCTTAAGGGGGGAAGGATGTTACACCACATAAGTTTCTAGCGTTTAGTCGGCCTACTCGCATATTGGTTGAGAGTTTTAGAATGCCATACATATGAGGAAAGGGCCTGGGGAAAGGCCGAACGAGTTCCAAGTTGGGATTTCGTGAGAGGAGGCCGAACCAAGCTGCCCAGATGGGCAAAGTGGCATGGAGCAGAATCAGTGCATTCACCAATGTGCCACGTTGCCTTGTCTGCTGCCTCAAGTAAATAAGGTTCTCACACTTAGAAGTTAAGTTATAATTTATAAACCACGACCAGCGGAGGATAGGGACGAAGAGAAACATATAATTTTCATCCAATTACGCATCTAAACACTGTCCAAATCAAAATTAACTTCGGGTGCCGAAGTATAAGGCTGCAGGGAGCATTTCCACGAAGTTAGTTTCGTGAAATTGGCCCGGCGAATCATCGTCCCACCGAGCCAAAGTTGTTGGAATTTCTCCAAACTAGTGTCAATACGATCCCAGGCTTAAAGTAAACATTTCTCCCTTCTAGACTTTCGAGAAATAATGAAGTTTTGACCGTGTTCCGTAAAGTTAGAATATAGTTGATATTTATAGATAAAGTTTTCCTTTTTGCTGAATTTAGCGTTAAAACTAGTCCTGTCTTTCTAGTAACACGATTTTAGTTGGGAAAAGCTATTGAATACTAATAGGAACTCGCCAGTTAATCGGTAAACAGCGAACAAGGTATGTTAAGGAATTTTCTTGTGGCAAGTTAGTTTCTTCAGCATAGTAATCTAGTATGAATCCCAATAACGTATGGCAGGAGTATGTTATCATGTTTAGTTGTTGTTGTCAGTTTAGACTTGTAAATTGTATTATTTTGGGCTGGATTATACTTGTATAGCTTTCGTTACCGCCCCAGGGTTAATAGCTATGTCGCCGCCCGCCAGGGGCGAGGATACGTCGCTCTACGGAGCGGCATGCCGTCCGCAAGGGATGAAGATAGGGATCCAGATCCTCATATTTGCCGTGGTTGGCCTTATACACACCCCCGCCGAGCGTTTACACTCGGGGTGTAGATACAGGAGTCCTCCAGACTCAGACTCAGACACAGCTAGGGCCCAGTTGCAGACCCAGGGGATCGGTAGGACACTTATAGCTGGTAGTTGACTCAGTATGACCTGGATAGGGGTATATAGATTGAGGTGTACCCACTGGGGCTAATGGGGGTCCAGGTGGGTTGTTGTGTGCTGATTGTACCTTCCGGCTTAAGGGGGCCAAGTAAGGTTTATGCTTGCTTTAGTTGCTGATAGTTAGACAGTAGGATGCCTCGTTTGTCAAGTATGACCCCTACCCTTCTTATCACAGTTATGTTTAGTCTTGATTTCACTACTTCAGTCATGTCAGTCCGTTTTCTTTACTTCAGTCATTGCTAAGTCTATTTCCTTAGTTTCAGTTATTTAAAGTATTTCATTACATACTCAGTACCTGTGGTACTAATGCCCTCTTCTCGGGCGCTACATTACTTGCCTACAGGTGCAGATAGATGAGGAGCAGGTCCCTCGTAGTTCCAGTCATCCCTACAGAGCCATCAACTCCTTTCTTCCAAAGCTTGAGTGATAGAGGTTTATTTCTTTTTTTTGTACAGTATAGGTAGGCTAGGGCCCTGTACCGACCATCTTATTACTCCTAGAGGCTTGAAGATTGCATTACTTCCCTATGGTTTGATGATATCGGTCGTGTTGTTATACCCCATAGAATTCCCGGCACCTAGATGACCTATTCGGACGTTGGTTAAGCATATTTGAAGGCCATACGTGCTAGAGAAAGGCCCGGGAAAAGATCGGACGAGAAACCTGTCGAACCATCGCGGAAGGAGCCGAGGCAGAGCCCCTCCGCGATGGCAGCGTGTCACGGAGGAGGAGCCTCCGCGTTGGCTCCGTTACACGTTGGCCTTGTCCAGGCCCAAGTATATAAAGCCCACTTCAATTTTAAATCAGTTATACACTTAGAAATTTCTAGGAAACAGAGAGAGAAATCAGAGAAAGAGGAAGAATGAAGAAATTATATAAATTTCGTCCGATTACACTGCTAAACGTTGCCCAAACTCAAATTAACTTCAGATACCGAGGTATTTAGCAGCAGAGAGCATTCCTACGGATTCAGTTTCGTAAAATACGGCCGACGAATCGTTGAGCCACCGAGCTAAGGTAAGTGGAATTGCTCTAAATTAGTGTCTATGTGTTCCTAGCTGTGAAGTGAATATTTCTCCCTTCTGGACAGCTGAAAAATAACGAGTTTTCGACCATCTTTCGATAAGCCTAAGTTTAGGCTATAAACTATATCGAAAGTGACGTTGCTCTTTACAATAAAGTTGTATTTAGTATTGATTGACATATTTATGAATGCAGTTGGGAGAAAACAGTTGAAGTACCGGCCGAGCCTCATCCGACAGACGAATAGTTCAAGGATAAGGTATGTAAAGCTAGTTCCCTCGGCAAGTTAAGTAATATCGGTACAGTATAGTGATTTACAGGCCAGTAGAATGTTCAGAAGTCAAATGTTACGTTTATTGTGAATGTTGATACGATATGAGAAGCATCGAGTTGTAACTTGCGTGAAACTTACTAGTACGACATAGATTCTAACACAAGGGTTAGAAACTGCCCAGCATGCTCAGTATGTGATGTAATATGAAATGTTAAGATATTATTGTATTCAGTTGAAACCCCGTAAAGCAATGCAATATCTGTAAAGCACCTCAGAAATAGAATTCCAGGTTAAAATAAAGTTTAGAACGCAGGTTAGGAATAGTAAAGCACGTTAATACAAAAACTCAGTATACAGCATAGGTTGTAGCAGAAATACTATATTTCGTATAGCATTTGCCCCAGAACAGTCTGGCAGGAGACTATATTCATATATACATATTTACCAGCCTCAGCACGTATTAAATACGTACAGATTACTATTGTTAGTTCAGCATGTAATATATACGATACTTTACCCCTATTAGCCTCAGCATGTGAGATATGCAGAGAGTATTACTAGTTGAGACCGTTGTATTGTTTGGGGTTGGACTACCTAGCATCCATGACCGCCCCAGGGTTAATAACTGTATTGGCTCGTCCGCCAGAGGACGAGGATACGTCGCTCCACGGAGTGGCATGCCGTCACCCAGGGGACAAAGATGGGATGCCACTTTTCCCCATATTTTGCCTTGGTCGGCTTTTATACACCCCCGTCGAGCGGATACGCCCGGGTGTTGATTCAGGAGTCCTTTGGACTCAGGTGCAGTTATAGTCAGGGGCTCAGCGAGCCCAAGTGCATACCCAGGTGACCGGCAGGATGCTTACAGGGTTTATAGGAGATGGGATGACCGGGGTAGGGGTATAAATTCTGTGCTGATTGTACCTCCCGGCTTGTGGGGGCCGGGTAAGGTTTGTGTGTGCTATGTTATGTTATGCCATGTTATGTTAGATACGAGTAGATCAGCAGTAGCACGATACGTCTCCAGGTATGACTCCTATCCCTTCCAGTAAAGATTGAGAGAAGGTATGATTCACACTACCAGACAGTTAATCTATTCTCTTTACTTCAGTGTCATCAGTTATATTGTTGTTTTTAGATATTCCTTTCAGTTATTGCTTTGCATACTCAGTACCAGCGGTACTGACGCCTGGTGGGGCGCTACATTACTTGCCTGCAGGTACTCGTAGACGAGCAGGCGATACCACGTGATTCCTGTCAGCAATCGAGTATTCAGCTCCTGTCATCCGGAGACTGAATTCCAGAGGTGTATTCCAGTTCTTTGTTGTATAGTACGGGTAGGTCGGGGCCCTGTCCCGATCATTTCTATTGCTATTCCTAGAGGCTTGCAGTCTGCATATTTCCCTGTGGTCAGTTGAGCCGGTCGTGTGAGGCTGTGCAGTTGTTAGCTGTTAGTACTTTTGCTTCTTTTATGTTGGCCGTGTGGCGCCATAAGTTTGACAGTAGTGGTGGCCTTGCCGGTCACGTAGCCTTCTAGTATTTTGTTGCTGAGTTGCAGATAACTAGACAGCATGGTGGCCTTGTCGGCCCGCATAGGTTTCCCTATAGTTGCATGTTCTGGTCAGCTGTTATTACAGGTACAGGAGGCTATAGGCCAATGGGTCGGGGGTTGTGTTTACAGCCGTTATATAGCCCTTTGTTTCCAGAAATCTGAGTTAGAGCCAGCTAGGCACCAGATGTGCCTAGGCTTAGCAGTCCAGTAGTTCAGGTCCTAGCAGGGCACCAGGTGCCAGTCATACCCCCCAAGGCGGGGTGTGACAAACTTGGTATCAGAGCAGGTCGTGTCCCAGGGAGTCTGCAAGCCGTGCTAAGTAGAGTCTTGTCTATGGATGTGTTGTGCACCACATACTATAGGCAGGAGGCTGCGAGGCATGATAGGATGGTTACCCTTCCTTCTCAGTCAGTCGTGCTTTAGAACGGTACAGTATAGGGTTGAGTCCCTAAGGACTTACCGTATTCTTTGATTACAAATACAAAGGCAGATCAGCATTACCCTACTACAGGCAGAAGGTTAGATATAACAATAGAAGAGGGTATTAGCCAGTTACGTGATAACTACAGCAGCAGGAGGAGGTACCCGAGGCCTCCCAGTATGATACCTTTGTCGGTACTATTCCCAGTATACGTTGATAACGTCAGAATAGGAAGTTAGAAGTATAATGTATATATGAGTTGATTTATTTATTAGTTATATGAGATCTGATTATGATTACAGATAAGGTCAGACCACCAGGTAAGTATAAGAATGAGAGGGAAATGCAGGAATCCCAAATACATCTTTTTGGATACGATACAGTTAAATGCTTTTATTTGTTGCAATATGAAAAGGGCTATTTCTACCTCTTGATTTCGATACCAGTATAGCAAAGGAGCATAAGACTTAAGATGGGGTTGCCAAATCATGCAGTAAGTAAAGATGGGCTGATTGATCCTAGTAAGTATTAGAAAGTATAGAGAGCTCCTATGATTACGTAAGCTGTGCAGACCCTTATGATAACAAGCTAGTAAAGAAAGTAAGACTATTTAGTTTACCCGAAGCAGGGGTAAAAGATCTGTTAGTAATGAATGCTTAGTAATAGTCAATTTCGAGTCAGAAAAAGGCTAAGTCCGCCACGTATGCTAATAGATAGCAAGACATACCTGTAAGATTGTGGTTATGATCCAGTTGTGATATCAACAGGGTGAGGGATCATGTGAATCAGATAGGTCTGACTGCAAGTCAGGGGAAGTATGAACTAATACAGGACCAACAATCTTGTTAACGATGAAGAGCGGGTACTTTGAACCCCAGAGTTCAGTTTAAGTAAGATGAAGGAAAGAAGTAGGAATGTCAGATCTTGTGGGGAAATTAGAACTACCCTGGATTGATAAAAATATCGTATTAAGGATTAAGCCTCGGGCTAACAGTAGGATTGCGGTTCAGAATACCGCAGTACGTCCGCTATGGAAAAGTTAAGAAGTTACCGATACAGCAATTCTAATTTAGTGTAGCCTAGAGATAAGGCCCAACAGACAGTCATGGGCCCTCAATATATGCCTAGTAAGGCTACAAGATTCGAACATCGACCCCACATCGCAAGAGTGGCAAATTTCAAACAACAGACGATAACTAAAATGTCTATGGTTGTTACTTTCAGAATGGGGTGATAATGCAATGAAAAGATAAGTCAGGGCAGGAGATATTATTAGGCCGTAAGAAGCAATGTATCCTGTACGATATGAGATTCAACAGAGCATGTCAGAGATTATGTATTATCGCAGAACTCAGTACATATTGTACGTAGCTATTGATATATATACATATACAGATAATAGGTATGCTGTGAGTAGCTGCCTAAGGGGTATAATCACCGATACTGATTAGTAATACAAAACATATACAAATTGCATTGCAGGACACCCCCCCCCTTGCCAAAAAAAAAAGAGGAAAGAGGGGGAAGAAAGAAAGAAAAGAAGAAGAGAAAGGGCGGATTAAGTGTGAATTATGTATGAAGTCATAAAAAACTATCTCAGTTTTCAGTTATTAGGTTAACAGACTTATGTGTTGTTGTCAGATCTAGGCTCTAGGAGCTTACCAGAGTTAATGGACTAAAATAAATGGCTAGATGATAAGGGCACAGTTAGACGGTCTACCGACCAGCTGGCGCCTACGTTAGCAGGGAGGCGTCCCTGAAGATCGGTAACAGTAGTGCATGTGCTAGAACCAGGATTAGAGGCCGAATAGGCAAATTTCATAGATTAGCAATACCAAAATTGTTCTAGTATGTTAAGTGGTCATACGTCATTTTCCCAGCCTTGTAGGTGAGAGTCGGCCTTAGCCAATCTAGCAGTTATTATGTGGAACACCCCATAAGTCAGCCGGGCGTCCCAGTCAGAATACCCGTGGGTACCCCAAGGAAGGGTCCACATCAGTAGTCAGCGACAGACTAGTACTTCAGCTGGTTTTCGTAAGATATTCAGATACAGAGCCTTAACAGAAGGCCAGTATTTATAGAATAGCTCATAAGACCGAGAATTCCCCAGAATAGCAGTATAAATCCAAGTGGATACACACAAGGCGTAAGAAATTGATAGTACCCTGCTAGCACAGTGTTTATTAAGACCAGGGGATCAGTAGACTCCCCGTGAAGATCTAGAGATTGATCGCCTGAGAGTAAGTGTGATTAAGCCCAGCCTTACAGTGGTCTAAGCAAAATAACAGAGCAATTAGATGCCCACGAGTCTGCGGTTCTGCATGAACTATAAGCACTCAAGTAGAACAGTTAGAGCATTGTTAGACTACTGCCACATTCGGGTCATTCAACCCGACTATTCAATTATTTAAGGTTATGCAGCCAGATTATTGGAGGTCATGGTCGATATCAGGACCCTCTGATAAAAAAAAAAAGGGGCACAAGGTGTGCAGACGGTCGTTCAGGTTATCCCAACAACAAGTAGCCTTAACATGCGGCCAGGAGGCCAGATAAGCTCTAGCTATACCGGTAGATTACTTGTCAGATTCTCCGGTATAATAAACTAGTATGACCGTCAGTTATATGTCAATTTTTGTAAATGCGAATCTTGGTTAAGTTTAGTAGCCTCTTTGGTCACATTGTGTCGGAGGCTGGTGTACTGATAGATACACAGAAAATCGAAGTAATAAAGATATAGCCTGGACCTACCACTCCGATCGAAGTACGCAGTCCCTGCGGTTAGCCGAGTACTGCAGAGGGTTTGTGGAAGGATTTTCCACCTTAGCAGCACCTCTGACTAAATTGACACAGAAGGCAGCAAAGTTCCAGTAGACCGAGGCGTGTGAGCAGAACTTCTAAGAGTTAAAAGCCAGGTTAACATCAGCTCCAGTGTTAGTATCGCCAGGAGGTACAGAGGGTTGATGCAGCTTAGTAAAGTAATAGCTTATGCTTTCAGGAAATTGAAGAAACGTGAAAAGAATTATCTTACCCATGACCTGGAGTTAGCTGCAGTAGTTTATGCCTTAAAAAGTGAAAATTTTGTATCACCCAGGAAGGGCTAATATGGTAGTAGATGCCCTTAGCCATAAATCTATGGGGAGTTGGCATACTTGCAGCCTGAACAGTGAGAATAGACCCGAGAATTAACTAGTTAGCCGGTTTAGCCATTCACATAGCAGAAATAAAGGATAACAGAGCGATAATACAGAATGTCGCAGTGTTGTCGTTAGTGGTGGAAGTAAAGGAACGACACTATGGAGACCCTAGCCAGGTTCAACTTGAACACAAGGTTCAGTAAGGAGAGGTGACATATTTTCAGATAACCGGGGATGAAATGTTGCGATATAAAGGCCACATTTGCGTTCCAGATATTTTGGGGCATAGCCAGCAGTTTATGAGCGAGGCGCATTACGCCTGCTATTCTCTTCATCCCGATACGACAAAGAGGTACCATGACATTAAAGAGAACTACTGGTAGCCCAGTGTCCTAATTGCCAACAGGCGAAAGCAGAACATCAGAAACCAGGTGGGTTAACTCAGGACATAGCTGTGCCTCGCTGGAAATGGGAAGCAGTGAATGTGGAGTTTGTGGCAGGATTACCCCGTACCAGACACAGACATGATTCCATTTGGGTAATAGTTGACGGGCTGACAAAATCAGCTCATTTCCTGCCAGTGAGGGCTACCTTCTCAGTTGAGGATTATGCCGAGTTATATATCAGAGAAATAGTTAGATTGCATGGAGTGCCGATATCCATCATTTCAGATAGGGGAGCACAATTCACAGCTAGATTCTGGCAGTCGTTTCAGAAGGGTTTGGGAACGCAGATTAACATGAGCACAGCGTTCCATCTACAGACAGATGGGCAGGCTGAACGTACAATTCAGACGCTCAAAGATATGCTACGAGCGTGTGTGCTAGAGTTTGGGGGTAGCTGGGATGAGCATCTTTCGTTAATTGAATTTTCTTATAATAACAGCTACCATTCAGCTATTCAGATGGCACCTTTTGAGGCATTATATGGGCGAAAATGCAGGTCGCCAATTGGTTGGTTTGAAATAGAAGAATCAGCATTGGTTGGCCCAGACATTGTTCGGCAGTCAAAGGAAAAGATAAAGCTTATCCGAGAACGTTTACTAACTGCTCAGAGCTGCCAGAAGTCCTATGCAGATATGTGGCGCAGAAATCTAGAATTTGCGGTAAATGACTGGGTATATCTGAAAGTATCTCCGATTAAAGGGGTAATGAGATTTGGCAAGAAAGGCAAGCTTAGCCCGAGGTTCATTGGGCCATATCAGATTCGGCGAAGAATAGGCCGAGTTGCATACGAATTGAACTTGCCTCCAGAGTTAGCATCTGTTCACCCAGTATTCCATGTCTCTATGTTAAGGAAGTTCGTAGGGGACCCTTCTACAGTAGTTCCAGTTCAGGATGTCCAGGTAACAGAAGAGTTAGCATATGAAGAGGTTCCCGTAGCTATCTTAGACAGACAGATTCGCAGGTTGAGAACTAAAGATGTTGCATCTGTCAAAGTATTGTGGCGTAACAGGAACCGAGAGGAGATGACTTGGGAAGCGGAGGAAGATATGAGGACCAGATATCCCCACATATTTCAGGCCTAGTCAGGCGACAGGTATGTCCGTACTATTACTTATACAGTACCTTATAGTTGTATGTGTGTGAATGAGATAGATTGATACTTAGTTACCCAGTGGATCCTAAAATAGTATGTGCAGTGCCCGTGTTGGACTTTTTTGCATTTCAGGTTTTTGCTATAGTCCATATTATAGGGGAAACTCTGCCGAAATTTTTCCAGAAAGTAAGTAAGTAGTCCTCTAGATAACAGTGTACATTCAAGGACGAATGTTTTTAAGGGGGGGAGAATGTTATACCCCATAGAATTCCCGGCACCTAGATGACCTATTCGCACGTTGGTTAAGCATATTTGAAGGCCATACATGCTAGAGAAAGACCCGGGAAAAGATCGGACGAGAAAACTGTCGAACCATCGCGGAAGGAGCCGAGGCAGAGCCCCTCCGCAATGGCAGCGTGTCACGGAGGAGGAGCCTCCGCGTTGGCATCGTGACACATTGGCCTTGTCCAAGCCCAAGTATATAAAGCCCACTTCAATTTTAAATCAGTTATACACTTATAAATTTCCAAGAAACAGAGAGAGAAATCACAGAAAGAGGAAGAACGAAGAAATTATATAAATTTCATCCGATTACGCTGCTAAACATTTCCCAAACTCAAATTAACTTCAGATACTGAGGTATTTAGCAGCAGAGAGCATTCCTACGGATTCAGTTTCGTAAAATACGGCCGACGAATCATCGAGCCACCGATCTAAGGTAAGTGGAATTGCTCTAAATTAGTGTCTATGTGTTCCTAGCTGTGAAGTGAATATTTCTCCCTTCTGGACCGCTGAAAAATAACGAGTTTTCGACCGTCTTTCGATAAGCCTAAGTTTAGGCTATAAACTATATCGAAAGTGACGTTGCTCTTTACAATAAAGTTGTATTTCGTGTTGATTGACATATTTATGAATGCAGTTGGGAGAAAACAGTTGAAGTACCGGCCGAGCCTCGTCCGACAGACGAATAGTTCAAGGATAAGGTATGTAATATCGGTACAGTATAGTGATTTACAGGCCAGAAGAATGTTCAGAAGTCAAATGTTACGTTTATTGTGAATGTTGATACGATATGAGAAGCATCGAGTTGTAACATGCGTGAAACTTACTAGTACGACATAGATTCTAACACAAGTGTTAGAAACTGCCCAGCATGCTCAGTATGTGATGTAATATGAAATGTTAAGATATTATTGTATTCAGTTGAAACCCCGTAAAGCAATGCAATATCCGTAAATCACCTCAGAAATAGAATGGCAGGCCAAAATAAAGCTTAGAACGCAGGTTAGGAATAGTAAAGCACGTTAATACAGAAACTCAGTATACAGCATAGGTTGTAGCAGAAATACTATATTTCGTATAGCATTTGCCCCAGTACAGTCTGGCAGGAGACTATATTCATATATACATATTTACCAGCCTCAGCACGTATTAAATACGTACAGATTACTATCATTAGTTCAGCATGTAATATATACGATACTTTACCCCTATTAGCCTCAGCATGTGAGATATGCAGACAGTATTACTAGTTGAGACCGTTGTATTGTTTGGGGTTGGACTACCTAGCATCCATGACCGCCCCAGGGTTAATAGCTGTATCGGCTCGTCCGCCAGAGGACGAGGATACGTCGCTCCATGGAGTGGCATGCCGTCCCCCAGGGGACGAAGATGGGATGCCAGTTTTCCCCATATTTTGCCTTGGTCGGCTTTTATACACCCCCATCGAGCGGATACGCCCGGGTGTTGATTCAGGAGTCCTTCGGACTCAGGTGCAGTTATAGTCAGGGGCTCAGCGAGCCCAAGTGCATACCCAGGGGACCGGCAGGATGCTTACAGGATTTATAGAAGATGGGATGACCGGGGTAGGGGTATAGATTCTGTGCTAATTGTACCTCCCGGCTTATGGGGGCCGGGTAAGGTTTGTGTGTGCTATGTTATGTTATGCCATGTTATTTTAGATACGAGTAGATCAGCAGTAGCACGATACGTCTCCAGGTATGACTCCTATCCCTTCCAGTAAAGATTGAGAGAAGGTATGATTCACATTACCAGACAGTTAATCTATTCTCTTTACTTCAGTGTCATCAGTTATATTATTGTTTTCAGATATTCCTTTCAGTTATTGCTTTGCATACTCAGTACCAGCGGTACTGACACCCGGTGGGGTGCTGCATTACTTGCCTGCAGGTACTCGTAGACGAGCAGGCGATACCACGTGATTCCTGTCAGCGATCGAGTATTCAGCTCCTGTCATCCGGAGACTGAATTCCAGAGGTGTATTCCAGTTCTTTGTTGTATAGTACGGGTAGGTCGGGGCCCTATCCCGATCATTTCTATTGCTATTCCTAGAGGCTTGAGGTCTGCATATTTCCTTGTGGTCAGTTGAGCCGGTCGTGTGAGGCCGTGCAGTTGTTAGCTGTTAGTACTTTTGCTTCTTTTATGTTGGCCTTGTGGGGCCATAAGTTTGACAGTAGTGGTGGCCTTGCCGGTCACGTAGCCTTCTAGTATTTTGTTGCTGAGTTGCTGATAACTAGACAGCATGGTGGCCTTGTCGGGCCACATAGGTTTCCCTATAGTTGCATATTCTGGTCAGCTGTTATTACAGGTACAGGAGGCTATAGGCCAATGGGCCAGCGGCTGTGTTTACAGCTGTTATCTAGCCCTTTGTTTCCAGAAATTTGAGTTAGAGCCAGCCAGGCACCAGATGTGCCTAGGCTTAGCAGTCCAGTAGTTCAGGTCCTAGCAGGGCACCAGGTGTCAGTTATAACCCCCAAGGCGGGGTGTGACATGTGTGGGACCCATATATGTTTTAGACTATGTGTGTTGGTTGTGTGTGGCCCTGTTTAGCTGTTGATTGGTGGCCTTATCGGTCATAGCTTAGTTTAGCATCTGATTTTACTTTCTAGTTAAAACTAGATATCATGGTGGCCTTGTCGGCCAGCATAGGGCTCCCTACGTTTGTTTTTCTCTAGTTAGTTGTTTATTTTCACAGGTGGCTATAGGCCTTGTCGGCCAGGGGTTGTATTTACAGCCGCTGTATAGCTCGTTGTTTTCTTGATTCCAGAGTTAGAGTCAGCCTTGCACCAGAGGTGCTTAGGCTCAATCAGCTCAATATTTCAGTTCCTAGTAGGGCACCAGGAGCTAGTCATGCCTCCCAAGGTGGAGCGTGACAAAGTCGACCCATGGCTCGTACATACAACTCCTCTCATTTAAATAAGAGGAGTGATAATAAAATAAACATAGCGGAAACGTAACCATAGCATAACATCAAGGATTATAGGACGTATACAAAAGATGAGTACTACATACTTGTCTAAAAGCCTATACTACATACGATGGGTTGATGGGACAACATTCCCAACTAACCCGTACAGTATTGATAGTCAAGATAACAAAAAGGTCTGTCAAACAACCCTCAGAACATGAGGACTCACCAATGAGCTGATAGATTAAGCTGAGATGGACTAAGGATGAGGACGAGTGATGTGTTGTGGATTTACAACACTATCGAAGCTCAAAACAGCGAAAATAGCATGGACTTGGGTGTATTTATGTGGATATGAGGCACTTGTCCTTTAATTTTAGGATAAATGGGTGTTGGAGAGTAAATTTGCAAAAGGAAGCTAAAAGTGTGCAAAAAAGGGCAAAAATGCAGTCCACTGTACGATCCACAGGATGGACCTACGAGTCGTACTGATGGTCGTGATAAGAAGCAGAAGGCTGAAGCTGGAAGAATGAACCTACGATTCTTGCCATGGATCTTACCAAGATTGTACAAGTCCTGGTAAGGAAATCGTGATGAAATCCAGAAGAATTGCATAAGGTTGATTCTTTGTACGAGAGGAGACCACAACCCGTGAGAGCGTGGTACGACTCGTACCACACCGGTCGTGGTGAACTTCAGAAAAATTGCAAAGATTTAGAATCAATCCACGGGAGACTGGTACGATTCATAGAAAGGAGGTATGAATCGCACCTTGGATCGACACTTAGCAAAAAATCAGCCAACAATCCAAACCATAAGAAGCTGCCACGGACCGTAGGATGCTCCTACGAGTCGTAGGATGATGCATGATGAGGTTGGCACCAGATATGGAAAATCGCCCTGTTAGCCTAGGAAAAGGATTCTTATGCCTATATAAATACGTTTTATGTTTTATTTTTTGGAAGGGACGTTATGTAAAATTAGGTTTAGTTGGAAAACATTGTAGTAGACAATTTTACATTTTTGAAAGAAAGAATTGAGTTGGTTCAAGAATTGAGTTGGTTCAACCTTGTGATCGCCCTTTTCTTGAATTCATATTCTTCTTGCTACTTGTTCTTCAAGATTTTACGGATTAATTAAAGGAAGCGTTTTTCTCAATCATATTTGTTAGTATTGTCTTTATGTCTTTAATCATAAACACACTTCACAACCTTGCATCTATGAGAGGCTAAAACCTCTATAGTTAGGGTTGTGGGAACCATGGTGGATTAACAAGCTAGGGTTTCACAAAGTGAGTCTAAAACCAATACTAATTACTTATATTGTATTCTGTTCATGCTTTAATGATTCTTAGTCGTGTACAATGTTAGGAAGTACCTGAATTCTTTACTTGCTTTGGTCAAAGAGGTAGAGATTAGGAAAAGAGAATTGCAACGAAGCCTTGATCTTGATGATCATTGTATTAACTTGAGCTTGCATCGCAGGATAGTTATATCTTGAACATAGTGATAACAGTTAGTTTGAAAATGCTCATGAGACTTGGTCAAGTAATTGAGTATAGTCATCCAATAGGGATTGGTTGATTGTTTGAATGAACCTAAATTATCAGTTCTGTAAGAAAGTATTGGTGAAGATCACGAGTGTATACCTAAAGCTGTTATGAAACCATAGGGAACACAAACCCTAGTTATCCTTTAATTATTGATTCAAAACCATAATCCTGCTTTGTTTTTACTATAAATTATTATTAGAATCCCTCAATTGTGAAGTAACTATCATACAAGATCACTTACCAGCTGTAATCTAGATCTTCCATATTCCCTGTGGGATCGACCCCAACCTATAACTTGGGTTCTTTATTTACAAAATCCGCTTTATACTTCAGTTAGAAGTGTGGTTTGAGAATTATCAAAAAGTTGCACCGTTGTCGGGGAATACGACTAAGACTAGGTTATTAACTTGTATTTGACTTGTTGGTATTTACTCTACTTTTTACGTTTTTTCCTTTGATTTTCTTTGTTATTCTTTTGTGACTTCCTCAGGTTTTCATCGAGGGATAAATCCTCCACTCAAACACTCAATATGGAACATGATCAGCTGCCAACCTTAGTGGAAGGAATTGTGACTAATGATACATTGGCAGCTGCGATAATGAATTATGGAGACAACGGGAGCCCATAATACACATAAATGATTAATGCTTTAAATGGTATAGGGTCATATAGCTTCAGCCCAAAGAAGTTAGAACTGGATCTAAAGAACCGTTCAACACCACCGGCCAAGCCATCTGTGGAGGTACCACCAATCCTTGAGGTGAAAGCATTGCCTCCACATCTCAAGTATGGATTTCTTGGAGAAAACAACACTTTGCCGGTTATAGTTTTAGCAAACCTATTAGATGAGCAGGTGGAAGCTGTGGTCAACATATTGAAAAGATACATAAAGGAAATTTGCTGGACCATAGCTGATATCATCGGAATCCCACTAGGCATATGCACCCATAAGATCCAGTTGGAACCAGATTGTAAGCCAAGTATAGAGCATCAGCGTCGCCTCAACCTTCCCATGCAAGAAGTGGTAAAAAAGAATATTATCAAGTGGCTAAACGCTGAGGCAATATATCCCATAGTGGATAGTCAATGGGTAAGTCCTGTTTAGTACGTACCAAAGAAGGGATCATAGTGGTGCCCAATGCAAAGAATGAGCTGATATCGACACGACCAGTCACAGGATGAAATGTACGGATGGACTAGAGGAAACTCAACCACAGAACCCAGAAGGATAATTTTCTAATGCCATTCCTGGATCAGATGCTTGATAGACTGGCAAGCATAGGATGGTATTGCTTCCTTGATGGATATTCAGGGTATAATCAAATCACTATTGCTCTAGAAGAGCAGAAGAAGACAACCTTTACCTGTCCATATGGGACCTTTGCTCTCAAGATGCCCTTCAGACTATGTAATGCACCAGCCACCTTCAAACATTGTATGATGTCCATATTTTCAAACATGGTGGAAGACACCATCGAAGTATTTATGGATGATTTCTTGGTTGTAGTCCTAAGCTGGGAAATATGTCATTTCATGTTTAAAGAGGGAATAGTGTTGGGCCATAAAATCTCGGGAAAGGGGATTGAGGTGGACAAGGCGAAAATTGAAGTTATATCAGGATTGCCACCCCCTATTTCTATAAAAAGGGTTAGAAGCTCTTTAGGGCATGCAGGATTCTACCGGCGCTTTATCAAGAATTTTTCCAAAATAAAACAGCCATTGTGCAAACTACTGGAGAAAGAGGTAAAGTTCATATTCGATGAGGCATGTCTAAAAGCTTTTGAGGGCCTGAAAGAAAATCCCACTACTGCTCCTATCATCATAACTCCTGATTGGTCTCTTCCCTTTGAGATAATGTGTGATGCTAGTCGTGTTGCTCTTGGTGCTATTCTAGGCCAAAGGAGAGCAGGGATCTTTCATCCAATCTATTACGCTAGCAAGACACTCAATACAACCCAGAAAAATTATACAGTCACGGAGCATGGAACTATTGGCAGTGGTCTTTGCATTTGAAAATTTTGATTTTATTTTCTCGGACCAAGGTGATCATTCACACAGACCATGCTGGATTGAGGTACCTGATGTCTAAAAAGGATGTCAAAACCCAGATTGATTTGGTGGGTACTCTTGCTCCAGGAATTTGAATTTGAAGTAATGGATCGGCAGGGAATAGAAAACCAGGTGGTAGATCATTTATCCTGACTTGAGGCTGAAGCAAAGGAGCAAATGGAGGTTGAGATAAATAATGCATTCCCTGATAAGCAGGTATTAGAGGCATCATAGGAAATTAATCCCTTGGTTTGCCGAGATAGCTAACTACTTGGTTAGCAATATAATGCCAGCAGACCTGACTTCTCACCGGAAGAAGAAGTTCTTATTTGATATCCGACGGTATTACTGGGATGAGCCATATTTATTCCGCATTTGCAAATATGGGATCATTCGTAGGTGTGTTCCAAAAGTGGAGATGCTGAGCATTATGGAGGCATGTCATTTATCTCCCATAGGGGGTCATCACAGTGGCACTAGAACAGCACATAAAATTTTGTAATGCAGGTATTACTGGCCAACTATTCATCAAGATGCATATAACCTTGCCAAGTCGTGTGATCAGTGCCAAAGGCAAGGCAATATTACCCGGAAACATGAGTTGCCACTAACCCCAATTTTGGAGGTAGAACTATTTAATGTGTGGGGCATTGACTTCATGGGCTCATTCATTAGCTCATATGCAATGAAGTACATTCTGGCGGCTGTGGATTATATCTCCCAAATGGGTGGAGGCAGTTGCATTGCCAAACAATGAATCCAAGAGTGTTACAACATTCCTCTGAAAGCATATCTTTTCCAGGTTTGGCAATCCTAGAGCTATAATCAGTGATGGTTGATCACACTTCTGCAATCGCCTCTTCAAAACTTTATTGGAGAAATATGGTGTCAAGCACAAGGTAGCCACACCTTACCACCCTCCGTCGAGTAGGCAGGTAGAAGTTTCTAATAGAGAAATCAAGACCATTTTGGCCAAGATAGTAAACACGAGGCGAACAGATTGGGCAAGGAAGCTTGTGATGCACTATGGGCTTACCAAACAGCATATAAGACTCCCATTGGTTCATCACCTTACAAGATGGTTTATGGTAAAGCATGACACATACCATTTGAATTAGAGCACAAGGCATTTTGGGCACTGAAAAAGCTAAATATGAATTGGAACGAAGCTGCCAAGCTAAGATTCAATTAGCTCAGTGAGTTGGATGAATTCTGACTTAAGGCTTATGAGAGTGCAGCCATTTATAAAGAAAGAATGAAGATCTATCATGACAAAAAGATTACAAGAAGAGATTTTAGCCCAGGAGACTTGGTATTATTGGTTAACTCAAGACTCCGGCTGCATCCTGGGAAGTTGAAATCTAGATGGATGGGACCTTACAGAGTAGTGCAAGTGTCTCCATATGGTGCAGTGGAACTTGAGAACAAAGAGGGAAAAAGATTCAAAGTGAATGGGAAAAGAATAAAATTGTATTTGGGAGATAAAGACGAATTGAAAATATTGGAGGAAGTATACCTTGATGATGCCTGAGAAGTTACGAAAGACACGTCGTGCCGTAACGTTAAATCAGGCGCTACATGGGAGGCAACCCATTGAAGGCAAAGTTTGAGTAGCCACAGGTATGCTCTGTTATCTACATGCTTATAGCTTATGCTTCAGGGACAAAGCTCACTTTTTCAAAAGGGGGAGGGGGTGTACTTGTATTTTTGGAAATTTTGGTCGTCTGAGGTTTTTTCCTTGTCGTGCTTCTTTTCCCTCAAGCATTCTATCTAGTAGAACCGGCATGTGTTTGGATTTTTTTTTATTTGTGATTTTTGTTTGATTAGAAAGTAACATAGGCATACTCAGCCAATAGAAATGCACTAGTTTTGTTTTTTTTTTTTGAAAAATTGACCCTGATCAAAATTTTTGCTATGTATTTGTGACAACATGCATGATTTCTGTTGATCTTTTTTATGTCATTTGGTTATTAATAGTAGTTATTCTTATTAATCCATGTATGAACCAGACAAGTGAAGTAAAAATAGTTCATGTAGCATGTGTGAGTGAGGTTTTAGTATTCATTTATAACACCCAAAAAATAATTTTGGTGATCATTTGATGTTTTATGCAAGGTTAGGGAAAGTACGGGTTGTATATTAGTCGTAGGTGTCAAGGGAAATGTGCATGATCAAAAAACCAAAGAGTATGTGAAGTTCATAAGTAAGGGTCAACTTTAAACGATCATATCTCCCAATATATAATGAATTAAGAGCCAACGACCTATTAAATTAAAGGTCTTTGAGTTTAGTTTTCAGAACATCAAACCTCTTTTCAATCAGAGTTCGGAGTAAAAAGTTATGGGCATTTTACCGAACCATCGCGAGCGGTGACCCGGGCATGACGTCCTAGCGCCTCCACCGCCCTATTTAATTAAAATCTGATTTTTCCCTTGTAGAAAACATTTCCAGCTAAATCTAAATCGACCAGCTTGCTAAGGATTCCATTTCTCTCTCAATTCCAGCAGCTAGGACAAAGAATGTCAAGGAGGAACATCAAGCAAAGTTCAAGAAAATCACAAGATAAGTTGAGATTACCTTGCCAAGTATGTTAGAGGCTGTTTTGGAGCTCGTTTTGGCAAAGTTTTGAAGAAGTTTTTCTGCGTTTCAAAATATTTTTGGACTGCCTATATATCCATATTTGAGTAGGTGTTGAAATCAAAAGTGGCAAGACGATGATGTGCGAACGAACTTAACGCAAGAAAATGATTTTAAGCTAAATAAGGGTAAATGAGAACAACAAAATGGAAATGCCTTATGATAGTCATCCACCCTATTACACACATGTTCTATGATATATAAGGCCAAGAGGAAATTTCTCCATTCTTCTCCCTTTAGCTAATCGTCTAATTAACAAGTTTCCAAACCAACCTATACGTTGTACTTGAAAAATAGAACTTGAATGTGTAAATTATTGATATTTCTATGAAACCATCTTTATGGGAAGGTTATAAAAAATATCATAATGTTAGTAGGTTATGAGAAAATAAGAATATATTTATGCTTATTCCTATGTTCAAGTTACAAGCTAAGGCAACAAGAATTATCTTTAGAATGTCGCCATAAGTTGAGTAGAACTCTTGTGCTATATGAACCTCTTTGAAGTCGCTAACACATTATGTTAAATAAGTGGTGTAAATACGTTATTTAGTAAAATGATATAATAAATATTATCTAACGACCTTCTATGAATCAATTAGAGTTGAACGTTTGTAAAATAGTAACGGAAGTCAAAGAAAAGCTCTCATCTATACCCCTAAACGATTATGTTAAGTTATCCATTCTATGTGTTGAAGTTATTTTCCAAATTTAGAAAGGGTAATCCTAGGAGATTAAGCCACTTATAATCATGTAAGTTTTCTTAAGCTCCTCAGATAATTTCACATTTGTGTATGTCAATCCAGCATCGTTAGAATTAGGACTATAAGTCCTTATTTACCTACAAGAAAGCACTTAGAGAGTTGTTCACGAGTTCCCAAGTTACAAAGCTCCAAGTCTCATATCCTTAAATTATGTATTCATGTCCCTATGTTATGTTGAACTTTGCTATGCTAATCTAAGAAGTTTTCAAGAAATCATATCTTGAGAATCATGCTAATGTCTCAGTCAAGTATTTGAAGTTCCATACAAGTCATTATAAGAATTTATGGCAAAAAGTCTTAATGTATATGATTCTTATGTCATAACATACAGTTGAATTTCATGTCATAACATATAGTTGAATTCTTTCATTTATATTCAAGTCATACATCTATATGTTCTGTTATTTGGAGTTATCATTTGAAATTCTTAAATTTAGAGGACAGATTCTCCCACGTGCCGATGTCCCTAACGTTGAAGTAGGTATAAGCACAGGCTTTGATAATGATAAGTTAAGCTTAAAACTCCTAAATCCCAGGAAGCCTTCTGAAGTTCACTCAATTATCTAAATATGAATTTATACTTTATACAGAAGTCTCATATGTTGTATGTCTGCAGTTCAGCTCTCAGCCCTATGTATATGTTAAGTCTTATGATAAATAACTCCAAGTTCCAAGTTATAAGTTCCATGTTTTTCTGCAAATAAGAAAAATGGATTAAGAAATATGTGTGATTAGCAAAGTGATAAGTTTGATAACAGAATTCCAGTGTATAGTTATCGATACATGTAACGGAACCACCCTATAGGTAGTATATATATATATATATATATATATATATATATATATAGGACTGTATAGATATGAGAATCTATGTTCTTCTACTCAGGAGATACATTAAATTGGTATGATTATTTGTAGGATATTGCTTGTAAGCCTACTAAAGTTCTTACGTTGGCTAAACCTCGTAAAGGTCCGTCGAGTCACTAAGTCGATATGTTTGTATATAATTTGACAGCTTTACATGATATATGCGCATATTTTCTAATTTCACATGGTATATGTGCTCACTTTCATTTATATGTTACCAAAGAGACCTATTACAGTCATAAATTTAGCCTTTGTCATTTAATGCCATATGTGACAAATTGACTTGGTATAAACTCTATCAGCTCTGTTCATGATTATGATTGAGATATTTTTATTTTATCCTAGTGTGGTACACCGACTGGAGATATTTTTATTTTATCCTGGTATTATACACCAGCTGGAGATACTTTTTTTTTACCCTGATATGGTATACCGATTGGAGATATTTTTATTTAACCCGATATTGTACATAGGCTAGAGATATTTTTATTTTATCCTAGTATAGTATAGCGGCTGGAGAATTTTTATTTTACCCTGGTGTAGTACACTGATTCGATATATTTTTATTTTACCCCGGTGTGGTACATATGCTGGAGGCATTTTAACATGAATTTTATGGTCGGCTGGCCGCAAGCATTACAGTTATAGTTTTTCTTGTGCATTACTTGTTTGCACTTGCACTTGATTATTGACTTATTGCCAGGCATTAGTTTGCAAGATTCCAGGTATTTACTATTCCTTATTTCTGGCTCAGTTACCATTGCTATCTTATATATTTGCAGTTTTTAGCCTTACATACTAGTACATTTCATTCGTATTGACGTCCCTTCGCTTAGGGACTTGCTTTCGTGCCACAGTTACATGTAGAGGTTGGGATTGCCAGTTGCAGTAGCAGCTCGTGAGATAAGCGATTGTGTTTGTATGCTCCTTTCTTTCTTGAGCTAAGATCTGATTTTGTTTCAGTTAGAGTTTTGAGATGTAGTTATGCGTTGGTCGGAGCCCTGTTACGACCTAGCTTCTTTGAAGCTTTCATAGACCACTACTTTCCCCAAGTGGTCTAGTAGGCCAGAGTAGAGTAGTTTTTACATCTGGAGTAGGGATGAATGAGTGTCAGAGAACATGCATTAAGATTGGATTCCTGGCCAGATATGTGCCTATATTTGTTGATACCATTCCAGCCAGGGTACACCAGTTTATTATGGGACTTGCTCTAGAATATGTGGAATCTTACATTACATCCACACTGCGAGAGGATATGGATATCTCATGGATTCAGGCCTTACCTCAGAACATAGAGGAAATCAGATAGTGTAAGTACGCGATTGATAGGGCAGGTTAGGAGTAGCGTCGGAGGGCTAGAACTTCAATCTTTTAGGAAGACTTTCAGGGTGGGCCTAGGCCTCATTTATCAAGTCGGCCACCTAGGCCCCTATTTCAGTAGCAGTAGGATAGAAGATCAGATCATCGTGGATAGTCAGGACCTAGGAAAAGTTCACGAACATCAGGCTTGCAGCGACAGAGGGTTCCAGATCAGATGGGACCAGTTGTATCATGTTGCAGTACCTGTCATAGGCGACATCTAGGGAGATGCAGGTATGGTTCCACCGCCTATTATTCTTGTGGACAGGAGTAACAGATAATGAGGAATTGTCCGACTAGACACAATGGCGAATCGGGATCAGCAGAATAGATCTCAGCGAGTTCATATGCTCCAACACCTTTTACAGGGCGCATGCCCTCAGCTCTAGCCGACAGAGGGCGAGGTAGATTAGGGGCATCTAGTTCAGGCAGCGGTCAAGATCGTACATATGCACTACCGGAACGATAGGAGTCAAAGTTGTCACCCGATGTTGTGACAGGTATGTTGGATGTTGTTTCTCACTCAGTTTATGCTCTAATAGATCCAGGTTCCACTCTGTCTTATGTTACTCCACTAGTGGCTTGGAAATTTGATATAACACTAGAATTACTTCAACGACCTTTCTTAGTATCTACACCCGTTGGTGACTCTACTATTGCAAAGAGAATTTACCGAGGTGGTACAGTAGAGATTGTTGGTCTCCAAAACCTTAGAAGATTTAGTGGAGCTGGAAATGATTAATTTCGATGTAATTATGGGTATGGATTGGCTGGCACCATATTATGCCAATGTAGAGTGTTGGACCAGAAATGTCCTATTTCACATTCCAGGGGAGGTAGTGTGAGAATTGAGGGACAATGCAGTTATGCCAAAAGGTAGGTTTATATCCTATCCTTGGGCGAGAAAGTTGATTGTGAAGGGTTGTATTTACCATATTATTAGGGTTCGGGATATGCAAGCAGAATCCCCGACTCTTCAGTCCATCCCAGTGGTTAGTGAATTTCCAAATGTGTTTCCAAATGATCTTCCTGGTATTCCCTAGAGCGTGAAATCGATTTCTCTATCGACTTGCTACCAGGTACTCAACTTATATCCATCCCTCCATATCACATGGCTCCAGCCGAGTTGAAAGAGTTGAAAGAACAGTTGAAAAACTTGTTAGAAAAGGGTTTTATCAGGCCTAGTACTTCTCCCTGGGGTGTTCCAATTCCATTTGTGAGAAAGAAAGATGGCTCCCTATGCATGTGTATAGATTATCGGTAATTGAATAAAGTTACCATTAAGAATAAATATCCTCTTCATTTGACCAGCTGAAATGGGAGAAATATTTTTCCAAAATTGGTTTGAGATTCGAGTACCACCAGGTTCCAGTTTGGGAGAATGATACCCCAAAGACAGCTTTCAGGACCAGGTATGGTCATTTCGAGTTCCTAGTTATGTCTTTCGCGTTGATAAATGCACCAACAGTGTTCATGGATCTGATGAACAACATCTTTAGGCCATATTTAGATCAGTTTGTGATAGTGTTCATCGACGATATTCTGGTGTATTCCTGCTGAGAAACTGAACACAAGGACCATTTGCGAAAAGTACTCCAAATCCTCAGAGACTGCCAGTTATATGAAAAGTTCTCTAAATGTGACTTTTGGTTGAATTCTGCGCCTTCTTGGGACATATTGTATCAGTCGCGGGTATTCAAGTTGACTCACAAAAAATCGAGGCAGTTAAGACATGGACTAGACCTATAAATCCAACTGAAGTTCGCAATTTTCTAGGGTTAGCTGGGTACTATAGAAGATTCATGGAAGGATTTTCTACCCTATTAGTGTCGTTCACTAGGTTGACTCAAAAAGAAGCCAAATTCCATTAGACCGAGGCTTGTGAGAAGAGTTTCAAGGATTTCAAAAGTAGATTGACATCTGCTCTAGTATTAGCCTTAGCAGAGGGTTCAGAGGGTTATGGTGTATACTGTGACGCTTCAGGCGTTGGGTTAGGATTTGTTCTGATGCATCATGGCAAGGTAATTTCCTACGCTACAAGACTGCTAAGAAAGCATGAAAATAACTACCCAACCCATGATTTGGAGTTAGCTGCAGTGGTTCATGCCTTAACAATATGGAGGCATTATTTGTATGGCGTGCACGTGGATATTTTTACTGATCATAAAAGCCTCCAGTATATTTTCACGCAGAAAGAGCTGAACTTGTGACACCGTCGTTGGCTAGAATTGCTGAAAGACTATGATGTGGACATCTTGTATCACCTAGGGAAGGATAGTATCCTAGCTGATGCCCTTAGCCACATATCCATGGGCAGTTTAGCACATATGAGGCCAGAACGCTGGGAAATGGCTCGAGAATTTCACTAGCTAGCCTACTTAGCAACCTGGGTGGTGGATTTAGAGGATAATGGGTCTATGATTCAAAATACAGAAGTATCATTCTGGTTGTACATGTAAAATATCAAGATTATGAGAACCCTGTGTCACGTCCCACAATACACCCTAGAGATGACTGGTACCTGCTAACACCACCGCTAGGCGAACCTATTTTTCCAAACACTTAACCTTTTCTATAAGCATTGAAATACAATAAATGCAACTCCAAACACATCAATAGTCATAAAATTGAAATTATTATCTAACCAAAATCAAGTCTTAATTTACAAGAAAGCACACGACTATTTAAGTAGTGTATCTCTAGTCCAAATCTAACACTAAGACCATGGAGCATCTAATACAGTTATATGAGTTTAGCTGTTGGGCATGAAAATCACAAGAAAAGAAAATATATATAAAGAGTATATAAAGCAGAAATGATAGCCTCCACGAGTCGATGCGAAGGCTCACCTCAGTAACAGAATCTACGTGAATGGATTCGTCAGCCACTAGTCTCACCTACTGTAGCAGAATCTGCATAGACATGTAAGTGAGGAGTGAGCTATAAATAAATATAACTCAGTAAGATCCTCGATCCACCATTTTAATACCCCTAGAACAAGTGTTAGAAAATGCAACCATAACGAGTACAAAAATAATATGCACAACAATATATTTCCAAAATATAAAACATAGTAAAGTCCAATCAAATGTTCAACAATATCACTATATATATAGATATATATCTCAATGCGACTCACACTCAGCACTTGTCAAACGACAGTGAAAGAGATCAACCTACCACCCCGACTAGTCCTCAACAGCATATATAATGCCCCAATAGTATACCACAACAGCAAGTCCAAGGCCCCTAACATGCTAAGTTAGCACATGCATTCCCCTGGTAACTATACCACGACAGCGAAGGAAGGATATCCAATGGCTCAACGTCATGATACCAGACCACGCCACACCATAAATCTTTATGAAATACTTTTTCTTAAAAAAATATTTTTCTCAAAGTAAACACATATGCGGTTGGTTAAAGAACACCAATTCTGCCAAGTAAATGCTTGTCCTGAAAAATGGACCAGGTAGATAAAATATAATTTGTAAAATTGGTTTAAAAAAGCAGGCACCAAAGCTTAAAGCCTCACTTACCTCGAAGTTACAATGCATGCATACTTTCCAATATTTCAGAACTATTCTCTCGGGTATCTGGATCACCTAAAACTACACAAAAATGGGTTTAGAATGGCCAAAAACCCTTCGGTAGAAGTTTGCTTAATTTTTAACAAAAGTCAAATTCGCAGTCAAAGGTTTGATCATAAAAGTCAACTCTGGTCGACGAGGAAGAATTCTCGAACTATGACCACCAACAGATTCTACTTGATGAGAGGATTCCAGAATATTAATCAAAATTGAATTTTCATAACGTTTTCCCTTTCAAATTGATAATTTAGGTTGAAGAGCCCTAGGGCTAAACTTTCTCAATTATTCAAAATTTCTCCATGTTCTATTTGATAAATATTCTTATAATCGTCTAATAAACTCAAGAAAAAGATTAGGATCAATACATTGATGGTTTGGATCGAAAATCCTTATTTTTCTCTCCTTTTTTCTTCTCTTTTCTCTTCCTTTCTTCCTCCTCTTATGCATTTTTTAACTTTCTGTGTTATTATATTTTTTTTCCTGATGCGTTTACGCTTTTCCATCAGAAATACCATTTTATTTTTCTAGTTCAATTGGGCTTTGTCCCTTATTATTATTATTATTATTACAAATTATTTTAAATTATTATTTTTCTTTTCTTTTACTGCGTAATTACTGGGCTTTCAGACAGCTTTAGAAGAGTGCTTGATACAGACCTTAACGCTAGGGCTAAAGCCACATAAATGGTTTTTTAACCTACATTTTCAAAAGCTAACATGCAAATGTATCCCGCTGAATGCATTCCTTTCATAATACTCCTTTATTAAATTAGGGTTATTTCATTTTCCCCTCCTAAAAATAACATTTGTCCTCGAACGGACATAGAATCATACATGTAGTGTCAAATAGGTGAGGATATCTATCTCGCATGTACGCCTTGGAATCCCAAGTAGCCTCCTCTGTTGGATGATTGCGTCATAGCACTTTGATGGAAGCCACCTTCTTGGACCTCAATTGTCGCACTTGCCTATCGATAATAGATATTAGACCTTCCCGGTAAGTCAAATTCTCATCAAGTTCCACATCTTGCGGCTGGATCTTATGACTATCATATTTAACATATCGTCTAAGCATGGACACGTGAAACACAAGATGAACAACGAACAATCTCAGAGGTAAGGCAAGTCTATACGACACTAACCCAACTAGATCCAAAATCTCATAAGGACCAATATATCTAGGACTTAACTTACCTTTTCGGCAAAATCTCATAACTCCTTTAATAGGGAAAACATTTAGAAGGACTTTCTCACCCTTCATGAACTCCATCTCACGGAGTTTCTTTATCTACATAGGACTTTTGTCTACTTTTTATTGTCTTAAGTCATTATCATATCAACGCAACTTTCTCTAAAGCTTGCTAAACTAAATCTGCACCTAATAATTTTGCTTCACCAAGTTCAAACAATCCAATTGGCGAATGACACTTGTGACCATATAAAGCCTCAAACGGCGTTAACGGTATACTCGATTGGTAGCTATTATTATAAGCAAACTCTGCCAAAAGCCAATTGATCGTCCCAATGGCCACTAAAACCGACCGCATAAGACCTAAGTCTGTCCTCCAATATCTGAATAACCCATTCAGAACGTCAGTCAGTTTGGGGATGAAAAGTTGTACTCAGCTTGACTTGCAAACCCAATGACTTGTGAAAAGACTTCCAAAACACTTAAGTTAATTGTGCACCTCAATCAGATATTATTGGAATAGGCACACCATGAAGCCGAACTATCTCATGAAGGTAAATATATGCTAACTACTTTGCGGTATGAGTAACCCGTACTGGAAAGAAATGTGCTGACTTTGTTAGTCTGTCAACAATCACCCAAACCGAGTCGTGTTTCTTGAAAGTAGTTGGCAACCCAACAACAAAATCCGTAGTAATTCTCTCTCACTTCCACTCAGTGATAATCAAGTTTAGAATTACTCCCCCAGGTTTTTGATGTTTATACTTGACTTGTTGACAATTTAAGAAACTAGTCACATGCTTCAAAATATCAGCCTTCATATTCTTCCACCAATACAATCCACGCAAGTGTTGATATATTTAGGTAGCACCTGGGTGATGGAGTATCGTGAACTATTAGCCTCTTCAAAAATCAGCTATTTCACATCACCCACAATGGGAATACACAATCTACCATGTCGACAAAGCACGCTTTCACCATCAATAGAGAATGACTTAACGCCCTCATCCTACACTCAATCTCGTAGTCTAGAAAGGTAGGGATCTTCATATTGGTGAGTGTTGACTTGTCCAACTAAGGACGATTGTACCACCATATCCACTAGTAACTTGCATGGAACTGTATGATCAATTCGAACTCCCCTATTATCCAATGCCTGAATATCCCTAACCATAGATCACTTTTCAATAGTGAACCGAGCCAAAATACCCATAGACTTTCTACATAAGGCGTCTGCCACCACATTCGCCTTCCCAAGGTGATACAAAATGATAAGATCATAATATTTAAGTAACTCTATCCATGGTCGTTGTCTCATATTCAATTCTTTTTTCTTGAATATGTATTTAAGACTCTTATGATCAGTATAGATTTGACACGGCTCACCATAAAGATAGTGACGCCAGATCTTCAGTGCAAATACGACTTTGGCCAATTCCAATTCGTGAGTCGGATAATTCTTCTTATTAATCTTTAGTTTTCGAGACACATATGCCACCACTTTACCATTCTGCATTAAGACACAACCCAATCTGTCTCGAGATGAATCACAATAAATGGTGAAACCACCCTCTGCTGTAGGTAACGCCAAAATTAGAGTCGTAGTCAATACGTTCTTTAATTTCAGAAAACCTTCATCACATCCATCAGACCATTGGAATACTACACCTTTCTGCGTTAAACGTGTCAATGGACTGGCTATCTTTGAGAAGCCCTCCACAAACCTTCTATAATATCCAGCTAGTCCTGAGAAGGTGCGTATTTCCGTAGGAATACTGGGTCAAGGCCAATCTCGAACTGCTTTAATCTTCCTTGGATCAACTTGGATTCCATCCCATGACACTACGTGTCCCAAAAAGGAAACTGTACCCAACTAGAACTAATGTTTTGAGAACTTGGCATAAAGCTTTCGTTCTCTAAGTGTTTCTAGCACAACTCTCAGGTGTTGTTCATGTTCTGCCTCACTCCAAGAGTACACCAGAATGTCATCAATGAACAAAATCACAAAATGGTCTAGGTATGACTTGAATACCCTATTCATTAGGTCCATAAATGTTGCGGGTGCATTAATCAACCCGGAAGACATCACCAAAAATTCACAGTGCCCATATCTAGTCCAAAAAGCTGTCTTACAGATATCCTCGGAATTGATTCTCAGCTGATGGTAACCTGATCTCAAGTCAATCTTGGAAAAGTGAGAAGCACTCTATTGCTGATCGAATAAATCATCAATACAAGGGAATGGATATTTATTCTTGATCGTCGCCTTATTCAATTGTCTGTAATCAATGCACATTCTCATTGTACCATCTTTCTTTTTCACAAATAACACAGGTGCACCCCAAGGCGATACACTAGGCCTGATGAACTCCTTATTATTTAGCTCTTGGAGTTGAACCTTTAGTTCTCTCAACTCAGCTAGAGCCTTAGGTATGGAGAAATAGAAATAGGTTGAGTTCCTAGGACTAAATCAATGTTGAACTAAATTTCTCTTATTGGGGGTAGCCTAGGAAAATCTTCTGAAAATACATCAACAAATTCTAAAACAATAGGACACTGTCAATGGTAACATCCTCTGCTCGAGTATCATGAACGGTAGCAATAAAACCCAAACACCTATGATTAATCATTCGACGTGCCTTTACATAAGATATTATCTTTCCTAGGGTCACAGGAGTCAAGACTTTCCACACTAAAGGTGGTTCTCCAGGAAAATTAAAACATATAAGCTTAGCATACCAATCAACCAAAGCATATCATGATGACAACCACTCCATACCCATAGTCACATCAAAGTCAAACATGGGTAACTCTAGTATATCAACTACAGTGCCCCTATCCTGAACAGCTATCACACAATCTCTATAAACTCTATCCACTACCAAAGTCTCCCCCACTGGGGTCATGACCATATATGACACAATAAGAGACTCAACTCTTCATTCTATGAATATAGCAGAAGATAGAGATACATACAAATATGTAGAACCGGGATCAATAAGACCATGTACCCCATAAGAATTGACAATGATAATACCTGTGACTATTACATTAGATGCCCCGATATCCTATTTACCCCTAACAAAGAATCTCGGTGGTCCACCTACTCTCCGAGAAACCTGTGCACCTTGTCGACCTTGTCCACGAGCACCCTCTTGAGTGGCCATAACCAGCTAAACTTGAGCAGGTGTACCTGTAGCAATTCCCTGCAGATGTGTCGAAGCCTGAATAGTACCAGAGTTCCCCTTAGGACAATATTTAGCAATATGCCCCTTTCACCACAAGTAAAACAAGGACCAGCAACCCCATACAACGACCACCATGCTTCCCACCACAATTAGGACACCTCTGATATGGACTTGACTGATATAAGCTGTTACACTTTATCTGCATCTTTCATTGACCCTATCTAGTTGGATTATCACCTCTCAAAGATTGCACCACTGACTCTGACTGCGTAGGCATAGATTTACCATGATGATGGCCATTCTTTCCCCTAGATGGAGCACCACTAAACCCGCCCGTGTTACATTCCCTTTTTCTTTCTCGCTCAGCTGTTTCCATTTCTAAATAGAACTCACAATGGAGGGCAGTGTCAACTACATCTGAATAGGTTCCACTTCGCACATCTCGTATCATAGAACCACGATAATTATGCTCAATTCTCCACGAATCATCTCACCTTCTCCCTAAGGTCTTCAACTAAAAATGGAACATACCTAGATAACTTAGTCAACTTAGCCTCATACTTTGTCATAGTTCCCTTGTACAGGTTATTAAACTGACATCTCATGTCATCTTGTTTTCTCAAGGGAATGAACCTGTCCTTAAACATTATT
The DNA here is from genome assembly GCA_035772735.1 of Datura wrightii. NCBI lineage: Eukaryota > Viridiplantae > Streptophyta > Magnoliopsida > Solanales > Solanaceae > Datura > Datura wrightii. The sequence goes on along the minus strand of JASDFA010000008.1, from coordinate 65,397,061 downwards.
AAAAACTCTGTCCAAGTAATACGTGGTAACACTGCTTGTCTGCCTCTCTAAACTAAAGTCCAGCATGCCTCTACAGACCCTGAGAACAGGAAAGTGGTAAATTCCACTCCTTGAGTCTCCTTCAACCCCAATGTAGTCAGTATCTTTTCACAACGATCAATGAACTTCTAAGGCTCAATAGAAGTTGGCGTTGCATCGAACTATGGTGTCTTAAGATCCATGAAATTCTTAAGATCTTTGGATTGGCCAGTAGTTGCAATTGAATGAACAGTGAGTTGAGGGGTCAACTAGGGTGTCTGTGTAGCTACAACATTCAACTAAACTTGTGTTTGCGCTTGCGAATTAGTTTGAGAAACCAGAAATCTACCATGATTAAATATCAATGCCTCTAACACATTAAACAATCTCATCACTACATCTGTAGGCAAGGCAACAGTAGGTAAAACAGCTGGCACTATTGATGGAGCATCTTGAACAACTTGTTCCTGTACTCGATCCAGAGCAGCAACTCGGGGCTGACCCCGATTCACAATTTTAGGCTAAGGATTGGCCTGTGCACTAGTTTGAGCCCTTGTTTGATGGGCCCCAGCTCGACTACCACCGAGGGTAGTACCATATCCCGCACCCCATCCAACTGGTGCTTTGATTGACTAGAAGATGAAGACGCATGTTTCTTATCCATCTACAAAATATATTTCCAAATTAGACTTGAATCTATTCAATGCACGAATAAATAATGAAAGAAGGGAAAACATCCTAAATGCTCGGTAGCCTCGAGGTCATAAGTATGGGCGCCTATATACCCATGAACAAGACTCTACTAAAAACTGCTCCATGACCCGGAACTTAAAGCCTAAGCTCTGATACCAACTTTGTCATGTCCCAAAATACCCCCCTAGACGTGACTGGCACCCGCTAACACCACCGCCAGACAAACCTATTTTTTCAAACACTTAACCTTTTCTATAAGCGTTATAATACAATATATGCAACTCCAAACACATCAATAGTCATAAAAATGAAATGATTATCCAACCAAAATCAAAGTCTCAATTTATAAAAAGGCACACGACCATTTAAGTAGTGTATCTCTAGTCCAAATCCAACACTAAGACCATGGACCATCTAATAGAGTTACATGAGTTCAGTTGTCGGGCATGCAAACCCCAAGAAAAGAAAATATATATAAAGAGTAGATAATGCTGAAATTATAGCCTCCACGAATTGATGCGAAGGATCAAACAAATGGATCAATGCGAACAAACTCGTCATCCACTAGTCTCACCTTCCGTAACAGAATCTGCAAAGACATGAAAGTAAGGAGTGAGCTGTATATAAATATAATTCAGTAGGATCCTCGACCCACCACATTAATACCACTAGAACAGGTGCTAGAAAATGCAACCACAACGAGCACAAAAATATTATGCACAAAAATATATTTCCAAAATATAAAACTCAGTAAAGTCCAAAAAAATGTTCAACAAGATCACTATATATATAGATATATATATCTCAACGCAACTCACACTCAGGACTTGTCAAACGACAGTGAAAGAGATAAACCCAACACCCCGACTAGTCCTTAATAGCAAATATAATGCCCCAATAGTATACTACACAAGCAAGTACAAGGCCTCTAACATGCTAAGTTAGCACATGTATTCCCCTAGTAACTATATCACAGAAGTGAAGAAAGGATATCCAACGCTCCAATGCCATGGTACGAGACCACGTCGCACCACAAATCAATTATGAAATAATTTTCCTTAAAAAAATTTTTTTCTCAATAGTAAACACATATGCAGTTGGTTAAAGACCACTGACTCTTCAAAGTACACGCTTGGACCAACACATGGACCAGGTAGACAAAACATAATTTTTAAAACAGGTTTGAAAAATCAAGCACCAAAGCTTAAAGTCTCACTTACCGTGAATTTACAACTCAAGCACACTTTTCAATATTTTAGAACTATGCTCTAGGATCTCCAAATCACCTTAAACTACACAAAAATGGGTTTACAATGGTAAAAAATCCTTTGGTAGAAGTTTTCTTAATTTTTAACGAAAGTCAAATTCACGATCAAAGGTTTGACCGAAAAAGTCAACTCTAGTCAACAGGGCAGAATTCCTGAACTATGAACAACAACAGATTCTCCTTGATGAGAGGATCCCACAACATTAATCAAAATTAAATTTTGATAATGTTTTCCCTTTTAAATTGATGATTTAGGTTGAAGAACTTTAAGGCTAATATTTCTCAATTCTTCAAAATTTCTCCATGCTCTATTCTATAAACTTTCTTATAATCGTGTAATAAAATCAAGCAAAAGATTAGGATTATTACCTTGATGCTTTGAATAAAAAATTCTTATTTTTCTCTCCTCTTTTCTTCTCTTTTCTCTTCCTCTCTTCCCTCCTCTTCTGCGTTATTTTTTTCTGATGCGTTTTTGCTTTTCCAGCAAAAATAGTGTTTTATTTTTCTAGTTCAACTGGGATTTGGAACTTATTATTATTATTATTATTATTAATTATTATTTTTCTTTTCTTTTATTGCATAATTACAAAATATCCATTTATTAAATTAGGGTTATTACACCCTAACCTAGTACATATCATAAATAAGGTCAATTAAGGTGAATTAATAGCCTTTAAGGTAATGGAAGATGGAGTCTTGAGATTCAGAGGTCGCCTCTACGTTCCAGATGTAGCAGGGCTCCACCAGCAGATCATGGCAGAGGTACATTCCTCTTGTTACTCTTTTCATCAAGGTTCCATGAAGATGTACCACAACATAAAGGAGATATACTGGTCGCCTAGAATGAAGAAAGGTGTAGCCGAATTCATAGCATAGTGTCCTAATTGCCAGCAGGTAAAAGTTGACAATCAGAAACCTGGCAGACTAACTCAAGAGATGGTTGTACCTTTATGGAAATAGGAGGTAGTGAATATGGACTTTGTGACAGGGTTACCCTGTACCAAGCGCAAATTTGACTGTATTTGGGTTATTGTCAATAGGTTGATGAAATCAGCTCACTTTCTACCAGTCCAAACTTCATTCTCAGCTGAAGACTACGCCAAATTATATATTAAAGAGATAGTCCAACTATATAGTGTCCCAACGTCTATCGTTTCTGATAGAGGGGCACAATTTACAACTAGATTTTGGCAATCATTTGAAAAAAGTTTAGGAATAAAAGTTAATTTGAGTACAACTTTTCGTCCCTAGACAAACGGCCAGACAGAGGGCACCATTCAGATGCTCGAGGATATGCTGCGGGCGTGTGTGCTAGATTTTGGAAAGAGCTAGGATGAACATTTACTCCTTATTGAATTTACATATAATAACAGTTATCATTCTGCTATTCAGATGGCATTGAATGAGACTTTATATGGGCGAAAATGCAGGTCCCTCATAGGCTGGTTTGAAGTAGGTGAGGCTGAGTTGATCGGACCTTATATGATCCATTAGTTAGAAGAAAAAAGGAACCTTATCATAGAGCACTTTCTAACAGCCCAGAGCCGCTAGAAGTCCTATTCCGATGTTTGGCATAGAGACTTGGAATTTAACGTAGATGATTGGGTGTTTCTCAAGGTTTCTCCTATGAAAGGCGTGATGAGGTTTGGAAAGAAAGGAAAGCTTAGCCCAAGATTCATTTGCCCGTATCGAATCCTTCGAAGGATAGAATGAGTGGCATATGAGTTAGAACTTCCTTTAGAGATAGAATCTATTAATCCAGTCTTCCATGTGTCAATGCTGCTAAAGGTGCATAGGATACCCATATCAGGTTGTTCTAGTCGAGTATGTACGAATTATTGAAGAATTAGTCAACGAAGAGACTCTAGTTGATATACTAGATAGACAGGTTCGTAGACTGAGAACTTAAGATGTAGCCTTCGTTAAATTCTTATGGAGGAGTAGAATGTAGAGGAAATGACTTGGAAAGCTGAGGAAGACATGAGGTCTAAATACCCTCACCTATTCCAGACCTGACCTAGATTATACATTTGAGGTGAGCTTGTGTTCAGATGCTACCTTATTGCTTATATAACTAGTATTTTTTAGCTGTTCACTTCTGTGTTGTGGAGTAATTTTTTATAGCATCCTATGAGACGCCTACGTGGGACTTTTCTACATTTCAGGTTCCCAGATAGTCTATATTACAGAGGAGACACTGCCAAAATATTTTTGGCAATAGTTAAAAAGGGTAATTCTTTGCAGCCTAAAGACTACATTTGAGGAAAAGTTTTCCTAAGGGGTGATGATGTTACACCCCATAAATTTTCGTAGTATGACCATCGTGCGCGTAAGTATATTGAGAATTATAGCATACCTCACACCCGGGAGAAGTCCTGGGGGTGAACACATGAGCGCATCATTAAACAGATGGGAGGCCAAGATCGGGAGGTCGGGCGCGCTGGGCGCCGCGTCGTGCAGCCTACCCTAGCATAAGCACTAGCTTGTCGCGCCCCTAGTGTAGCGCGATGGGGGGCACACCGCACACCCCCGGCCGTCGACCTACCTATATAAATAAGCCTCACTTGATTATTTTATTTATTGTATGAAATTTCCCCTCCGCCCAAATCAGAGAACAAATGCAATTTTCATCCAATTTCCTTCTAATTACATCGTCAAACAACGTCTAAGCACAAATTCTCCTTGGATAATGAGTTCTAGGCCTACAAGAAGCATCACTGCGAAGTTATTTGATGAAAGTTCACTCGGTAAGCCGAAACCCCACCGAGTATAGATTGTCGAATTTACTTTAAAAGTCCTAAGAGGCTACAGGCAATAGGTAAGCAATTCTACCTTCTAAATTTTTGAGAATTGGCGAGATTTTGGCTAAATTAATTGAAGTTGAAGTTATAGTCAATTTTATTGAAAGATATTGTTGTTCGACGATTATTAGTATTGAAATACCCTCATTTTCTCAGCGTGGACTGCAAATCGGTAAATTAGTAAGTTCAGGTTGTAATTTCTTGAGCACCTAGAAATCATCGAATAAGGTATGTTAAGGCTATCTTTTTTGGGAAGTTACATCCGTCGTAGATTTCATATGACCTATTTATCTATAGTACTCCAGAGTACACCTAATGTGGTTAGCTTCTATAAATAGAATTGAGACGATAATGATGAAATAATAATCCTCATCAGAGTTAACCCTAGTTAGCTTAGTCTTCGCATATGACACTTAGATTGCTGGGTGTTTTGTTGTCGATGGGGCTATGCTTACTGGAGCAATATGATGTCCAAACGGACCAAATTAAGGTCGTAAGGGCCGTATTGAGGTCTAGTCACCTCTAGAATCCTCTATGCCGCAGTGGCATCACGACCCTTTGTCAAGCCAAGGCTCAGGATCCTGTTACAGAAGCCTGAACGGCTCAGATACAGATATAGGAGCCCAGACGGCTCAGATATAGTTACAGGAACCCAGATGGCTCAGATACAGTTACAGGAGCCTAGACAACTTAGATAAAGTTACAGGAGCCCAGATGGCTCAAACACAGTTACAGGAGCCCAGAAGGCTTAGACACAGACGCAGCTATAGGAGCCTAGATGGCTCAACCCAGAAACAAGAGCCTATTAGGCAAGGGTACAACTTCATAGGACGAGTAATATTGAGTTACAGTATGCTTATGAACGTTTAGTAGCCCAAATATGAGGAGTGTACATTGGTTTTACTTGCTGGGGTTTATGGGGGCCCGGTTAGGTTTTAGTTTGTGCTTATACTTGCTAGTTATATTTCAGATTGTGGAGTTATTTAGGTTAAATTCTTATTCTCCTTATTCATTACTATCAGCCCTTCTATTAGCTTTATTCAGCTTCAATTACAACCTTTCATATTCAGTACATATTGTACTGATGCCCATCATTGGGGCGCTGCATTACTTGCCTGTAGGTGCGGTTACACGTGATCCAAGATCTTCCTAGCTGCGAGTCAGAGTTGACAGTCCAGCCAACTCTTTTTCTCTAGAGTTAATAGTTAGAGAAGGTCTGTTCTTTTGATGTATAGCTTTTGGGTAGGCTGGGACCCTGTCCCAACCATTATTCCACTCTTAGAGGCTTGCAGTATATAGTTTCTTAGTTGTTAGTTGTTTTTGGTAGTGTGGGGCCTATGTATATTATGTTTTGTCTGGTATCCATGTAGGGCCTAGTGTAGCTGGTTAGTTGGTGGCCTTTTTCGCCATAGTATGAGTATGATTGCCTATTTTTCATTCATCTATAACTAGACAGCATGGTGGTCTTGTCAGCCTGTATAGGATCCCTTTTATCGTCTTGTTGTTGGGTTAGCTATTTTCTTTTACAAGTGTTGTGTGGCCTTGTCGGCTTGAGTCTATGTTTACAGCTGAGGTATAGCTCATTGCTTTCTTAATTTTGAGTTACTGGCAAGCATCAGAGGTGCGTATGCCTAGCCAGGTCAGTCTAGGTCTCAGGTGGGAACTAGGTGCCAGTCATGCCTCCCATGCTGCGGCCTGACACATAAGTACCGGTGTTTTGCAGCTTCAAGGGAAGGTGACACCCATTCTAGCCCAGTTTACTATTTGTGGTTTGTGATTTACCAACATTACGCGATCACCATCAACCTTTCAGCGGTGATTTGCAGTTCACCATCCTATATCTAGATTTTTGTCAGGTATACTAGCTGAAGTCGGTGCCCCACCTAGGTTTTGCGATTTGCTAGTGGCATTTCGCAAGTAAGGCGCCGATTCCCTCTTTTTACTCTCAGCTTTCTTCCTCTCCATCGCATTAGGGCGGCAACTCGTTCTTGAGAACCTGCATTTCACAGGTCTCACATACAGTTTTCCCTCATTTATCTTTCACCTGGTTTCTCATCCAATCAACCTACAAAATAAAAACAACAAAAATATCATAGCATCAAACATAAAAACACTGGGTTGCCTCTAAAGAAGCACCTTATTTAACGTCGTAACATGATGGATGCCTCCTCAATTATCAATTCTCCAAAGGTTCATCCTCCAAATCAACTTTATCCTCACTATTGTCGTCTTCTCCTCCTCTTCACCGAGGAGCGCTATAACTTTGCATTCATCTGCAGGTGTTGTAGGTGGACTCACCTTGAAGGTGACTTCTTCACCTCCCACTCTAAATTTTAGCTCTCCGAGCTCCACATATACTAATGCTCTACCCATGGCTAGCAATGGTCACCCTAAAATGATAGGCACCTTGACATCCATATCGCAATCCGACACGAAGAAGTCGACCGAAAGGATAAATTTGTCTACTCGAACCAAGACATGTTCTAACACCCCAAAGGTTTCTTAATGGATAGGTCCGCCATTAAAAACCTCATTGAAGTGGGCTTGGGGTTTCCCACACCTAACTTCTTAAAAATGATAAGAGGCATAAAATTTATGCTTGCGCCAAGGTTACACAAGGCCTTTTTGAGTACGCATAACCTAATGGTGCAAGGTGATAGTGAAAGCTCCCAGTTCCTCTCATTTGGGAGCAATATTGCTCGCCATCATTGCACTACAATGGTGTGTTACTTCCGCTACACCCGTATCTACAACCTTCTTTTTCTTCAACAATTCCTTCATGAACTTTGCATACCCTGACATTTGGAGAAATGCGTCCACCAGAGGTATGTTTATGGAAACATCTCAAAGAATTTCTTGAATTGATTATCCTCTTTATTTTCTTTAACCACTGAGGGTAAGGAGGCGGGATTCTAGGCTCCTAGCCTTGTTCATTTGAGGCCTCCTTGTTTTTTTGCTTAGCATCAACATCCTTGGGCGGAACAGGCCCTCCATCTTCATAAGGCATTACTTCATCATTAATGACATTTGGTGATTTTGGCCTCACATATTTACCTTCATCTATTGCAATTGGATCACCAGCCTGTTTGGTCTTTACATTCACATCAGCTAAGATTTTCCCACTCCCAGTAGCAATCACCATGCAATGGCCATCCTTCTTCGAATTTGTATGGTGTAATTAGGAAGCATTCCCTTCACACAGTGATTCATTTAGGACGACAAGTGGTTCATTTGAGCCTCTAAATGCTTAATGGATGTTGAATGAGAGCTCACACTCTGGGCAAGGTTAGACACCTGTCCTTTTAACTCCTACTGTGTGTGGACTCAACCTTTTTGAGAACTCATGATAGAATTTCTTCAATCTTTGGATTCCCCACATCACTTACCCCAGATTGCATTTGGGCTGATTAAACATTTGGAGGAGGAACATATGGGTATGAACTTTTGTGATATCTCTCCTCATCATGGTTTGGCTCACGATTTCCCCATCGCTCATGCCTATCATCCCTACCTTGGTTATCGTGGTTTCTCCAATCTTGATTCTCCACCCATGTACACTAAGGGCCTTAGTTGGAACCTTGATATCCAGGGTGAGAACCCCCCAATTGACTTGCCATAAATTGATACTTTTCCTCACACCTTGGCGGTGAAGCTTCATCCTCATATTCCATGGGACCTTGAGTCCCCACAACATTGACATTCTTGGACCCAGTTCCCATAATATGCTTCGTCATTAGTTTGACATAGGTCATGAACTTTGCTATGGTCTTATCTCTCTCCTCATCTCCTTTCCTCATTTCCTCAGTCACAAGGCTTAAACTAGCACCACCTAAGGGCACTTCAGTGTCACTAGTGTGCCATGCTCAATTTGTTTTTGTCATCCTATACAAAAGAGCCTTGGCTATCCCATAAGGTTCATCCATGAGGGATCATCCAACTAAATTATTAGCCACTGCCTTGTTAATGGAATCCAAGAATCAATAAAAACTCTAAAGTAGCACTCCATCCAGTAGGCCTAGTTTTGACATAAGGCCACTTTCTTCTTGGACCGAAGTCATGCTTCATGTAAGGGTTCACCCATAATTTGCCTAAAGTTGGTAATGTCATCTCTCACTGAAAAATCCTCAATAAGGGAATAACCTATCTAGGAAAGCTTCCGTCAATTTTGCCATGAAGTGATACACCCCGGAGGAATCTCCTCTAGCCACATGGTTGCTTCTTCAGCGAAGGAAAATGAGATAGTCTTAGTCTAATTGACTCTTGACTAATATTTGTAATTTTGAATGGTTGGGATATCTCAAGGAGATTCTAAAGATATCGATTAGCATCCATACTCAGTTTTCCTACAAAGAGTCCTTTATTTCTAGAAGGTGTAATATTGTGTTGGTCATATGAAATGCCACATTCCCTACCGTGGCCGGTAGGTGAATGGCATCCACATTTTTTGGCATAATTGGATCATCATCCTCGTAGTCCAAGCGGATGTTCATAGAACCTTCTTGAGAGTGTTGTCTCATATCAGTTAGCCTAAAGAGACACCAAAAACAATAACTGTAAAAACAAAACACAAGATGGTAAATTAATTCAATCAACAATCAACCAAGGGCTATCTAATCCTATTCCCTAGAAATGACACCAAAATTGATGACGTCCATATCCACTCCTCCCAAAGAGAAAGTGTAAATGGTCATCGCAATATAAATACCCAACTCGTGAGTCGGGGTCCAATCCATAGGGATTAGAGATTTGATGGCACAAAAGTTATCTATCGAATTGAGCTAAGTTGCATCATTATCTTAAAAATGGAAAAGTAAATATCGGGGGTTAAAATGATCTCCAACATAATTTAAATTCAATCAATTAATGACAAGGCAACCAACTTGAATAAGCAAAGATGAGCAAGTGCTGAGGGTACACTATGGACCGGGCATCAATTGGATTGGAGTTAACTAAGATATCAAATAATTACTCACAAGCATAAATAGTTGTGGAGAAGGCTGTACACTATGTTTCTCAACCTTTTGAGTATCTTTAGCCTTGGGTTTTCTCAAACCCCAAGGTCCTATACACATCAACCACTACAACTTGGGCAAGAATTGACTATCTCTAGCCTCAATTCTTTAATGGGTGTATGACAATAGGTTTTGGCCATCTCTATCCCAACCCCACATAATCAAAACCCAAATATCCATAATTATTTTCTCACCAATATTCTACTGCCTTTTTTCAAGAAACAATAGAATAAGTAAACACAGCCCATATTTGAAACTATGGGTAATTCAATTAAAATTTGGAGAAAATTTTTTTTTTTGCTAAATAAGTAAGTCTATGATTAAAATAGAAACACCCAATCCAATTTAGCTCCTATCATGCACACCTCTAGCAAGATGTTTAGTTACTCAATGATGAAGAAAAAGAGATTATATTAATAAATAAAACCATATCATTCATCGTCAAGAGTAAATTTCAAGTTCAAAGTTGTTCTTCAATAGAGGTGTTTACCTTAAGGAGGAAGAAGAAGATGAAGAAAAGCTCTCTAACTTATTCTCTCTCTAGAAATTCAAAATAATATAATTCTCTAACGAAATGGAATTATCTTGTACTTTACAAGAAATGTATAGAAATAGGTTAAAATTGCTCTTCTTTTCTTGTGCTGGATGATTTTACCCTTCTGATGATGGACTCACTTGCGAGGCTCCAGCGTTCCGCCGATGCCTATCCGCGGAGCGTCGCTCAATGACAACTGAGGGCCAGTGACTCCTGTAGTAGTCTGGCGTTGGCGCCAACAATTTGTAGGTGTTGACTCGCGTTCTGTCAGTGTTCCTTCCACTTCCACGCAGTGTTCTCTTGCATTTGGTCGGCACTTTTCTTATGTCATCTGGTGGAATGCGGGCCCTCTTCTTCAAGCTCCATGCTTTTTTTCAGTTCTTTGCTTTCTCTCTTTAAATTGAATGCCTGCAAAAACTAAAGAGAAAGAGCATAAAATATTCATAAATGACTTGAAAACCAAGTAAAAGTTCATCATTAAAAGCCTAATGAGTTAGTTGATCTTGGGCAGATTTATATGCCCAAGTGATGCTCAAAAGTATCATTTTCGCCTTGTTTATCTAGCAATGTGTATACATTCTCATGTAATTGGTAATAAAATGTGAATTTATACTAACCAACATGATTAGAATTGTTTTGCAGGCAAAATGTGATTTCAGGAAGCTAAAATGCATGTTGGATGACATCGGAGTTGGACTTGGAAGCGAGCAAGGGAAAAGGCATTGGACAACATGAATTAAAGGGGCTCCGCGATGGAGCCGTGTCACGCTGCCATCGCGGAGGCATTCTGCCTGGATGGGAAACATCACCCAAATTCCAGTGGAGGTCCGCGTCTGCTCCGTGGCACGGAGCCAGTGCTCCGCGATGCACGCCGTGCCACGTTGAGCCTTAAGTCCCGGACCCCCAGTTCCAGTGAGGGTCCGCGTTCATGGTGTGTCACGGAGGCAGTGCTCCACGATGCACTCCGTGACACGTTGCTCATTATTCCGGGAAAAATTCCCAGCAGTACAAATAGAACACTTAAGTTCATTTTTCATAATACTGACTTGGTGGAGCAAGGACGTAGGTTACAGGCAGTTGAGGGACGAAAAGTTCAGGGTTTTTTCTCTCTTTCTTTCTTCTTTAATTCAATTGCTTGTATGATTAACACTCCTTTTATGATGATTAATCCACAAATGAGTGGCTAATTCCTCTCCTTGCTGAGGTTGTGAACAATTGTGATGAAATTTGATTATTATTCTTTTGTTTTTCATCTTTTCTTCTATGTTGCTCTATTAATTCTTGTTCTTACTGCATTGGTGTGTGGCCTACATTAATGTACATCTAAAAAGTCCGGTTTCACTCGAGAGAGCACGAAATTTGAAAGTTGTGAATTAATAGGATATGTTCTTTACTTGATTTGGGAAAATTGAGTCTTGATTTGCTTTCAGGATAGAAATATACCTGAAAGTCATATTAGTCAATTTAGGAACCGGAATTTTATGGCTAGAACATGAATTGCATTCGATCACAAAAATGTAGACGGATGGTTCATGATTCTTAAGTGATGTTAAATACGAGAGTTTTAATCTCTTGGCAAATGTTCTTGGCTAGCAACTGGAGGCAAAGATTAACCAATGTATGATGATAATTAGTTTCATTACATGTTTGGTTAACCTCAAAATGCTTTCATTCATAGTTCAGATTCAAAGTAGATAATTGTTCTTAGTTTTAGTATAAAATTTTATAAAACAAACTATTTACTTTTTGGTTATACTGTTGTCTGCATCTTTAGAAGTAAAATATAGTATACTTGAGCGAATTGCACTTAATCCAAGTCTCTATGGGATCGATACTTGGCTTACTAAAGCCACTTACTACTTGTTCGACCACGTGCACTTGCGTGTTGTTTTGTATACCCACAAACACCCGAACAAGCTTTTGGCGCCGTTGCCGGGGACTTGGCAATTGGTGAATTTGTTTTAAGTGTTAATTTACTGTATTTTTATTTTCTTAGCGTTGACAACTTGGTCTTAGCCTGTATTTTGCAGACTTAATTGCTGTTGAACACTGGCAAGAGACAAAGAGCTGGTGGAATCTTATATAGAGCCTGAAAGAATATTTCACAGTAAATGAAGAGAAGCTCTACAAAGAAAGCTGCAGGTTCTCAGACAGACGACCATGGAGCAACAACAGAATCCACCGGTAGTACGGGCAGTGTTAGTGCCCGAAGAAGCAGCAGCACGGCCAGTTCACGAGGTGGCAATCCCACATGACAATAATGTTACATCAAGTATCCGCAAACCAGAGCCTGGAGGGAGATTTGAACTCAAACAAAATATGGTGCAATTGTTGCACACAAGCGGGAAATTTACCGGTCTCCCTCATGAAGATCCACAGCAGCATCTCCAAAACTTTTTGGAGATAAGTGACACTTACATACCCGCTGGAGTGTCACCAGACTATGTTTGGCTTACATTATTTCCATTCTCATTACTAGGAGAACCCAAGAGGTGGTTGAAAGCTGAGCCACCAAATTCTATTTCTACGTGGGATGATCTTGCACGGAAGTTCTTGATAAGGTTTTTTCCCTCTAGTAAAACAGCAAGACTTAGAAGTCAAATTCTAAGTTTCAAACAGAGAGAGGGAGAAAATTTATATCAGGCACGGGAGAGATTTAAATCCATGTTGCGGGACTGTCCTCATCATCATCAGTCCAATGAGGTGTTGGTGCACACATTTATTGAGGGTTTGGAACCCCACACCAAAATATTGCTAGATTCAGCAGCTGGAGGGCAAGCGCTGGAGAAGACTTATGAGGAGTTGTATACCTTGTGGAACCGGATTTCACAGGGCAATCCAGAATGGAATGCTAATTCATAACGAGGTGGGACAAGGAAAGCAGCAGGAGTTCTTGAAGTGGATGGGTTTACAGCTATCGCTGCACAGATAGCTGCATTGCAAAATCAATTGAACAACCACTTCAGCAACATGACTTTGAACCAGCCTCAAGCCCCAGTTAATGCAGTCCAGCAATTGTGGTGTGAAGTGTGTGGAAGCAGTGAGCACTCAGCTGAGTGTTGTGGAGCCAATCCTCACTCGGTAAACTTTGTGGGTAATGCACAAAGAAATCACCAGCAGTATGATAGTAGCTACAATTCAAATTGGAGGAATCATCCTAATTTCTCATGGGGTAGCAACAACCATCAAGGCCAACGTTCGGGTCAGGGTGTGCAAAGGAACCAAGGAGGGCAACAGAACTACCAAGCTCAATTTAGAAACAACAATGCACCTCCTCCACCACCATCACCCAGCATTGCGGAGATGTTCAAGACCATGATAGCTAACCAAGCTCAATTGCAGGCTGACTATGTGAAATTGGCAGCCGAAGTGAAAAACAACCAGTTAGCTACCAAGGCACTTGAGTATCAATTTGGGCAATTTGCTAGTGCCCAAAATACAAGGCCTAGAGGAGGACTGCCAAGCGACACGAATCCAAATCCCAAGCAGGTAAATGCAGTGACCACAAGGAGTGGTTTGCAGCTGAAAGAGGTGGAACCAGAAAGACCACCTCAACATTCGGGAGCAGCAGAAGTTGAGAGGGAGCAAAGTTCTGAAAGGGGGAAAACCAAAGAAGCTAAATCAGAAAGACCTCCACTCCCGTTCCCTCAACGACTCAAGAAACACAAGGAGGAGGCGTGTTTCAAGAAATTCATGGAGGTGCTGAAACATGTACATGTTAATTTACCTCTTGTTGATGTCTTGCAGGGAGTGCCTAAATATGCCAAGTACATAAAGGACATCGTGGCCAACAAAAGTCGGTGGACTGAGTATGCTACGGTGGCTCTAACGGAGGAGTGCACTTCCAGGATTCAAGATAGACTGCCCACAAATTTAAAAGACCCTTGGAGTTTTACTATCCAGCTTACTATTGGGCAGAGCATCCGAGCTCGTGGATTGTGTGACGTGGGAGCGAGCATAAATCTGATGCCGTCTTCGGTATTCAGAAAGTTGGGTCTAGGGAGTCCTAGACCCACAACGGTAATCTTGCAGTTGGCGGATCAATCCTTAGCTAGGCCGGATGGCATTGTTGAGGACGTTCTGGTGCAAGTTGGCTCCCTAATTTTCCCGGTAGATTTTGTCGTGCTGGATTTTGAACCAAACGCGGAAGTCCCATTTATTTTGGGACGTCCCTTCTTGGCAACCGGGAAAGCACTAATAGACGTAGCTGTGGGGCAACTCACAATGCGAGCACATGATAAGGCAGAGGTGTTCGATGTGTATAAAGCACCCAAGCTCCCAATGGTGCATGAAGAACTCTCGGTGATCAATGTGATTGATCATGGTGATGACAAGCAGATGAAGGATTCCTGAGAGTTAATGGGAAAACCACCGGAAAGGTGTAAGCACTACTGGGGGGAGGACGGTGATCGAGAGAAATCATCCATCACCCTAGCAGACAATTGAGCTTAAATGACGTCGAGCCGCGACGGTAAACCAGGCGCTGCACGGGAGGCAACCCGTGAAAAAAAAAAATTTTTCTTTTATTTTGTAAAGTATAAATAGATTTTTCTTTTTTCTTTTTCTTGATTGACATCAAAATTTTTCGTTTTAGTTAGTGTTTTTATTTTTAGTTAGGTGAAACCTATAATTCTAACCAATTTTGTATAGTGAGATGAATTTCAGGTCAAACGGTGGAAAATGTGCATGGAATCACAAAGAAAAAGTCGAGGTATGAAAAATTAAGAAAAAAGTGGAAAACAGTGAGCTGGGGAGATAGCTCCGTGTCACGGAGGAGGACCTCCGCGTTACCCTCCGTGACACGTTGAGGTATAACCTGGATATTTTAAAATTTCCAGAACAGCCTCGCGATGCACTCCGTGACACGTTGCCGTGTATATCGCGACGGGTCACACCGGGTCGCCGGGTGACCCGCGTATTTTTCTACCTTTTTAACCCCGAAAACCTCCCTTTTCCCCTCATTTTCTACTCCCTCCGCGACCAAACCCCCCAAAAACAATCCCCCATCAACGTGCCACGGAGGAAGGCAAGAAATTCACCAACTTTTCTTCGATTCTTCAACTTCAAGGTATGTTTTCCGATTCCCTCTCAAGTTCTTGTTGATTTTCTTCGAAATTAAGCATGGGAGGTGAGCTAAATCACCCTATGTAGTAATTAAGCATGAATTCGAGTTATTTGTTATTGATAAATGTTCGGAATGTCGTTATGATTATTTGAACTTGTCGATTGCATAAATTATTCGAATTTGATTGATAAAATCAATTCTAGGGCTTGTTGTTGAATTTGAAGTTGGAAATGTGTTGAAATCATGAATTTTATGCCGGGGTGTATGTGTTGAATGAGATGACTCGATGTACAAATTATTTGGATGTTAATAGAAGACGGATTCTCGGGTTTGGGGGAAATGTTGAAATTTGTTCGAATTTGGTTGGTTGGATAGGGTCATATGTATAAATTTTTGTTGTTGTTTTTGTTTCTTTGTTTTTCTTTGCTAAGTGTGATTGTTAAAATGCTAGCGATGGTAGTGATTGTGATTAGCTGTACAAAGTCTGAGTAGTACGCAGAAGTTATACCGTCGAATTTTTCGAACGCACTAAGCATGATTGTATAGTTTGTTGTTTTATGTAAATAAAGATATTCTTGTCGTATTGTTGCAACTTTAGCTAAGGACTAAGTGTGGGGTAACCTAGCGTAACCCGACCTTAGCCGAAGTAATAATCGTGAGCTTAACATTGATCTTGTTTACTTGGGTTGACAGGTGAAATGGCAAGCCGGCAAGATAAAGGAAAAGGCGCGTCAACTTCAGGCGCCGGAAGGAAACGAATCAGACTGGGCACAGTAGTCCCAGCTGCATCAGCAGTTCCACGCGGCCAATGCTGCCAATATGGAACAAGATGGGTGATCGATGAGGGGAAAAAGTGGTACGCGAAGCATAAGGAAATAAATATTTCCCCGAGGAGCACATAGCATGGGAACCATTGGCACAGGAGTTCCCCAGAATGGTTCACCAGATCGAGGCAGAGGGGCTCAAGTTCATCATTGAAGAGCCCAAGGAATGCAACCTGCACTTGGTTCGGGAGTTCTATGCCAACTGGAACCCTACGATCAGGAGTCACACCATCAAGATCAAAGGGCAAATAGTCACTATGGAGCCCCACCATCTCAATGCCATCATAGGAGCGCAGGACACAGACGCCCACGTTCTCCGACAGCTGAACATTACCCCACCGTATGCGGACATCAGACGCACATTGTGTGGGACCCGATCAACAGCTAGATGGAGCAGACACAAAGAGAGGGGCTACCATCAGACTCTGCCCTATTCACAGATGAACAGGGAAGCTCGAATCTGGCTGAAGATAGTCTGCTCATGCCTCATCCCGGGGGTACATATGACTGATGTAACCCGGGATCGTGTTTGCCTGGTGTACGCCCTGATGAAAGGGCTGGAGATCAATGTCGGGGCGGTTATTATATCCGCCATGAAGAGAGCCCGGTTGCACCAGGGGCACAGGTATGGTTTTAGTGGACTACTTACCACCTTTCTCAGGAGCCTCGATGTTGAGGAGGAGGCCCTCGATTATATCCCGCAGTTGGAGCGGCGGGCCTTAGACGTTACTAAAACTAAGGTTCCCGACACCAGCCACGGGCCAGTGCTTACACTTGGCGAGCGACACGCTCGTGATGACCAGTATATGGCTCGGATGTATGGGATGCAGATGCTCCAGCTGAGGATAGGTGGGAGGCCAGCGACAGAGGAGGAGCTATGGCAGCTCGAGCTAGACTACCCTTTTGGCGAAAATGCCAGGGCTCTATGTCGAATGGGGCTAGCATTTGTAGGACCCACAGATGATGATGTCCCCACAGACGAGGAGACGCATCGGGAGGACTCCGATGTGGAGTCTGATGATGACGACGGAGGCGACTCGGACAAGGGAGATGAAGCAGCAGCACCCGACGAAGAAGTGGAATACTTTGACTGATCAGGGAGTCCCACCACTCGATTTTGTGCTATTTGAATTTTTGTGAACACTAGGGATAGTGTTCGAGCTAAGTGTGGGGTAGGAGTAGTTAGGTGTTGGGCTGGGCTGTTTTGTTTGTATGCTCTCTTACTATTAGCATGTATGTGGTGTGTCCCTGTGGTCGTGAATTTTCAAATTGTTCTGTATTTGTAAATATTTGTGAAAGTGATGTGTGTTGCTGAATGGTTGCTAGCTGATTCTGATTCTGTACATATTTTTGTTATTTTGTTATCGAAATGATCGATATTTTCGACATTTTAAATTTTGGGTTTCTCGGCGTTTGTTTTCGGTTCTTTTACCTAGAATGGTCTCATTGAACCGACGTCTTAAGTAGTGACCGTTCCCTATGATGGATGGATGACGACCGACTTAAGGGAAATGTAGTCGTTAGGAGTAGTTTTTTTTTCAATTATTTTTCATTTTTTCTTTGGTGGATTGCATCCCAGAACTTGTAGTTACACTATGGTTGTGAAATTTTGGTTGCGTGTTGTACATGATATTCAAAATGCAAAGGTGATTCGTATGAAAGCATGCAAATTTGTAAATATGTTGACATACCTAGGCTGTAGAGTTCGATTCAGTGTGATTGAGGCTTAATGTTTGAATTTATGTAATTAGCTGATTGGAGAGTCTGTGAATACATCTTGAATCGAGCATGTGCAAAAAGTGTGAAGTGAGGTGTTGATATTCCATGCTATTGTGAAGTGTCTAGAACTTGCCTGGTGTGTGTACAAAACGAAATGAAGGAGGTGTATTCTAGGAAAGGATGTAGGCATTTCTTTGTTTTAACCGAGAGTTTCTATTTTTTTTCCTTGTCATACCCCCCTTTTTTCTGTGATTGTATACCCTAGTCAGCCCTTTGAGCCTTTAGCCGATTATTTCTTTCTTTTGTCCAAAAAGTGTAAACCGAGCTTAATTCCTTCTTTTCATTAGCCGTAAAGTCTATACAAAACTCTTAAGTGCTTAAGAAGAGAAAATCATCTTCCCAAAGTGTCAAAGAGTGAGAGAGGTGAAAAGAAAAAGAAAAGCAGAGTGAGGGGAGAAAAGAAAAGGTTGAAGGTGCACTTGTTATAAATAAACAATAATGAAGGTGCATGAATAATCTTTGTTGTTGTGTCACGTGTGCGTAATGAAATGGGCCATACTAAAGAAAATCATCAAGAATGGGATGATGAAGAAAAAAAAAGAGAAACAATGTCCATGAGTGATGGGATGTGTTGAAAAGGCGCTTAAGGATGCTAGTGGCTATTATTGGCTAATCCAATATTTACTAGTTCCATAGCTTCCATTACAACCCATTAAAGTCCTACGTGATCTTACATTACATTTCTTATATTAGTGGAGTAATACACTAAGGGCAAGCTTATGGGTCATGACATGATGCATGTGAATTCTTTTGGGAGAGAGAGTGAAATTGTGGGTACATGCCCCTGTTTGAATGTTTATGAGTCATATGAGCAAAAAGGGGAAGATTCTCTTGAGTTGTGAGGGCACATGCTTGATGAAAGATTGATTTTCGTGTCGGATATCTTGATCAGCTGATTTGCATGAGTTTGCCGATATCGAGAGTCGATTCTTAAAGTCTAGGAGGTCTTAATGTATTGAAGGTCGTTGCATTGATAAGACCATGCATGTTTTCTTGATGATTTGCTGTATTGAATGATCGGTATAACCATAGCCTAAATTGTCGAACCAAAGTAGCGAGGTTGGGATGTAAATTACATGAATTGTATGTTTGTTGTTCGAGGACGAACAAGGATTTAAGTGTGGGGTAAGTGATCTTGGGCAGATTTATATGCCCAAGTGATGCTCAAAAGTATCATTTTTGCCTTGTTTATCTAGCAATGTGTATACATTCTCATGTAATTGGTAATAAAATGTGAATTTATACTAACCAACATGATTAGCATTGTTTTGCAGGCAAAATGTGATTTCAGGAAGCTAAAATGCATGTTGGATGACATCAGAGTTGGACTTGGAAGCGAGCAAGGGAAAAGGCATTGGACAGCATGAATTAAAGGGGCTCCGCGATGGAGCCGTGTCACGCTGCCATCGCGGAGGCATTCTGCCTGGATGGGAAACTTAACCCAAATTCCAGTGGAGGTCCGCGTCTGCTCCGTGGCATGGAGTCAGTGCTCCGCGATGCACGCAGTGCCACGTGGAGCCTTAATTCCCGGACCCCCAGTTCCAGTGAGGGTCTGCGTTCATGGTGTGTCACGGAGGCAGTGCTCCGCGATGCACTCCGTGACACGTTGCTCATTATTCCGGGAAAAATTCCCAGCAGTATAAATAGAACACTTAAGTTCATTTTTCATAATACTGACTTGGTGAAGCAAGGACGTGGGTTACAGGCAGTTGAGGGATGAAAAGTTCAGGGTTTTTTTTCTCTCTTTCTTTCTTCTTTAATTCAATTGCTTGTATGATTAACACTCATTTTATGATGATTAATCCACAAATGAGTGGCTAATTCCTCTCCTTGCTGAGGTTATGAACAATTGTGATGAAATTTGATTATTGATTCTTTGGTTTTTCATCTTTTCTTCCATGTTGTTCTATTAATTCTTGTTCTTCCTGCATTGGTGTGTGGCCTACATTAATGTACATCTAAAAAGTCCGGTTTCACTCGAGAGAGCACGAAATTGGAAAGTTGTGAATTAATAGGATATGTTCTTTACTTGATTTAGAAAAATTGAGTCTTGATTTTCTTTCAGGATAGAAATATACCTGAAAGTCGTATTAGTCAATTTAGGAACCGGAATTTTATGGCTAGAACATGAATTGCATTTGATCACAGAAATGTAGACGGATGGTTCATGATTCTTAAGTGAGGTTAAATACGAGAGTTTTAATCTCTTGGCAAATGTTCTTGGCTAGAAACTGGAGGAAAAGATTAACCAAAGTATGATGATAATTAGTTTCATTACATGTTTGGTTAACATCAGCATGCTTTCATTCATAGTTCAGATTCAAAGTAGATAATTGTTCTTAGTTTTAGTATAAAATTTTATAAAACAAACTATCAACTTTTTGGTTATACTGTTGTCTGCATCTTTAGAAGAAAAATATAGTATACTTGAGCGAATTGCACTTAATCCAAGTCTCTGTGGGATCGATACTTGGCTTACTAAAGCCACTTACTACTTGTTCGACCACGTGCACTTGCGTGTTGTTTTGTATACCCACAAACACCCGAACATTAGTCTATTACCAACTCATCACAACCCAAATAAAAATATAACACTTTCATGCTAAACATATAGGTTTGAAGTCATGGGATAACAAATTGTTAAATTCATGACTATTCCAACAATGGTGTACATGGGTCTAGTTAGGGAAGAAGAGGGAATCGGTGAGCATGCTTTCAAGGAAGATAATACTAAAGGAAAGAAGAGATTTACTTACTCGATGTGGAGAATCTTGCTTCACTAATCTTTGGTGAAGACAACAATGGGGGAATTGTGGAGTGGGAGTTACGACTTTAGAGAGAGAGAGAGAGCCACATTTTTTCTATTTTTATTTCTAAAAAGAGAGAATGAGTGGAAAATAGAAATAAAGGGTAGGGGATAGGGTTTTAAATCAATTTATGGTTCTAAAGTATGACACCGCTAGGCAATACACCAACCTAAAAATTTTTTCTGATGCGCTAGGTCATACGCCGCATACTAAAAAAATTTCATCTTGTTTTTCCACATTTATCATTATCAACTCCTTGTTCATCTAAGGAAAAACAAAAAATGCATTAGAAAGATTGGTTGCTGATTTACCACAGATTTTTGGTACTTTCGACACTTAAGCCATAGGAAAAATGCTTGGTCTTAGGTGTATTTATACAGATATGAGATTCTTTTACTTTTTTTTTCAGGGAAATTAGGTCTGCGAGTCAGATTTTAGAAAAAGAGATTAAATAGGCAGAAAATTGCTTGTTGCAGGTCTCAATACCAGCCGTACCTGACACTCGTAGCACGATATTAGAGAAAGTTCATAAGTGCAGGTCCATCCTGCGATTGATAGTATTAGTCGTTCCAAATAGGTATGACCCGTACTAAGTGTCCATGACATGAGATACAGAAAAGGTGCATCTGCAAAATCCGGTGGTATGAGTGGAAGCCACGAGCCATGATGGCAAGGTACAGATTCTACTAACAGACTAGTGGTGAGATTCAGAGAATAGAACACTTCGCAGATTCAGGGCACGAAAGGATTGAACGAGTCACACCAGCATGGTACGAGTCATAAAAAGGAACCGTATGAGACACAACAGAGATGCCTAGTCTCAAAAGATCAAGCCATAACAAGCTCCTATGACACATAGTACCATGGTATGAATCATAGCAACCTCTAGTACCTGAGAAAACAGAAGTTGTAGACTCTTAATAAGGAAGCTTCCTATTGATCTTGGGAATAATTACGTGCCCAAGTACTATTTTATAACTTAATTAAGTCACGTTTGTCAAATAAATTAATTATATTCTCATGTGATTTATATTAATTATGTGTATAAACTAAACAACATATTAGTCCTTGTTTTATAGGTGTAAAATGCATGTGAGAGACTAAAATATGATGGTTGAAGGAAAGAAATAAAGTTCGGACTCAATGGAAAATGAAGGCAACATGGCAGGCTAAAGATAGGGACTGCCGGCAAGGGCAGCGTGCCACGCAGCACAAGCTGCGTGCTGTGGGCCATGCCATTTTGTGTGAGGATTGTAATCCAATGGCCCTGCACGATGGCAACGTGCCACGGCAGGCACACGACGCAACCAGCAGCGTGCTATGCCCGGCGACACGAAGGTACCTCGCGCAAGACCTTCCAGGAAGACACGTTCCGATAGTTGTTTGCTTTTGCTCTGTGGCACAGAGGAAATCTCCATGATAGCTTCCATGACATTGAGCTGTTCCACCACAGGCCAAATTTTGCATTATTTTCAGCTTAGTATAAATTGAACCCTTAGATTCTAAAATCATTTATGACTAAATATTTTTGGGAAACCGTAAAGGAGCGAAGGGAGAATGGAAGAACTCTACCCAAGGTTCCTTATTTTTCATTCTCTTTTAATTATTATTTTAAGTATTCTACTTGAATCATCTTTTTGAGTATTTGTACGAACATGAGTAGTTAAAACCCTTCCTCTAGGGTTGAGGCTACGTAAGATGATTGTAAATGCATGAATTCTTCTTGGTTTGAGTTGTTAATTGTTGTGTTGTCTTTCATTATTTATTATTGTTGTTTTTATTCTTGATCACCATGAAAAAAGCGCGTTAAGCTTGGGTAAAAGCTTTAATGAGTAACCCTAGGCTAGAACATGAGAATGTAGGGAGAAAGTTCTTACATTTATGATAGGATTCGCAATTAGGATATAAATTATAGATAATTTGCCTTCTTGGTTACTAAAATTGGATGAGCTAGTCACCAACTTAGAATTATCACATCACCACTTGTAGAAGTAGTTGTGAAGCTAAGTTCAGTCAAATGATTAGAGGTATGAAAGTCTATAATCAAGGGTGCAAGCTCCGTAAACCACATCCATGTAGTTAAATTGCTCACGACTTAGGACGTCACATCCCCGCTCAATGATGTAGGTGTGAGACTAGTTTGTCGTGTTTAGAGGCTCGAAAGACCATGAACATTACATTTTTATTATGTGAGACAACAACTGAAATTTTCATACTCGAACCATTGGGATTGGTAGCATTTCATGATTATTAGGCCTTAACTCTAGTTGCTTCTTATATCGTTTCTTGAGTATTTTGTGATCACCCCTAAACTTAATTAGAATTTATCGAAAACTTTTATAATCAGCACTTGTGAAGTTAATTTTAACACTTGAATTTGATAATTCACTGAATTGATCCATTCCCTGTGGGTTCGACATCCGGCTCTTAAAAAGGGCCACTTTATTACTTGTATGACCGCATACGCTTGCGCGTGCACCCGAGCGCGAACAAGGTTATTTTGCCGTTGTTGCTAGGGACTGGCAATGTTTAGTGAATTTTTATTTTTTTTTGTGATTTTCAATTTCCTTAAGTGTTGAGAAACTTGTTCTTAGTGTGCTATATTGTAGGTGACAGGTTGTCCTTGCAGAGCTGGCAAGGAATAAAGAGCTGGTGGAACCATTGTTGGAACCTGAATGACAACTTCATTTACTCAGGAGGGAAGCTCTAGAGCGAAAGCTAAAGAGACTTCAGGAGCGGTTACAAAAACACCCACCCAATAGGGCAAGCAGAGTTGTTACCAGAAACCATGGCAGCACACCAGATCACGAAGTCACAATCCCATAAGTGACAAATGTGACCTCTAGTATCAGTAAACTGGAGCCTGGAGGGAACTTTGAATTGAAATAGAATATGGTGCGGCTATTACAGTAGTCAGTTCACTAGGATGACTCATGAGTACCCACAACAGCATTTACAGAACTTCTTGGAGATCAGTGATACCTTCGTCCCCACCAGAGTGTCAACTGATTATGTCCTATCACACTCTTCCCATTTTCCTTGTTGGGAAAGGCAAAGAGGTGGTTGAAGGTTGAGCCACCGAATTCCATTACCTGTTGGGAAGACTTAGAAAAGAAGTTCCTCATCAGATTCTTTCCTTCAGGCAAAAATGCCAAACTCAGAAGTGAAATTTTAAGCTTTAAGTAGAGGCCGGAGGAAAACCTATATTTGGCTTGGGAGAGGTTCAAGTCACTATGGAAAGACTTTCCCCATCATCAACATTCTAATGAAGTGCTAGTCCATACCTTTGTGGAAAGTCTAGACCCACACACCAATATTTTACGAGACTCTACATCGGGTGGGCAAGCATAGGAGAAGACTTATGATGAGCTATACACTTTGTTGAATAGGATTGCTCAGGGAAATCCAGAGTGGCACAACGAGTCATCAAGAGGGGCAGGAAAGAGAACAACAAGGATAATAGAGGTGGATGGTGTCAATGCCTTGGTGGCACAGCTAGCATCGTTTCAGCATCAGATGATTACTTAGTTCAATAAACTGAGTATGAACCAACAACAAGTACATGTGAATGCAATTTAGCAGGCTCCTAGTTGGTGTGAAATCTATGGTAATAATGGGCAGAATGCAGAATCTTACGGGGCCAATCCTAAATCGATCAATTTTCTTGGGAATGTTCCGAGAAACAATAAGAATTTTGGGAGCAATTACAATAAGAATTGGCAGAGCCACCTGAATTTTTCTTAGGGTGGAAGTCAAAGTCAAAGCTACCAGCAACCTCAGCAGCTGCAGTATCAGTAGCAGAAAAGGCAGAATGGTAGCCAGTTGAATAGAAACATTGAGGAGACATTGCACAAGATTATGGCAACACAGACCCAACTAGCAGAGAATCAGGCCAGGATGGCATTAGATTTGAAAAATTAGCAATTGGCCACCCGAAATCTAGAGAAGCGGATGGGTCAAATAGAAGTCGCTCAGCATACCAGACCTTAGGGAGTGTTATCCAGTGACACAGATACAAACCCCCGATAGGTCAATACCATCAGTCTGAGGAGTGGCAGGCAATTGGCTGATGCACCACCAAAAGATAAGAGAAATGAGGTGTAGCCGGAGTTGGTAAAAAAAAGACCATCCACTGAAAAGGGATTTTATCAAGAGTGTTGTGAAACAAAATGCACAATTATCATTGCAGCCAACACAGAGACCACCACCACCATTCCCGCAAAGACTCAAAAAGAGCAAAGAGGAGGAATGCTTTAAAAAGAACTTTGATATATTCAAAGAACATCACATAAATTTGCCTTTGCTTGATGTTTTGCAGGGAATGCCTAAGTACGCTAAGTACTTGAAGGATGTGGTGGCCAACAAAGTCAGATTGGTGGATGTTCAAATAGTGGAACTGACTGAGGAGTACAGCCACAGGGTAATGAGCAAGATATCAAAAAAGCTCAAAGACCCAGGGAGTTTTACCCTCCCCATACAAATTGGTAAAATTGAGGTGATAAGAGCTCTATGTGATTTAGAGGCAGCAGTTAATTTAATGCCCCTATCTTTGTTTAACACCTTGGGGTTGGGTAAACCGAGACTAACACGAATGATGCTGTAGCTGGCAGACAAGTCTCAAGTGGCACCAGACGAAATAATCAAGGACCTTCTCATCAAGGTGGGTAGGTTCATTATACCCGCTGAGTTCATCATACTTGATTTTAAAGTTGATGACAATGTGCCTCTAATCTTGGGACGACCATTCTTGGCCATTGGAGGAACAATTATTAATGTAAGAGAAGGGACCCTGAAAAAGAGGGCCGATGATGACGAAGAACTCTTCCGGGTCTACCAAGAGATCAACCCACCCAAACACTATAGAGACCTTTGTATGGTCAGTGTGTTATCAGAGGCTAAGTGTGGGGTGGCAGATTCAATCAGTCCATGGTTGTATGAGATGATCTCTTTTCAGCCAGAATCTGATGGAGGGCTAAAGTTAGAGAAGGAGTTGAAAGAAGAGAGGGACAGAGTGGAGGTTGTTCCCTTGAAAAATAAAAAGAGAAGAAGATGGTTCTCGAAAGGAAACATTGGTCTGAGGATTTCATGAAAATAATAGTCCACGTCGTGTTGCGAGGTAAAATTAGGCGCTTCTTGGGAGGCAACCCAAGAGTACCACAAGAACAACTTAATTTTTCCTTTGTGTTGATTTTGTATAGTTTCATCTTGTTGTTGTTTTTGGTGGTAAATTAAGCACAGATGGAGGAGAAGTATGAATACCCTTTGAAGAGGAAGCTAAAGTGTGGGGTTGATAATGCACTTGTGCAAAAATGAAAGAAAACATGTTGTTAGCTAGGCCTAGAGGCCACAGGGAGTATTTCCCACCCTTGTATTACTTTTAATTAATGCTTTGGGGACATAGCATGATTCAAGTGTGGGGTGATAGAATTTTTAAAATTTTATGCTTAATGATTTTGGGTGAATTTAGTTCTTGATATGGTATTGGTTGATGAAAATTTTTTGAGTTGAGCATGATTCACCCACCCGTTGGTTTTTCTTTTCGGTTCTTTTCCGACGGGGGCACTTTGAACTGATGAATAAAATTTTTTTTTGTCTGTACATAGCTGTTTTGGTCATATTGAGGGACTGCTCCCGACGATGGATGGATGACGACCTTTTTGTGGGAAAATTAGTTAATAAGTTTTTACTTGTGCACCCGAAGTTGATTGATGGCTTGATGTTCCTTTTATGTGTTATACATGATTGTGAGATGCAAGTGTTGTTAATTTTGAAGCATGTGAGCAGTTGAATAACTCTGTTTGAGATACCTAAGCTCTTGGATGTGACTCGATGTGTTTAAAGCTAAATTTTGCATTGATTAGCTGCGTTAAGAATCAACTAAATTTGTCTTGAATTGAGCATGTGTTGTGTGTGTAAGGTTTTTTAATATTCCATTCTATTGTGTAGTGTCTAGAACTTGCCTGGTGTATATACAAAGCGAAATGAAGGATATAGATTGTAGGAGATGATTTAGGCATTTATTTGAATGAGCCTAATTTTTTATCTGTCACACCCCGCTTTGGGGGGTATGACTGGCACCTGGTGCCCTACTAGGACCTGAACTGCTACACTACTGAGCCTGAGCACATCTGGTGCCTGGCTGGCTCTAACATAGATTCAGGGAAACAACGGGCTATATAACGGCTGTAAATACAGCCTCCGGCCGACTAGACCTATAGCCACCTATACCTGTACTAACAGCTAACCAGAAGCATATCAATATAGGGGAGCCTATGCGGGCTGACAAGGCCACCATGCTGTCTAGTTATCTGTAACTCAACAATGACATATGGAAAGCTACGTGACCGGCAAGGTCACCACTACTGTCAAGCTATGGCCCCACACGGCCAACATAAAAGAAACAGAAGTACTAATAGCTATACAACTGCACGGCCTCACACGACCGGCTGAACTGACCACAGGGGAATATATACAGACTGCAAGCCTCTAAGAATACTGATAAGATGGTCGGGACAGGGCCCCAGCCCACCCATGTTGTACAACAAAAGAAAAGGGATAAACCTCTAACTATCTAGCTCCGGATGACTGGAGCTGATGACCCTGTGAGCTGGCTGGAATCACGAGGTATCGACCCCTCGTCTATGAGTACCTGCAGGCAAGTAATGCAGCGCCCCACTGGGCGTCAGTACCACTGGTACTGAGTATGTAAAACAATAACTGAAAGAAATATCTGAAAACAACAATACAACTGACGGAACTGAAATAGGAAGGAATAGATTAACTGATTGAAAATGTAAAACTATGCCTACTCTTAGCTATACTGGAAGGAGTAGGAGTCATACCTGGAGATGTATCGTTCTACTGTCGATCTACTCGTATCTAGTGTAACATGGAATAACATAACATAACATAACATAACACACATAAACCTTACCCGGCCCCCATAAGCCGGGAGGTACAACCAACACGCAATCTATACCCCTACCCCGGTCGTCCCACCTCCTATAATAACTATAAGCATCCTGCCGGTCCCCTGGGTATGCACTTAGGCTCGCTGAGCCCCTGACTATAACTGTACCTGAGTCCGGAGGACTCTTGAATCAACACCCCGGGCGTATCCGCTCGACGGGGGTGTATAAGGGCTGACCAAGGCACAATATGGGGAAAAACTGGCATCCCAACTTCGTCCCCTGTGGGATGGCATGCCACTCAGTAGAGCAACGTATCCTCGTCCTCTGACGGACGAGTCGATACAACTATTAACCCTGGGGCGGTCATGGATGCTAGGTAATCCAACCCCAAGACAATTTAGTGGTCTCAACTAGTAATACTATCTGCATATCCCACATACTGAAGCCAATGATAATAAAGTATTTATACATACTGTATACTGAACTAGTGATAGTGATATGTACGTGTCTAATACATGCTGAGACTGATAATAGTGTGTATATATGAACATAATCTTCTGCCATACTGTACTGAGTCTAATGTTAAACAGGATACAATTTTTCTGCTGGAAATCATGCTGTATAACTGAGTTTCTATAGTAACATAATTTACTATTTCTAACATGCTTTCTAAACTTCATTTAAACCTATCATTCTACTTCTAAGATACCTTACAGGTATTTACATTGCTTTACTAGATTTCAACTGAGTACGATAATATCCTAACATTCTTTATAAAATCACATACTGGGCATGTTGTATAGTTCCTAATACTCGTATTAGAATTTATATCGTGCTAGCAAGTTTCACGCTATTCATAACATGATGCTTCCAATATCGTACCAACATTCGTAATAACATAACACACGACTTCTGAACATTCTACTGGCCTTTAAACTACTTTACTATACCAAGACTACTAACTTGCCGAGGAAACTAGCTTTACATACCTTCACTTCTGATTTCCCGACTAACCGGCGTAGCTTGGTCAGTATTTTAGCTATTCCTCCCAACTTCATTCATATATATATCAGTCAGTACTAAATACTACTTTATTCTGAAGGACGACATCACTTTCGATATAATTATAGCTTAAACTTAGGCTTATCGAAAGACGGTCGAAAACTCGCTATTTTTCAGAAGTACAGAAGGGAGAGATATTCACTTCACAGCTAGGAACACATAGACACTAGTTTAGAGCAATTCCACTTACCTTAGTCCGGTAGCTCGATGATTCGTCTGCCGTATTTCGTGAAACTAAATCCGTAGGAATGCTCTCTGCTGCTAAATACCTCGGTATCTAAGGTTAATTTGGGTTTGGACAACGTTTGGCAGCGTAATCGAACGATTATATGTTAACCTCCTTCGTTCTCCCCCGTTCTTCTGCGTTTTCTGGAAATTTTATAAGTTTTAAATGAATTAAAACCGAAGTGGGGCTTTATATACTTGAGCCTGGACAGGGCCAACGTGTCACGAAGCCAACGCGGAGGCTCCACCTCCATGACACGTTGCCATCGCGGAGGGGCTCTACCTTGGCTCCTTCCGTGATGGTTCGACAGGTTACCTGTCCGATCCTTTCCCAGACCTTTATCTAGCACGTATGGATTTCAAATATGCCTAAGCACCATGCGAATAGGCCATCTAGGTGTCAGAAATCTTACGGGGTATAACATTCTCCCGCCCTTAAGAACATTCGTCCTCGAATGAAAACTGCTATCTAGAGGACTTCTTAATTTACCTGTTTAGAAAAATTTTGGCAGAGTCTCCCCTGTAATATGGACTATACCAAGAACCTGAAATGTAGAAAAGTCCAATACAGGTACTGCACATAATACTTTAGGATTCACTGGATATCTAAGCATCAATCTTTCTCATTTATTCATATACAACTATAAGGTATTGCATAAGTAATAATACGGACATACCTGTCGCCTGACTAGGCCTGGAATAAGTGAGGATATCTGGTCTTCATATCTTCCTCCGCTTCCCAAGTCATCTCCTCTCGGTTCCTGTTACGCCACAACACCTTGACAGACGCAATATCTTTAGTCCTCAATCTGCGAATCTGTCTGTCTAAGATAGCTACTAGAACCTCTTCATAGGCCAGCTTTTCTGTAACCTGGATATCCTGGACTGGGACTGCTCTGGATGGGTCTCTTAAGCATTTCCTCAGCATAGATACATGAAAGACCGGATGAACGAACTCTAATTCTGGAGGCAAGTTCAACTCATATGCTACTCGGCCTATCATTTGACGAATCTGATAAGGCCCAACAAACCTCGGGCTGAGCTTACCTTTTTGCCGAATCTCATTACCCCTTTCATCGGAGATACTTTCAGAAATACCCAGTCATTTACATCAAATTCCAAGTCTCTGCGCCACACATCTGCATATGATTTCTGGCGGCTCTGTGCAGTCAGTAAGCGTTCTCGTATAAGCTTTACCTTTTCCTCTGACTGCTGAACAATGTCTGGGCCAACCAACGCTGACTCTCCTATTTCAAACCAACCAATCGGCGATCTGCATTTTCGCCCGTATAATGCCTCGAAAGGCGCCATCTGGATGGCTGAGTGATAGCTGTTATTATAAGCAAATTCAATTAACAGCAAATCCTCATCCCAGCTACCACTAAAATCTAGCACACACGCTCGCAACATATCTTCGAGCATTTGAATAGTGCGCTCAGCCTGTCCATCTATCTGAGGATGGAATGCCGTGCTCAGGTTAGTATGCTTTCCCAGACCTCTCTGAAACGACCGCCAAAATCTAGCCGTAAACTGTGCTCCTCTGTCTGAAATAATGGATACTGTTACTCCATGTAACCTAATTATTTCTCGGTTATACAACTCCGCATAATCTTCAGCCGAGAAAGTAGCTCTTATTGGCAGGAAATGAGCTGATTTTGTTAATCTGTCAACTATCACCCATATAGAGTCATGTCTGTGTTTAGTACGGAGTAATCCTGCTACAAAATCCATATTCACTGCTTCCCATTTCCAGAGAGGTACAACTATATCCTGAGTCAAACCGCCTGGTTTCTGATGTTCTGCTTTCACCTGTTGGCAGTTGTTCGGCTGGTTCGGTTGGGGTTAAAACCGACACGCAAGTGCATGTGGTCAAACAAGTAATAAAGTGGCTAAGTAAGATAAGTATCGAACGAAGGAGACTCTGGATAAGTAAAATTGCTTCAGTATACTATATTCTACCTTACTTCTAATTATGCTGACAACAACGTAACCAAAAGCTAAATAATTTTTGTTTATAAATGATATACTAAAACTATCAACAACTATTTACTGTGAATTGAAACTATGGATATGAGCATGCCAAGGTTAAGAACAAGTAATGAACTTTATTATAATCATAATTTGGTTATTCTTCTCTTCCTGTTGCTAGCCAACAACATTAGCCTAGAGATTAAAACTCTCGTATTTAATCTCACTTTAGAATCATAAACCATTCGTCTACATTTCTGTGATCAAATGCAATTTATGACCTAGCACTACAATTCCGGTTCCTAAATTGACTAATACGGCTTTCAAGTATATTTCTATCAGGAAAGCACATCAAAACCCAATTTTCCCAAATCAAGTTAAGAACAATACCCTATTATTTCACAACTTTCCAATTTCTTGCTCTCTCGAGTGAAATTGGACTTTTTAGATGTACATTAATGTCGGCCACACACTAATGCAGTAGAAACAAGAATTAATAGAATCACATAGAAGAAGAAGATGAAAAACCATACAATTCAATAATCAGAATTCATCACCATTGTTCACAACCTCAGCAAGGAAGAGAATTAGCCACTCATTTGTGGATTAATCATCCTAAAACAAGTGTAAATCATACAAACAATTGATTGAAAGAAGAAAGAAAGAGAGAAAAACCCTTAGCTTTTTCGTTCCTCAACTGCCTCTAACCCACGTCCTTGCTCCACCAAGTCTGAATTAATTAAAAATAAGCCTAAGTGTTCTATTTATACTATTGGGAATTTTTCCCGGAATAACAAGCAACGTGTCACGGAGGCCAACGTGGAGCACAGCCTCCGTGACACGGCGTGGACACGGACCCTCACTGGAAATATAGGGTCAGGGAATATAGCCTCAACGTGGCACGGAGGCCAACGCGGAGGCTTATCTCCGTGTCACGGAGCTGTCGCGAGGCTTCACTGGAAATTGCCAATTAAATCACCCTCCAGGCAGTGTGCCTCCGCGATGGTAGCGTGGCACGGCTCCATCGCGGAGCCCCTTTACATTGCGCATTCCAATGTCTTTTTCGTGCTCGCATCCAAGTCCAACTCCGATATTGTCCCAACATGCATTTTTGCTCCTAAAAATCATGTTTTACCTGCAAAATAATGCTAATCATGTTGGTTAGTATAAATCCACATTTTATTACCAATTACATGAAAATGTATACACATTGCACAACAAACAAGGCGAAAATGATACGTTTGAGTATCACTTGGGCATATAAATCTGCCCAAGATCACTTACCCCACACTTAAATCCTTATTCGTCCTCGAACAACACATACACAACTCATGCAAATTACATCCCTACCTTCGCCACTATGGTGCGACAATTTATGCTACGGTCATACCGATTATTCAATTTTTGCAAATCATCAAGAAAACATGCATGGTGTTAACAATGCAATGACCTTTAATACATCAAGACTTCCTAGACTTCAAGAATCGACTCTCGATATCGGCAAACTCATGCAAATCAGCTAATCAAGATATCCGACACGAAAATCAACCTTTCATTAACATGTGCCCTCACAACTCAAGAGAATCTTCCCCTTTATGTTCATGCAACACACAAACATTCAAGTAGGGGCATGTAGAAATTAATTTCACTCTCTCTCCCAAAAGAATTCATATGCATCATGTCATGACCCATAGGCTTGCCCTTAGTGTATTACTCCACTAATATAAGGAAATGCGATGTAAGATCAAGTAGGACTTTAATGGGTTGTAATGGAAGCTACGAAACTAGTATATATTGGATTAGCCAATAATAGTCACTAGCATCCTTAAGCGCCTTTTCAACACATTCCCATCGACTCATGGACATTGTTTCTCTCTTTTCTTTTTTTCATCATCCCATTCATACTGGTTTACTTTCGTACTGCCCATTTCATCAAACACATTTGACACAACAACAAAGGGTTTTCATGTACCCTCAATATCATTTAATTATGATGAGTGCACCCTCAACCTTTTTCTTTTCTTTCCTCACTCTGCTTTTCTTTTTCTTTTCACCCTTCTCACTCTTTGACACTTTGGGAAAAATTTTTCTTTTCTTCTTAAGCGCTTAAGAGTTTTGTATAGACTTTACGGCTAATGAAAAGAAGGAATAAAGCTTAGTTTATACATTTTTGGACAAAAGAAAGAAAGAATCGTCTAAAGGCTCAACGTGCTGACTAGGGTATACAGTCACATAAAAATGAGAGTATGACAAGAAAAAAATAGAAACTCTCGGTTAAAACAAAGAAAAGCCTACATCCTTTCTAACACTACACCTCCTTCATTTCGTTTTGTACACACCAGGCAAATTCTAGACACTTCACAATAGCATGGAATAACAATACCTCACTTCACACTTCATGCACATGCTCGATTCAAGATGCATTCACAGACTCTTTAATTAACCAATTTACATGAATTCAAAAATTTAAGCCTCAATCACACCGAATTGAATTCTACAGCCTAGGTAACTCAACATATTCACAAAATTGCATGCTTTCAAACGAATCACTTTTACATTTTGAACATCAGTTACAACACGCAGCCAAAATTTCACAACCATTTAGTAACTACAGGTTCAGTGATGCAATCCACCAAAGAAAAAAAACTTAAAACAAATTAAAATCACTACTCCTACCGACTACATTTCCCTTAAGACGGTCGTCATCCATCCATCATAGGGAATGGTCACTAACTATGACATCGGTTCAATGGGACTATTCTCGGTAAAAGAACCGAAAACAAACTCCGAGAAACCCAAAAATAAAAAATTGAAAAAAATTTTGCAAAACATCGATCATTTCGATGGAAAAATATTTACAAAATATTTTAATATGTACAAAATATTTTCGCAAAATTTTGAAAATTATCGATCATTTCGAAAAAGAAAAAAAATATTTACAAAATTTACAAAATA
Source organism: Datura wrightii (assembly GCA_035772735.1). NCBI lineage: Eukaryota > Viridiplantae > Streptophyta > Magnoliopsida > Solanales > Solanaceae > Datura > Datura wrightii. The sequence goes on along the minus strand of JASDFA010000008.1, from coordinate 65,363,139 downwards.
CTTACACTGGCAACCAAAACCTTTCACAACACACATCATTTACCACAAAAATATATACAGATACAACACAAATAAGTTCACAACCACAGGGAAACGTAAAAACATACATGCAAAACAAAGGAAGAACATACAACAGATTAGCCCAGGTCCCAACACCTAGCTACTCCCCACCCCACACTTAAATCGAACACTGTCCCCAGTGTTGACAAAAATTAAAATCACAAAAATTTCGGGTGGTGGAACTCCTTGATTAGTCGAAATATTCGACTTCTTTATCTGGTGCTGCTGCCTCGTCGCCCATGTCCGAGTCTCCTCCATCGTCGTCATCGGACTCCACATCGGAGTCCTCCCGACGTGTCTCCTCATCCGTGGGGACATCATCGTCAGTGGGCTCAACGAAGGCTGGTCCCACTCGGCACAAAGCTCTGGCGTTTTCGCCAAATGGGTAATCCAGCTCCAGCTGCCATAACTCTTCCTCTGTGGCTAGTCTCCCACCAATCCGAAGCTGAAGCATCTCCATACCAAACATTCGTGCCATGTACTGATCGTCACGAGCATGTCGCTCGCCCAGTGTCAGCACTGGCCCGTGTGTGGTGTTGGGGGCCTTAGTTTTTGTCACATCAAGGGCCCTCCGCTCCAACTACGGGATGTAATCCAAAGCCTCTTCCTCGACATCGAGGCCCCGGAGAAAGGTGGTGATGAGTCCGTCGAACCCATACCTGTGGCCCTGGTGTAGTCGGGCTCTCTTCCTGGCGGATATGATAACCGCCCCAACATTAATCTCCAGCCCTTTCATAAGGGCATACACCAGGCAGACACGGTCCCGGGTCACATCAGTCATGTGCACCCCCGGGATTAAGCACGAACACACTATTTTCAGCCATATTCTGGCCTCCCTGTTCATCTGCGAATAAGGCAGAGTCTGGTGGTAACCCCTCTCCTTATGTCTGCTCCATCGGGCTGTGGATCGAGCCCCACACAAGGTGCGTCTGATGTCGGCGTATGGTGGGGTGATGTTCAGCTGGCGGAGAACGTGGGCGTCTGTGTCCCGCGCTCCAATGATGGCATTTAATTGCTGGGGTTCCAGAGTGACAATCTGCCCTCTGATCTTTATTGTGTGGCTTCTGATTGCCGGGTTCCAATTTGCATAGAACTCCCGGACTAAATGTAGGTTGCACTCCTTGGGCTCCTGAAATATAAAGCTGAGCCCAGCTGCCTCAATCCTTTGCACAATATGGGGGAACTCCTGTGCTATTGGTTCCCGTGCAATATGATCCTCAGGGAAGTACTTATTCTCCTTATGTTTAGCGTACCACTTCTTCCCTTCATCGGTCACCCACCTCATTCCGTATTGGCGGTGTTGGCCGCGTTGAATAGCTGGTGCAGCTGGGACTGCTGTGCCCAATCTCATTTGTTTTCTCTCGGTGCCTGAAGTAGAAGCACCTTTACCCTTATCCTGCCTACTCGCCATTGTACCTATCAACATAAATAAACAAGCACAATGTTAAGCTAAATACATGTTAGCTTCGGCTAAGGTCGGGTTAAACTAAGTTTACCCCACACTTAGTCCTTAGCTACTTTTATGATACTACGGCAAGGATTACATTATTTACAACCCAAACATAAACAACTATACAATTTATGCTTAGTGCGTTCACAAAAAAATTTTGACAGCATAACTTTTAGCATACTACTCAGACTTCATACAACTAATCCCAATCCTACTATCGCTAGCAATTCAACCATCGCACTTAGCAACGAAAACAACAAACAAAAACAACGACAAAAATTCTATATACATACGAATCCAAATAATCAAACCAATTTGAGCAATTTTCACATTTTCCCAAAAACAGAGAATTCGTCGTCTATTACACTCTAACAATATTTACAACGACTTATCTCAATTCACAAACACACCCCGGCATATAATTCACCAATTTAGCAAGTTACCCAATTCGATTTCAACAACCCAAGCCCTAGAATTCAATTTTTGCAATCAAATTCGAATCATTCACGCAATCGACAAGTTCAAATGCTAATTACAACATTCCGAACATCTATCAATCAAAGAATAATTCAATATCATGCTAAATTGCTACTTAGGATGATATATCTCACCTCACATGCTCAAATTCGATTAGAATCGACAAAAAGTTGATAGAAACGAGGAAAACATACCTTTACATTGAATAACCGAAGAAACATGACAAATTGTTTGCTTAGTAGCGTGGCACGTTGGTTGGGAGAGGGAATCTAGGTGTTTGGTCGCGGAGAAGAGAGAAAATGAAGGAAAAGAGGGGTTTTTTGGGGGTTAAAAAGAAGAAAAACACGCGGGTCACCCGGCAACCCGGTGTGACCCAGCACTAAATATAGGGCAACGTGTCACGGAGGGTAACGCGGTGCCCCTCCTCCGTGACATGGAGCTAACGCGATGGCTCACTGGATTTTTTTTTAAAATTCCAGATTAAACCGTCAACGTGTCACGGAGGGTAACGCGGTGCCCTTCCTCCGTGACACGGAGTCAACGCCCCAGTGCACTGTCTCTTTATTTTATTCATTTTTTCATACCTTGCCTTTTCCTTCCCGATTTCATGCATATTTTTCTCCGGTTGACCTGACAATCACCTCACTAAACAAAATTGGTTAGATTAATAGATTTCCCTAACTAAAATGAAAAATACTAACTAAAACGAAAAATTTGTACTAAATCAAGAAAAAGAAAATTAAAATAAAAACTATTTACACTTTACTAAACAAAAGAAGAATTATTTTTCACGAGTTGCCTCCCGTGCAGCGCCTGGTTTACCGTCGCGGCTCGACGTCCCAAGTTTCACCACTTTTTCCTCCACCTTGAGGATGTGAATCTCACCCCTAATTTCTTCTCTAATTTCCTCTTATGCTCCAGGGGTGGTGGTGAAAAATTTTAAGGACGAAACAGTAGATGTTGCCTTTTTACTTTATCGGCCCTCAAGTAAGCGAAGTCATTTTGTCTCTCTGAGTTAGCAAATTTCAAAATATACGGGGCTTGGTCCTCCTCTAGACATTTCTCTATAAGCTTGGAAGACTCTATTTCTATGTTGTCAACCAAACCTAATGTTGAAAAATGCGTAGAGTGTGGTCCAATACACCTCAACTCTGAAACTGCATTGTGCTTGACCTCCTTACTTGTATACACCTTCTCAACATCGTCATCTATCTCTCCATTGATGTCAAATGGGGGATACTCTATCACTTCTTCCATGAATGGATTTTCTAGAAGTGTGAGCCCGTTACGGGAACACTCAAGAGATTCTAATTGTTGGGCTTCATCCAAAAATTCACCCTTGTCGTCCTCTTGTATTTCCTCTCGAATATCGGCTAAAGTTGTTATTTGCAATTTATCACAAGCTTCAGCTTCAGCGATCATCTCCGTGAATTGGATGCTCATCCTTTCTAGAGCCTCTGCATTCTCTTCTTGCTGAATTCTCAATACTGCCATCGCCTCCTTCATTGCTTCTGATTGCTCCAAGAGTTGTTTTAGCATGTCTTCTATTCGAGCTTGGCGTCCCAAGTCCGCATTTTCAGCACGCCTATATTCAGGAAAAACAACAGAAGGATCATAGTAGGGGCTTGGGAGAGGGGAATATGCATTCGGACAGCCATCCCAATGGCCATCTTGACCACCACATATATTACACGTGTTACATTGTTGCCACAAGTGGTGTCCTCCGCAATTCAGACAAGAGTCACTAAAATATGAGTATCCACCATTGAAACCATTTATATTCCACGATGTCATGTCAATAAGGGTATTCGAAAAAGAAAAAGTAAAATGCAAAAGAATTAAAACAAACTCTAAGACTACGTTGTCAGCACTTGAGAAAAATAAAAATACAGTAAATTACACTTAAAACAAATTCACCTATTTCCAAGTCTCCCCGGCAACAGCGCCAAAAACTTGTTCGGCTGGTTCGGTTGGGGTTAAAACCGACACGCAAGTGCACGTGGTCAAACAAGTAATAAAGTGGATAAGTAAGCCAAGTATCGAACCAAGGAGACTGTGGATCAGTAAAATTGCTTCAGTATACTATATTCTAGCTTACTTCTAATTATGCTGACAACAACGTAACCAAAAGCTAAATAATTTTTGTTTATAAATGATATACTAAAACTATCAACAACTATTTACTGTGAATTGAAACTATGGATATGAGCATGCCAAGGTTAAGAACAAGTAATGAACTTGATTATAATCATAATTTGGTTATTCTTCTCTTCCTGTTGCTAGCCAAAAACATTAGCCTAGAGATTAAAACTCTCGTATTTAATCTCACTTTAGAATCATAAACCATTCGTCTACATTTCTGTGATCAAATGCAATTTATGACCTAGCACTACAATTTCGGTTCCTAAATTGACTAATACGGCTTTCAAGTATATTTCTATTAGGAAAGCACATCAAAACCCAATTTTCCCAAATCAAGTTAAGAACAATACCTATTAATTCACAACTTTCCAATTTCTTGCTCTCTCGAGTGAAATTGGACTTTTTAGATGTACATTAATGTCGGCCACACACTAATGCAGTAGAAACAAGAATTAATAGAACCACATAGAAGAAGAAGATGAAAAACCATACAATTCAATAATCAGAATTCATCACCATTGTTCACAACCTCAGCAAGGAAGAGAATTAGCCACTCATTTGTGGATTAATCATCCTAAAACAAGTGTAAATCATACAAACAATTGATTGAAAGAAGAAAGAAAGAGAGAAAAACCCTTAGCTTTTTCGTTCCTCAACTGCCTCTAACCCACGTCCTTGCTCCACCAACTCTGAATTAATTAAAAATAAGCCTAAGTGTTCTATTTATACTATTGGGAATTTTTTCCGGAATAACAAGCAACGTGTCACGGAGGCCAACGCAGAGCACAGCCTCCGTGACACAGCGTGGACGCGGACCCTCACTGGAAATATAGGGTCCGGGAATATAGCCTCAACGTGGCACGGAGGCCAACGCGGAGGCTTATCTCCATGCCACGGAGCTGTCGCGAGGCTTCACTGGAAATTGCCAATTAAATCAACCTCCAGGCAGTGTGCCTCCGCAATGGTAGCATGGCACGGCTCCATCGCGGAGCCCCTTTACATTGCGCATTCCAATGTCTTTTCCGTACTCGCATCCAAGTCCAACTCCGATATTGTCCCAACATGCATTTTAGCTCCTAAAAATCATGTTTTACCTACAAAACAATGCTAATCATGTTGGTTAGTATAAATCCACATTTTATTACCAATTACATGAAAATGTATACACATTGCACAACAAACAAGGCGAAAATGATACGTTTGAGTATCACTTGGGCATATAAATCAGCCCAAGATCAGCAGTTAGGACACTGGGCTACAAATTCAGCAATTTCTCTTTTCATACCTGGCCACCAGTAGTTTTCCTTGATATCATGGTACATTTTTGTCGCACCAGGGTGAAGAGAATAACGGGCATAATGTACCTCATTCATAATCTGCTGGTGGAGCCCTGAAACATCTGGAACACATAGGCGACCTTTACATAACAACACTTCTCCCTTAGTTACCTGAAAATCTGGCGCTCTACCCTACTGGATTCTGTCTTTGAGCTGGATTAGGTCAGGATCCTCATATTGCCGTTCTTTCACCTCCATAACTAATGATGACACGACGGTGTTCTGTATTACTGCACTACCGTCCTCTGTTTCTGTTACACGAACGGCTAGGCTAGCTAACTGATGTATCTCCCTGACCAATTCCTGTTTCTCGGGCTGCAAATGTGCCAAACTCTCCATGGACTTACGACTGAGAGCATCTGCTACAACATTGTCTTTTCCTGGGTGGTATAGAATATTCACATCATAATCTATTAACAGCTCCAACCAGCGACGTTGCCGCAGATTCAACTCCCTCTGAGTGAAGATGTACTGTAGGCTCTTGTGATATGTGAAAATATCAACATGGACGCCATACAGGTAATGCCTCCACATCTTCAAGGCATGGATCACTGCGGCTAATTCCAAGTCGTGGGTAGGGTAATTCCTTTCGTGTTTTCTCAACTGTCTGGAAGCATATGCAATCACTTTACCATGCTGCATCAACACACAACCTAACCCGACGCCTGATGCGTCGCAATACACCGAATAACCTTCTGTACCTTCCGGCAATGCCAACACTGGAGTGGAGGTTAATCTGTCTTTCAGTTCCTGGAAACTCTGCTCGCATGCCTCTGTCCACTGAAACTTTGCTGCTTTCTACGTCAGTTTAGTTAGAGGTGCCGCAATATTCGAGAACCCTTCAACGAACCTCCTGTAATATCCTGCTAATCCCAGAAAGCTACGGATTTCAGTTAGAGTGGTAGGCCTAGGCCAAGATTTAATTGCTTCTATTTTCTGCTTGTCAACTTGTATACTAGCATCCGACACAATATGCCCTAAAAAGGCTACTGAATTAAGCCAGAATTCACACTTAGAAAATTTAGCATATAACTGGCGGTCCCTGAGGATCTGGAGCACTGTCCGCAAATGAGTCCGGTGATCTGCTTCAGAGCGAGAATACACCAGAATGTCATCAATAAATACTATTACGAACAAGTCCAGGAAGGGTCTGAAAATATTGTTCATCAGGTCCATGAAGATTGCTGGGGCATTCGTTAATCCGAAGGACGTGACTAAAAATTCAAAGTGTCCATATCGAGTCCTGAACGCTATCTTTGGAATATCTCTTTCACGTACTCGAACCTGGTGATATCCAGACCGCAAGTCATTCTTAGAAAAGTATCTGGCCCCCAGCAACTAATTAAATAAGTCATCAATTCTGGGAAGCGGGTACTTGTTCTTCACTGTAACTTTGTTCAATTGCCGATAATCTATGCACATACGGAGTGAGCCATCTTTCTTTCTCACAAACAGAACTGGCGCACCCCATGGTGAAGTACTCGGTCTAATAAAACCTTTATCCAACAAGTCTTTCAGCTGCTCCTTTAATTCTCTGAGTTCTGCAGGAGCCATACGTTAGAGAGGAATTGATATTGGCTGAGTGCCTGGTAACAAGTCAATAGCAAAATCTATTTCCCTTTTTCGGGGAATACCAGGTAACTCATCGGGAAACACATCAGGGAACTCGTTCACCACCGGAACGGACTAGAGTGTCGGAGATTCTGCTCGGACATCCTGAACTCTGACCAGATGGTAAATACATCCCTTAGATATCAATTTCCTCGCCTGCAGGTAGGAAATAAACCTACCTCTTGGCGTAGCGGTGCTGCCCTTCCACTCCCGCACTGCTTCTCCTGGAAAGTGGAATCGGACCGTCTTGGTCCAACATTCAACATTGGCAAAGCTCGGCACTAGCCAATCCATACCCATTATGGCATCGAAGTCTATCATTTCTAACTCGACCAGATCTACTGTGGTCTGACGGTCAGCAACCTCTACTATACACCCTCGGTAAATTCTGCTAGCTACGATAGAGTCACCGACGGGCGTGGATATAAAAAGGGCTGCTGCAATAATTCTGGTGCAATATTGAACTTTTGTGCCACAAATGGAGTAATGTAGGAAAAAGTAGACGCTGGATCAATTAATACATAAGCAGGGTGTGAGCAGATAGTTAGCATACCTGTCACAACATTAGGTGACGCTTCTGAATCTTGCCTCCCTGGTAAAGCATATGTGCGGCTTGGACCCGCACCTGCACTGGAGGCCTCTGATCTGCCCCGACCCCTGCCTGCTGAAACTGAGGGCCTACGCCCTACCGAGGATGCTGTAGCTCATGACCCTGCGGATGTCGTGTCCTGTCTATCCCGATCCTTTTGACCTCTGGCTGGGCAATCTTTCATCAAATGGCCTTCTTGGCCACAAATATAACATCCGGTGGAGCCATACCTGCATGCTCCAGGATGGCGTCGGCTGCATATAGGGCAAAGTGGTAGGGTATACCTACTCTGCTCCGCCCTCCTCTGTATTGGTGAATCTGCCATCTGCGAGCCTCTGCCGGTCTCTGACTGCCCCCGGCGGCTAAATCTACCCCTCTGCAGCTGTGGTGGAGGCGGGGGCCTGGGTGGCCTATCTAACAATCGTGGCCTAGGTCCTCCCCGAGCCTCCCTCTGTAACTCAACTGGCCTGTCCCGGCGGCATTGTTCCTGATTGGTCCTCCTAATCTCCCGATGCCGCTGCCTGATGCCCTCAATATTCTGGACAAATACCTGAACTCGGGCAATGTCCATGTCCTCTCGCAGTGTGGCTGTAATAAAAGTATCAACATATTCTAGATTCAACCCCATGATAAAGCGGTGTACTCTGGATGCCATGGTATCAACAAAGGCCGATGCGTACCGGGCTAAAGAATCAAACCGCAAGGAATAGTCCCGACCACTCATGGCTCCCTGCTCTAGATGTAGGAACTGGTCTACTCGGGCCTGTTGAATCTCCCGCGGCAAATAATGATCCAGAAAAGCTCCTAAGAAGCTGGACCAGGTCGGAGGGGAAACATCTCTCCCTCGGGACCTTTCCCAACTTTCATACCATAGTAAGTCGATGTCCTGTAACCGGAAAGCTGCCAACTCAACTGATTCTGTAGGCGTGGCATGCATAACCCTGAAAATTCTCTACATTTGATCCAAAAAATCCTGAGAGTCCTTTGTCCAGTCCGTACCTATAAACTGTGGGGGATTCAGAGCCAAGAACTCTCAGACCCTCGAACTACCGGGCCCTCCTGACGACTCCGCAACTGTAGACGGCATTGGCTGACGCTGAGCAGCCATCATTTGTGCTAACATGACTGCTGCACTCCTAACCTTCTGGTCGGAGGGTATCGATATGGGGACTGCTGGAGGTAGTGTCGCCCCAAGTGGCTCATGATGTGGTGGAGACTGCTGGAAAGGCTGGGACAATGCCTCTGTAGTGCCCTCCGATCGGGCTATTTCTAAACGAGGGTGAGGCATCCTACTGGTGCCTTCCCCTACTGCAATATCTAAGCTCCGGCCTGTGATAGGATGTCACTGGTCTGACATTATCTGTAAACAAAGAATACAGTAAGCTTTAGGGACTCAACCCCATATTGTACCGCTCTACAGCACGACTGAATAAGAATAAAAGACAACCATCCTATCATGCCTTGCAGCCCCCTACCCATAGTATGTGGTGCACAACACATCCATAGGCAGGACTCTACTTAGCACGGCTTGCAGACTCCTTGGAACACTAGTATTTCAGCTATTCCTCCCAACTGCATTCATATATATATCAATCAGTACAAAATACTACTTTATTCTGAAGGACGACATCACTTTCGATATAATTATAGCCTAAACTTAGGCTTATCGAAAGACGGTCGAAAACTTGATATTTTTTAGAAGTCCAGAAGGGAGAAATATTCACTTCACGGCTAGGAACACATAGACACTAGTTTAGAGAAATTCCACTTACCTTAGTCCGGTAGCTCGACGATTTGTTGACCGTATTTCGCGAAACTAAATCCGTAGGAATGCTCTCTGCTGCTAAATACCTCGGTATCTGAGGTTAATTTGGGTTTGGACAACGTTTGGCAGCGTAATCGAACGATTATATGTTAACCTCCTTCGTTCTCCCCTGTTCCTCTGCGTTTTCTGGAAATTTTATAAGTTTTAAATGAATTAAAACCGAAGTGGGGCTTTATATACTTCAGCCTGGACAGGGCCAACGTGTCACGGAGCCAACGCGGAGGCTCCACCTCCGTGACACGTTGCCATCGCGGAGGGGCTCTGCCTCGGCTCCTTCCGCGATGGTTCGACAGGTTACCTGTCCGATCCTTTCCCGGGCCTTTCTCTAGCACGTATGGCTTTCAAATATGCCTAACCACCGTGCGAATAGGCCATCTAGGTGTCGGAAATCTTACGGGGTATAACATTATCCCTCGGTTTACCAACCTTGAATGTCTGATCCTAGTTAGCCCCATTGAGCCTTTAGTCTATTCTTTGCTAGCCACAAAATGAGCTTAATCCTTTCTTTTCATTAGCCTTGAATTTTATCCAAAACTTCTCAGCGCTTATGTGAAATTGCAAAAGAAGTTAAGGAGTGAGAAGAGAAAGAAGAAGGAAAATAGTAGTTGTGGGAGTTGAAGAGAAAAGTAGAGGTGCACTTGTTTAAAAATGGAAAAGAGTTAGTAAGGAGTAAAAGAAAATCAAAGGAAATTGCTCAAGTACTCCGTACTAACATCTTAAGTGTGCTTAATGAGATGGGGAAACAAAAGAGGAAAATGGGAGTTGAAAAGTAGAAAGGTGAAGTGGGAGGATGGAAATTCCTAATGAAAGTGTGGTGTATTAATAGCTCTTAGGGAAGATAGTCACTATTATTGGCCATAATAGTACCTACCCTCCCTTAGCTTACATTACTACCCATTAAGTCCTACTTGATCTTACTTTCAAACATTCTTAAATTAGTGGAATAAAACACTAAAGGCAAGCTTATGGGTCAATTACATGTGGCATGCAAAGTCTTTGTGAGAGTGAGCTTATCTCTTTTGCATAGACCCATACATGTTCTAAATTTTAAAAATCGTGAGTGAGAAATGGGTAACTCTCTAGTTGTGAGGGCACATGCTTAATGAAGGATAAAATTCATGTCGGATGTCTTGATCGGTTAATTTGCATGAGTTTGTTAAGACTGAGAGTCCGTTCTTGAGGCTAGGAAGTCTTTACATAGTTATATTTGATTTTAAGGGTTAAATCTTGCATGCTCTATTTGTAACTGGCCATCTAAAACAATCGTTGTAGACTTAGCTTGAATCGTTTTGTCTCAATTAGCTATGTATTAGTCTTCATGTGCATGAGATGTAAAAGAGTTGTTCGAGGAAGAACAAGTCGTTAAGTGTGGAGTAGTGATCTTGGGGATAATTACGTGCCCAAGTGCTATTTTATAACTTAATTAAGTCATGTTTGTCAATTAAATTAATTGTATTCTCATGTGATTTCTACTAATTCTGTGTATAAACTAACCAACATGATTAGTCCTTTTTTTTGTAGGTGTAAAATGCATGTGAGGGACTAAAATATGATGGTTGAAGCAAGGGAATGAAGTTGGAACTGAATGGAAAATGAAGGCAACATGGAAAGCTAAAGATAGGGACTGTCGGCAAGGTCAGCGTGCCACGCAACACAAGCTGCGCACTGAGGGTCATGCCACGCCGTGCCATTTCGCATGAGGAGTGTCATCCAGTTGCCCTGCGCGATGGCAACGTTCCACGATAGGCGCATGGCGCGACCAGCAACGTGCCACGCTGGGCGACGCGCAGGTACCTCGCGCCAGACATGTCAAGAAGACACGTTCCAATAGTTGTTCGCGTTTTCTCTGTGGCACGGAGGAAAATCTATGTGATAACCTACGTGACACGGGACCACAGGCCAAATTTTGCATTTTTTTGGCTTAGTATAAATTGAACCCTTATCTTTTAAAATCATTTATCACAAAATAATTTTGGGAAACTGTAAAGGAGCGAAGGGAGAATGGAAGAACTCTACCTAGGGTTCCTTATTTTTCATTATCTTTTAATTGTTCTTGTAAGTATTCTACTTGAATCATGTTTTTGAGTATTTGTATGAACACGAGTTGCTAAAACCCTTCCTCTAGGGTTTAGGCTACACAAGATGATTGTAAATGCATGAATTCTTCTTGGTTTGAGTTTTTAGTTGTTGTTTTATCTTCCATTCTTTATTACTATTGTTTTTATGCTTGATCACCATGAAAACAAATGCATTATGTTTAGGTAAAAGCTTGCAAGAGTAACCCTAGGCTACAACATGAGAATGTAAGGAGCAAGTTCATACCTTTATGATAGCATTCACAATTAGGATATAAATTATAGCTAATTTACTTTGCTTGGTTACTAAAACGGGATGAGCTAGTCACCAACTTAGATTATCACATCACCACTCGTAGAAGTAGTTGTGAAGCTAGGTTTGGTTAAATGATTAGAGCTACGAAAGTCCATAATCAAGAGTGAAAACTCCGTAAAGCATATCCATGTAGTTAAATTGCTCACAAATTAGGACGTCACATCCTCGCTCAACTATGTAGGTGTGAGATTAGTTTGTCATGTTTAGAGGCTCGAAAGACCATGAACATAGCATTTTAATTATGTGAGACGACAACTGAAATTTTCATACTCGAACCATTGGGAATTGTAGCATCGCATTATTATTAGGCCTTAACTCTAGTTGCTTCTTATCTTGTTTCATGAGTATTTTGTGATCATCCCTAAACTTAATTAGAATTTACCAAAAACGTTTATAATCAACACTTGTGAAGTTAGTTTTAACACTTGAATTTGATAATTCGTTGAATTGCTCCAGTCCCTGTGAGTTTGACATCCAACTCTTAAAATGGGCCACTTTATTACTTGTATGACCGCGTACGCTTACGCGTGAGCCTGAGCGCGAACACCTATGACTCGTAGAAGCATATTGTGACTCATAGGAGGACTCAACAGTAGAATCCCTGTCAATTTAGAAAAGGCTTTCATTAATTGTATTAATACTTTTAGGTTATTTTCCTTAGACGGATCCAATACTTTTTCATTGTGATCGTAGTCTTTCGGTTTCCTAACTTCTTGGAGAGCAAATACATGAATACTTTTACCTAGTTATTCATTGTTCTTGATTTCCACATGTTTGATTTTGCAATTGAGTGTTGGGTATTTCTTCCATCAACATTATAAGTGCTTAATTATGTTTTCTTCCATGAAATCTCATTTTTTTTCTTGCAATCATGAATAGCTTAATCCTCTACAACTAGGGTTATGGGAACCATGGTAGAATAAAAAACTAAGGTTAACATAAAGTGATTCTAAACCAATACGAATGCCTGTATTGTTGTTTTCTTCATGATTAATGATTCATAACAGTGCGGAACATTACGACTAGCCCGAATTCTCTTCTTGCTTGAACCTAGAGAAGTACATATTAGAAAAAGAGTAGAGCAACAAATCCTTGAAAGTAAGTCTCATTGAAAAGCTTGAGCTACGGTTGCAAGAAAGTTAATTTGGAACTATGGTTTAAAGTTAAAGTGAAGTCTAATAGGGACATCTAATAAAGTGAACCTAGATGATTGATTAGAGTCATCTAATCGGGACAAATCAGCCGTTTGGATGAACATAGTTTATCACCTCTATAGGTTAAGTATTGGGATAGATCACAAGTGTACTAATTTGAGCTAGTTAGGAAGCCATGGAGAACACTTTCCCTAGTTAATTGCATAACTTTGATAATAACAATATTTTAACATTGTCACCATATTGTTTTCTACTAAAACCCCCTTTTGGAAATAATTGAACTAATAGTGTGAATACTAGAATTAGTCTATATTTTGACCACATTCCCTATGGGACCGACTCCAACCTTAGTTGGGTTCCTTATTGATAACATCAGTGTTATTCTTCTTTAGAGGTGTAATTTGAGTGATACAAAAATGGCATCATTGCTAGAGAATATGGCTTAGGATTAGATTAATTGCTTTTATTTAACTTCTAGTCTTTATTTCCTCATTTACGATTTCCATTCATTTTATTTTACACAGGTGACCACCTGCTGAATACCAAGTATGTGGAGTAGCGAAAACCCTCTAGTTCCAATTAACCACGAGCTTGAAAGAACACTTTTAAGGATGGCCGATTTGGAGACCCCTGAACCGATGGAGACTATGTTAGCGACTGAAGCTCATTGAGCTAATGGGGCCCATCAGACTGAGTTAGCTCAAAAAACTAATCTTCAAGAGGCAAATGATACCTAGGAAGAGGTTGAAAATGTTGGTCGGAACAAAATGGGGAACAAAGGTCGTGATATACACCAGTTTTATAGATATTCTCCTCACTTTGATGATGATGAGGACCCAGAAATTAATGAATCTAGGTCAATAGGAGCTATTATACCCCCACCTTTGCATGCTGGGGAAAAATTCGATATCCCTAGCACAATGATTTAGTTGCTCAACATGAAGGGAGTGACCAGTAGTAATGTAGCTAATGATGCAAATCTTCACTTAATGAACTTGTTAGGGATATTCAAGGCTTACAAGTCGCCTGAAGTGAGCCATGATGCTATTAGGATGAGGCTCTTTCCATTCTCTATGGATGGTGAGGATACTCTGTGGTTGTCAGAGTTGCCAAACAACTCCATCACCAACTGGACGGAGCTGATAAATGCCTTTCTGGAGAGGTTATTCCCACCTTCTAGGATGTTGTATCTTAAGTATGAGAGATATAATTTCTGACAACTCAGGATGGAGGCACTTCATGAAACATGGATGAGGTTTAAGAAGAAGTTGACTAAGTTCTCAAATCACCAAATTCCCAATGAGATCTTTTTGGATATATTTTATAAGTGTCTGAACAATAGCACCAAGGTCGTGTTAGATATAGTGGAAGGTGGAGCATTGATGAGTCACTCGTGGGAGGAAGCAACAACCATATTGGATTGAGTGACCAAAACAAATAGAGCTTGGCATACCAGAGAAACTAAGACAACTGCAGGTACATATGTTATTGGGATGGTTGCAAAGCAGCATAGGAAAGAGGAGGAGCATGATCAGGAATTAGTCATATAAGAACATCCAAAGACTTACTCAATAAAAATATCATGGGGTTTGGAGCGCAGTAGATAAATGCAGTGGGAGCACAAGGTCAAGAGCAAGGGTTTGAGCACTTTGATTTTGAGGAGGAAGCAAAATTCTCGGATAACTAAATTGTGGGTTTTGGGCTAACGCCTAAGGGTCTGTTCAAGACACTTGGCTCCAAGGTTCCAAAAATCTAGGTTAGAACTAGTACAAAGACAACTACAATAGGGCTAGATATAGGGATAGGAGCAGAGGACGAGAGAGGAAAGTGATTGGAGGAAGAATGACGGGTACCAGAATGATCGTACTGGCTTATATTTTCTTCCAAAGGCTCGTAAGGGGGATGCTTGACCATCAAAGTTGGAGAGCATGATGGCTGAGTTGCTAAAAAAGGCAAAATACACGGATCCACTTAAGGAGATTCATGGATATATATCTGGCATGAAGCAGAGAGTTGAGTCGCACGCCACAGTGATTAAAAAGTTTGAGCAGCAGTTAGGCCAGATGTCTGCATCCCTAAATCGGAGGTAGAAGGGCACACTTCCTAGTAACACTTTGCAAAATCCAAAGAACGGAAGCCACTGCATGCCTATAACTACTAGGAATGGAAAAACTGTAGTTGATAAAATTATGCCAATTGTAGTTGAGATGGGAAAATCAAATGATATTAACGCAGATGGGGAGGATAAGACTGCAGAGCAGGTAGTTAAAGGTGATGCTAATTTGACCAAGACTTCAGTTAATGCTAAGGAGCTTGCTGCAGAGAAAGGGAAGGTGAAAGAGGCCCCACAAATTTTAGGCCTATCCCTTGATCACCTCAACCTGTCCTTCAGAGGATGAAGAAGAAGGTGGATGATGAGAAATTCCAAAAGTTTTTGTCCATGCTAAAATAGTTGTTAGTGAATATTCCCTTAGTTAAGGAATTGGAGCAGATGCCTGGGTATGCAAAGTTTATGAAAGCACTGGTGATAGGAAAATGATATGTGAGCTATGAGTCTATTGGAAATTTGAACTATTATAGTGCCATAGCTTCACAGGTCCATGCATAGAAGAAGGAAGAGACAGGTGTTGTCACTATCCCATGCACTATTGGAGATTTTGAGTTTGTGAGTGTACTGTGTGATCTGGGAGCTAGAATCAATCTGATACCGCTAACTGTGTTAAAGCATTTGGTCTTGGGCACCCCCACATTTTCCAAAATGTGGTTATTAATGATGGACCACACAATGAAGAAGCTTGTGGGTATTCTCCATGATATGTTAGTAAAAGTGGATAACTTCATTTTTCCGGCTGACTTGGTGATCCTAGATTGCGAGGTGGATTTTGAGGTCCTCACTATCTTGGTGTGACCATTCCTTGCCACTGGGTGGTGGACGTTGAAGCTGGTCAGCTGAAGCTCAGGCTGAATAATGAAGAGGTTACTTTCAACTTCTTCAGGTCAATGAAGTGGCCAAATGATTCGAGCGGTCTAAGCTATTGATGTGGAGTTAGAGACTCTTGACAAATTCTGAGTAGTCAAGAGAGCCTTGTCATTCCACAATGTTAAATCAGGCATTGCATGAAAGGCAACCTATGAGGTGGTTTGGTGAAGCCTGAGTAACCAAACTACCTGCATCGTGCCACGATGTTAAATCAAGCACATCTTGGGAGGCAACCCAAGTATCTTGACTGATGTGTGTTCAATGTGCAGGTGAAACAGGGACTAATGTCTGAAAAATACTGTGCAGGTCTGGACTACCAGCCTCAGTACGAATCGTAGCATGATGGTACAAATCATAATCCTATCTGTAATAAGAAGCAGAGACTTGCCAATATTCTGATGTCACACTAAAATTTGTCATTATGAACCATATCTACATTGTAGAAGTCGTAGTATCCACTATCATGATGAACGTTTATGAGTGTCGATGTGCAAAAACTCCAACTTATGAGTCTTGGTACGGATAGTGTTATCATGATATGAACCGTACCATGCACTTGTAGGTTACCAAGTAAGTCTTCTAAGCCCCTAGTTATGGATGGAAGGGGCAAGTCGTAGGTATGACCGATGACTCGTACTACTAGTCAAAACAAAATAATTAATTGATAGAGCCCAGCTGATCTAACTCGACCTAGATTTCTTTATCCGCCCATAACCTATTTAAAATGAATTTTTTGATCTGAAATTTCCCACTTGAACTCACGACTTCCTCCCCTCACTCTTCACTTACTGTAACTCACTCCCATTCCTATTAAGTGCAAAATTGTGCAGTTAATTTGCAAGATTTTGTCGAATTGATACTTCAAACCCTATGCAAGAAAGAATCACTCAAGAATTTAGCAAGTATGTTGGAAAATTTTCATTTTAGTTTCTTTCTCTCAATTGCCGTATCTTCATTTTGAATCCTCCACTCATGAAAATGAAGTGGAGGAATATGATAGTTAGTTACACATGATCATGTATGCTGGGTTTCAGAATAAAACGGGCTCAATTAATATGATTGTATGTAGGCAGTGAGTTATTGGAAAATTTTAATAGTGGGGACTGAGTGGGTAGTGAATTTGTGCACTTTTATGAACATATGGGGTGGTGAAGTCTGAGTATCCACCCCAAAAATATTATTGCTTGCATAACTTGTAATACACAGGGTAAGGAAAGGATTTACGAGCCATCCTATGACTCATGGTTTTAAACTACGATTCATTTGATGATTTGTTAAGACTGTCCTAGGATCATTAAATTTCAAAATCATGGTACGAGACTCAGTACAAATTGTGGTATCGCACCATGAGTCGTACCGGAAAAGCAGAAAGGGTCAAACTCAGAATCAAAAATATGACCCATGGTACGACTCGTAGAATCCCACTATGAATTATGATATTGAGTTGTACCAAAATTCCAAAAAGTCACATTCTCAAAAGTTCATACTATGACCATCAGTATGAATTGTACCACCCTGGTACAAGTCGTACCAATGAGTCATGACTGTGAAAAAAAGGTACTACCAGTCTCAGTAATGATTGTACCATCCTGGTATGACTTATACTAATGAACCGTAATAGGATACTGTAGTCACTCTTTCTTTCTTTCATTTTATGATATCATATATACTAATTCCTTCTCCACAGGTACAATGGCACAAAAACGACAAGTAAAAAAGAATGCCTAGGAAAAGTGGGCCAGAGATAAAATTGAAGGCCAAAGGACATTGAGGGAAGTCTCTACATCTGAGCAGGAGGAAGACTCCCCTAGTGGTTTCATGGAGGAGTACGAAGTTGGTACTTATGAGACTAATGAGCATCGAACCACTAGGGCATAGGCTAAGGCTCAGGCCGTAGCTACCTTAACGACTTCGGCAGATGCTCCCCCGTTTGAGGAGGGAGATGATACAGTCACAGGAGTCAGGTAATGGCTCAAATGCAGAGGAGGGGTCAGATAAGGACCAATCTAGATAGGGTTCGGGTTAGGCTAAATTTTAGGAAGATGATGATGAGCAGACCCCACCAATTAAGAGTCATATAATAAGGTGGGGTGTGCTAGGAGCTTGAAAGATTTATGAGAAGGGACTCAACCTTACATCAAAGTAGAACCCTAGGTGAAGCATACAAGAGAAGCTGTGGATCTTGACCGGTGTACCGAATGAGGTCAAGGAGATGAAGCGGTTATTTGACCCATTTGATTTTGTCGGATGGCAAAAACCCCTGATAGCTTCAGTAACGACATAATCAAGGAGTTCCATGCCAACTACTTAGAAACCATGGAGCATCAAACTCTACTCGGGCAGAACGTGAAGGAGTATCCTAGACTAGAGACTGTTATAGTTTAGGAGAGGACTATGGATGTCTTAGAGCGGGCCATTGCCTGAATGTTGAATGAGCTAGATTATCAGGGTCCAGCCATCACAACAGAGTTCAATCACCACATTGAGGCCTTAAACAGGGTCAACCAGCGGAGTGCGGAGAAGAGGTAGAGACATATGAGGTGGTTAGCTAGCATCATAGCTGAGGAGAAGGAGGAAGCAGATTGGGTGACTAGTGGATGGCAGGTCACCAAAGCCTTGCTTAATGTCATTGCAAAGGCCTGTTGGACATTACTTTGCCACAAGTTGGTGCCAATGGCTAATCATAACACATTAAGCACCGATAGAGCAGGTTTGGTGGCGAGTTCATGTCATGATATGCTATCAACATACCGCAGATCATAACAGAGGAGATTTGGGATCGATCTCTAGCATTGAGCACTATGATTCCATTCCTGAGTCTCATATATAGGCTTTGTAGGTAGTCAAGTGTCTGTGTCATAGTGGAAATTAGTGTCAGAGTTGGAGGCACACGAATAGTGGATATAGGGCATATCCGGGATGAGATGAACCCGGTGGGCCTGGTTAAAGCACCAGCAGCGGTCCTAACACCATAGATAGTAGGGGCAAGCATATGGATGACCCCATATCAGTTGAGTAGAGTGATATTCTAGCCATTAATGCTAGCCATACAGTAGTTACCCCTAGCACTTCATCTGCTCCTCCACCAGCCACTTCAAGCCAAGTCTCAACTGGATATATCCTAGTACCACAGGATTTTTATAGAAGATAGTTAAGAGGCTGACCTTGATAGAGAAAAAGGTGAACATTATGATAGACCAAGTCAAACCATGGGTGAGGGGCGAGACCAATGCAGCAGGTAGAGCTTGCACACGAGACTTGATAACATTGAGCTCTGTCTCAATAAGCAGTTAGCAAAACTACGTGACATGATGAGTTTGCTGGATAAGATGGACTTGATCAGGAGTCAAGTAGTCAAGTTGTCATCTCGACAATCGGTCGTATTATCAGCCCCCACTATTCCATTATTTGTGGATGAGCCCAAGGAGGAGTTTAATTTAGGGGCATTCTGGACTCATGAGCTGACCGGTGGAGATAGAGAAATAAGGAGGTTATCGGAGGTAGTTGATAAGGAGAACTCTAGGAAAAGATGTAAGAGAGAGAATAAGGAGCATAGGTGGGCGACAACAGCTAGCTAGCAGAGTTATGACCAGTACATGTGTTAGTTGTAGGAGAGAGATAGAGGAGCTAGAAGATTAGCTGTTGTGAGTGGCAAGGACCCTTTGAACCAGAGTCAACTCAGATTCATATTGAGGCTGCTGAGGCAGCCAAGATTGCTGAAGGGGAGATCATATCCCCTACCATCACACCATTATATGCGCCGGCCACCGCTGGCCCACGATTGCTAAGGCGGAGAGTGTGCCTTCACCCCTTCCTGCACAGGATGCCAGTTCTTAGAGTGCCATAGGTACGTCCCTCTCCTAGTTTTTATTTACAGCTTTGGGGACAAAGCATGGTTTTTAGAAGGGGGTATGTCTTTTTGTTTTGTTCGTCCGAGGGTTTTTATTGTCATATTTCTTTTTCCTTGGACATGCTATCTAGTTGAACTGGCATATTTAGGATGTTTTTGTTTGTTTAACTAGAAGTAGTTTAGGAGTACTTAACAACCAATAAAATGCACATGTGTTTGATTTTTTGAAAAAATGACCCCTTTTTAAAAAATATTTTGCGATTAGTTGTGTTTGTTTAATGCAAAGCATGACCAATGTGGATCTTTTTATGGAATTTGATATAGTAGCATTATTAATTGTAGTGTAGTTGTGCATGAACCAGAAAGGCAGTGTGATGCAACCCTGTACCATGTGTGACTGAGGTTCTTACCTAATTTAATGCTTTGTAGATGATCTAGAACTCATCCAGTTAGTCTTTGCTTAGATCATAGGATAGTTGGTTAGAAAAGGTTCATAGGTTGTTTTTAATTTATCCCACTGTTAGCTTAAATTGCCAAAAAAAATTAAATTATCTCTTGATTCCATGTTTGAGCCTAAAGTTCAACCTTTTCTTTTCTTAGCCCAATCAACTTTCCTATTTTGTTTATAATGAATTTGTTTTGGCCCTGGACTTTCCTTGGAGATTGTGAATCTCAACTTAGGAAAAATGCCTAAGTTGAGGATGGCTATTATAGGGATGATCTAGTGGAGAAAAGAAAATTTGAGTTAGTAAAAGGTGGGGTATGGTGTGAAAGAAAAAGAAAAAATTGAAACAAAGAAGAAAAAAAGAGGAAAAGTTAAAAAGGAACCACACCCATAGTTGAAAGCTTAATAAAATGGGGAAAGGAGGGAAATGTTAAAAGTG
Source organism: Datura wrightii (assembly GCA_035772735.1). Classification (NCBI taxonomy): domain Eukaryota; kingdom Viridiplantae; phylum Streptophyta; class Magnoliopsida; order Solanales; family Solanaceae; genus Datura; species Datura wrightii. The sequence continues at coordinate 65,342,389 of JASDFA010000008.1, read as the reverse complement.
AAGGCAAGATTTGTGTAGTGCCAAGGGGGGTTAGTCACTATTGTCCATGTGTACCACACGTTTCTAAGCATACATTACAAGACAATGAAAGTCCTATAGTGATCCTAACTTGACTATATAAAATACCATAGTAGACAAAATAAGGACAAGCCTATGGTATCACTGTGAGTATTTGGGACATTGTTTGTTGCGAGGGTATATAGGTTGTATTGCATCCTGCCAGTTGCCTATGTAAATAGTATTAGTGATAGCTTAGTTGTCTGTTAATAGTTTGATGCCACTTCTAGATCCCATTGTTTCATGAATTGTAGCTGGATGTGTATATAACAGTCCTAGTACGAGCCATACCCTAACACACGTAACACAACTTTAGAGAAAGTGCATAAGGGCAAACCCATACTATGATTGACAGTACGAGCTATACCATCTAGGTACGAGCCTTACTGAGTAGCCGTGACATGAGATACAGAAAAGGTGCATCTGCAGAATCTAGTAGTAGGAGTGGAAGCCATGAGTTCTGATGGAAAGGTATGAATCATACTGACAAACTTGTGGTATGATTCAAAGGATTGGACAGTTGCCAGATTCAAGGAACAAAAGGTTTGTATGAGTCATACCAGCATTATATAAATCGTATCAAGGACCCATATGAGAATCTACAGAGATGCCAGGTTTCAGAAGTTCAATCCATGACAAGATCCCTATGACTCATAGTACCATTGTACGAGTGATACCAACCTCCAATACCTGAGAAGGCAGAAGCTGTAGAATCCCTGTCAATTTAGGAAAGGATTTCATTAATTATATAAATACTTTTAGTTATTTTCCTCAGAGAGAATTGATACTTTTTCATCGTAATAGTAGGTTTCCTAACTTCTTTGAGAGTAGATACATGAATACTTTGACCTAATTCTTCATTGTTCTTGATTTCCATAAGTTTGATTTTGCAATTGAGTATTTGGTTTTTCTTTCATCAATATTGTAAGTGCTTAATTATATGTTCTTCCATGAAATCTAATTTCTTTCTTGCAATCATGAATAGCTAAATCCTTCACAACTAGGGTTGTGAGAACCATGGTGGAATAACAAACTAGGGTTAATACAAAATGATTCTAAACCAATAACAATGCATGTATTGTTCTTTTCTTCATGATTAATGTTTTCTAATGGTCCACAACATTAGGACTAGCACAAATTCTCTTCTTGCTTGAACCTAGAGAAGGAGAGATTAGGAAAAGAGAAGAATAACAAAGCCTTGAAAGCAAGTTTCATTGAATAGCATGAGTTGCGGTCTCAGGAAAATTAATTGGAACTACTGATAAAAGTTAAAGTGAAGTCACTCATGAGACCTAATCAGGAGATTGAGTAGAGTCATCTAACAGGAACAAATCAGTAATTTGGATGAACATAGTGTATAGATCTATAGGTTTAGCATTGGGATAGATCACGAGCATACTAATCTGACCTAGTTAGGAAGCCATAGGGAACACTTTCCTAGTTAATTGCATAACTTTGATAACATCAACATTTTAGCATTATCACCATGTTGTTTTCTATTAAACCTCCCTTTACGAAATAATCGAACTAAAAGTGTGAATACTATAATTAGTCTATATCTTGGCCATATTCCCCATAGGATCGACCCAAACCTTAGTTGGGTTGTTTATTGACAACGTCTGCGTTATACTTTTTCAGGGGTGTAATTTGAGCGTTATCAGTTGCCTCCCACCAAGTGCCTTATTTATATTCGTCGCACGAGACTCATGGGTTGCGTCCCATGAAGCGCCTTATTTAACATCATGGCACGACACAAGATTTTCATTCCCTTCCAAGGAAATTGAAGTCTTCCTTCTATTAAAGTCTCCTCCATAGTAGTGTTTTACTTTTTGTCCATTAACCAAGAAGGTCTTGTCCGACCCTAAGGGCTTCAACTCCACTGCGCCATGTGTAGTCACATTTAAAATCTCAAACGGGCCTGACCATTTTGACCTCATCTTACCCTTAAACGACTTAAACCTTGAGTTGTACAACAACACTATCTATCTTGGCCTAAACTCACGAGGCTGGATGCGCTTATCATGCCATTTATTTGTCAGCTCCTTGTATAACTTGGCATTTTTATATGCACTGAAGCGGAACTCACCAAGCTCATGGAGCTGCAACAACATTTTCTCTCCCACATCCTTCATATCTATATTCAATCTTTAAATGGCCTAATATGCTCGGTTCTCTAGCTCAACCAGAAGATGACATGCTTTTCTAAAGACCAACCTATACAGTGAGGTGTCGCTAGGAGTTTTGAATGCAATCATGTATGCCTAAAGCGTGTCATCTATTTTTTTAGACCAATCTTTCTTGTTTGTGCTCACTGTCTTATCGGGGATTTTTTGATTTCTCGATTAGAAACCTCCACCCGCTCGCTGGTTTGTGGATAATAAGTTGTGGCTACCTTGTGGTTCACATTATACTTAACCAACAAGTTATTGAGAAGACGATTATAAAAATGCGTACCTTCATCAATGATAATAGCTCAAGGTGTCCCAAAACGGGTGAAAATATTCTTCTTCAGAAATAAAATTACCACTTGAGCATCGCTATGTAGGCAACGACACTACCTCCATTAATTTTGACACGCAGTTCACAGCTAAAAGGATGCACTTGTTACTGTTTGATGGGATGAATGGAACCATAAAATTGAGTCCCAAACAACCAAACACTTCTATCTCCGTAATTCCTTTTTGAGGCATGTTGTGCCTCTTTATATGTTCCCTATTCTCTAACAACTGTCATAAGATTTTGCATATGCATATGCATCCTTGAATAGGGTAGGCCAATAAAATTCCGGATAGAAGAACCTTTGCGGTGGTCCTATCTCGACTATGATGTCCCCCCCCGTAGGGGGAGGAATGACAATTCTCCAAAATCTACCGTACTTCACCTTCAAGCACATATCTTCTGACCAACTAGTCTGGCACCACTTTGTACAAGAATGGAACATTGTAACACCTCAAAAGTCCTTAAGATCATACCTGAGGCACAAAATGAAGAAAATAGGAAAATTTGCACTAGGTCATAAGATGAACCATTAAGTGACCCGTTAAGTCAGTTGACGGGTTGTTGAGTGACTCGTTAGGTTCAAGAAGTTGGTGGAAAGTTTAGTTTCAGAGAGTCTTGATGATTGATTAAGTGATCCTCTAAGTATCATGATGAATCATTTAGTGGAGGTGTCATGAAAAGATCAGAAAATTGGAAAATATATCTAGTGGTAATGGATGGCATGTCACAGCCCGTGAAGTGACATAATGGGTCGTGAAGCGGGTTGTCAGGTCTCACAGAGTCAATTTTCTAGCTGAGTCATTAAGGGTATTTTCATACTTCCTATGTTCTTAACTCCTAAATTAAGTCATTTTAAGCTCCTAAGAGGTTATATTAGGATTTTAATCATTCCCTATCCTCATTCTACTCCTAACACTTCTAAGTTAAAGATCAAATCTCTCAAGCCCTAAAGCATCAAAGTCCACTTTCTTCTCCAATCTCTTAGGCATCAAACTCTAGTAAGAATTTCACCAAAACAAGGTATGTATGGCCATGAATAGGGTATTTCTTCCACCCTCATACCCAATTTCATCTCTAATTCATGAATTCAAGTCTCCACGCATGATCTTATGAAATTCTAGAGTTAGACGCAATTCTCATAAAATCTCTTATGATCTCTTATGAATTCAAGTCTCTTATGATTCAATCCATATTTTATGAATATGAATGCATGTTTTCTACTAAGATCTCTTATGAATTTCAAGCTTATGAACCTATGATTTTATGTTATGATCATTTATTCAAGTATGCAAGAATTTCAAGCTTATGTATCATGGAAGACTTAGCAGCGCCATTTTGATGGCTAGTTCATGTATGTCAAGTATGATTACAATTTTCATGTTTTCTAACTAGCTCATGTAAAACCAAGCATTTTAATGATTATGACTATGAGAAATATCTAAATTTTGGGAGTAGTATCTAGCACCGAGTAGGATGGGGTTCAGCGCACGGGTCTCAGAATTACGTGTCACCGTAGGTATTTATTCATATTTGGTGCCTCACGAGAGAGTGTTTCCACTAACCCGACGGGGCTCACAAGTGATATCATGCCTTTATCGTTCTTTGCCCTGGCAAGGCTTAGGATGACTCTTCCCACTTGAGTGAGATAGATGGTCTCACAACCCGAGATGGGACCCCGGATCGAGGCATGGGACCTAGAACCACGAATGACCCCAAGTCGACCCATTGCATGTACATAGCAACTCAAAAGCACAAATTAAAACAGTAACTAATAACTTAAACATGTATAAGCAGATGTCTATGTAACATAGAAGTTATATCACACGATACATCACAACGCTAAATCTCAAAGCTGAATATACTAGTCTATGCCTGAAAAGCCTCTGTTATCTGATAAGATGCTTGGACAAGCCCCCAGCTATCTCCAACTCTAAAACAAAACTGCCATGACCAATATAACTAAATGAATGTCCTTGGGAAATGATGACTAACCCAACAAGGCTAACTGAATTGATAGGAAAGCAATCTATTGGCGAGACTGAGCTAGATCACCCAAACCTACATTATGAAACGATATAGCATAGAGTAAGTGGTCAGTCTTTTGAATGTACAGAGCATGTAAGGTAAGTAAAAACATTCTTAGTAAGGGTTAACTAAAGGAATACACATAAATATAAATCAGTTAGATCACGAGAGTAGGGACTGCATAACGATGTGCTATGAGTTTATAACACTTTCGACGCTTAAAACTGAGAAAACAACATGGAATTAGGTATAATTTTGCGGATATAAGGTGTTTTTACTTTGTTTTTAGGGAAAATAGGTGTTGGAGAAAAAAAGTGTAAAATAGTCAAAAAAGTGCATAAAATCAGCCATGTACTGATCTTAGTAAGAGGCGTACCTAGATTGTATGAGCTGTACTGAGACTTGTGGAAAAGCTCAGCAGGCTGGATCAATGCAAAAGCAAAAGTACGACTCTAAGTATGACTCGTACCAAGATGGTACGAGCCGTAACTAGAGTCTTGGACTATTTCAGGGAAAATTTTCATAAAAGGTCTCATGGTACGGGTAGCACCTACGAATCGTACCATCTACCTATGACCCATACTAGGAGCCGTGGGAAGATTTAGTGATTCTAAGAGACTTGGCAGAACTCAAGATGCAACAAGCAATTATGAGGCATAGGAGAAAGGTACGAGACATACCACAACACTCATAGAAAACTTCAGAAGATGTCAAAGTTCTTATAGCCAAGCCACAGATGGATTATATGACTCCTAGGATCATTGTATGATTCATACCAATAGCCAACACTTAGCCAATTATGCAGAAACCAAGGAATGTACAAGAGCAAGGCACGACCAGTAAAATCCTGTTATGGGTCGTAGATGAGTAGTAGGATGTACGGGTGCCAGATTTGGATATTTCCCTGTTAGCTTAGGAAAAGTTTTCTAATGTGTGTATAAATACCTCCTATGTTTTTTTAGTAGGAGAACATCAGAATATGTTGAGAAAAGGTTCATAGTTAATTGTTTGTGAATTATTATCAAGTTTGTAAACAATATTGGAGAACAATTCTTGAGATAAAAACTTGATTTTCTCAATTGTTCTTGATATTGTTCATCAACAACCAAAGAAGTTTTTCTTCCAATTATTGTTCTAAGTATTTAACTATGTGTTTGTTTATGAATACTAATAACAATCTTACAATTTGAGAGGCTAAAACCTCCACAACTAGGGTTGTGGGAACTATGGTGGATTAATGAACTAGGGTTACATAAAGTGATTCAAAATCAATGCTGAATTCTTGTTTGTATTCTCTTTATCTTTAAATGTTTCTTAATGGTGCACAATGTTAGGACTTGCCTGAATTCTTTACTTGCTTGAACATAGAGAAGTAGAGATTAGGAAAAGAGAATTACAACAAAGCCTTGATTTTTATGATCATTGTATGACTTGAGCTGTGGTAGCAGGAAAGTTAATTTGGAACATATTGATAATGGTTAATTTGATATCGCTCATGAGACCTAACTTGGTGATTGAGTATTGTCATCCAATAGGGATGAAGAAGTAGTTTGGATGAACCCTAGTTATCAGTTCTACAAGTAAGCATTGGGATTGATCACACATGTATGCCCAAGGTAGTTATGAACCCACGGGGAACACTTTTCCTAGTTATTTGCAAATCATGATGACAACCACAATTGCAATTTTGTTTTACTATTATTTTTCTTTAAAGCTCTCAAATTGGAGATAACTCACCAACAAGTTAAAGAACTAGCATTAGTCTAGTTCTTACCATATTCTCTGTGAGTTCAACCTCAACCTCTTTGTTGGGGTCTTTATTGACAACATCCACTCCATACTTTGTTAGGAAGTGTGAGTTTGAGTGTTATCAAAAATAGTGTCGTTGCTGGGGAATACGACTAGGATTAGATTAATTGCTTGTATTTAACTTTTGGTTGTTATTTCCTTAATTATGTTTTCTTTTTATTTTTGGACACCCACAGGTTGTCACTTAGTAAATGCTAAGTACTCAACGGAGTGGATAACTTCTTGATTCCTTTGGATATTGAAATTGAAAGGACACTAAGAAGGATGGAGAACCAAGAGCAGAGGGATGCCCATCTTGTTGAAGAAGCTAGGAAAGCTGAGTTAGCTCAGCAAGTGGCACTTCAGGAAGCCGATGATGCTCGAGATGAGGTTGTCAACGCTGGTCGCCATAGAAGGGGCAACAGAGGCCAGAGATACGCCCCTTAATTCTTTGATATGGATGACCCGGACATTGATGAAGTTGGGTCAACCGGAGCTACTGTACCATCATCCTTTCTTACTGGGGAAAAGTTTGATATCACTAGCACCATTATTCAATTGTTGAACATGGAGGGTGTGTTTAGTGGTCATGCGGCTTATGATGCCAACCTACACTTAATGAACTTCGTTGGAATATTCAAGGCATATAAGTTGCCTGTAGTCAGCCAAGACGCAATAATGCTAAGATTCTTCACATTCTCTCTGTCTGGGGAACCCACTTTATGGTTTTCAGAGTTTCCCAACGACTCCATTACCAACTGGAGGGAGCTCAAACAATCTTTTCTAGAGAGATTCTTTCCGCCCTCCAGGATGCTGCAACTTAAGGATGAAATATATGATTTCTGACAGTTGTAGATAGGGGCACTTCATGACACCTAGTTGAGATTCAAGAAGAAGTTGACCAAGTGCCCAAACCACAAAATTCCATGTGACAGTTTGTTGGAGATTTTCTACAGGTCATTGAACAATTGTACTAAAGCTGTAGCAGACATAAGGTGGGAGGAGCACTTATGAGTCACACCTGGGAGCAAGCTGCCACTATTCTAGACAGAATGACAAAAAAATAGGACATGACACACTCGGGAAGCAGAAGAAACTACTGGTACATATGTAGTTGGTTTGACTACTGACCAAACAAGGAAGGAGGAGGAACGTGACCAGGAATTGGCCTATATGCGCACACCATTGGACCTTCTCACAAAGCATATCATAGGTACTGGGGCCAAAAAAGTTAATGTAGTGGGAACTCAGGGACAGGAACCAGGGCAAAAGCATTTAGATTCCGAGGAGGAGGCAAAATTCTTGGACAACAAGGTGGCGGGTTTTCACGACAACACCTAAGGGTCTGGACAAGACACTTGGCGCCAAGGTTATGGAATCCAAGGTCACAACCAATACAGAGACAACTCCAACTGAAATGGCATAGATACAAAACTCGAGGTTGTGAGCGAGAGAAAGAATGGAGAAGGAATGAAAATTATCGCAATGACTGAGAAGGATTATATGTACCACCCAATACACGTGAGGGGGAGGCTTGACAGTCAAAGTTGGAGAGCATGATGGCTGAGATGCTCATGAAGGTGAGATCCACAGATGAGCAGTTGAAAGACATCCGTGGAGATATATTTAGCATGAATCAGAGAGTTAAATCACATGCCACGCCCATCAAATAGATTGACAGCAACTGGGTCAACTGTCATCATTCGTGAACCCTAGGCAAAAGGGTACACCACCTAGCAACACAGCCAAAAATCCAAAGAATGATGTTCACTGCATGGATGTGATAATGTCACAACCCGAGAGTACGCCCAGATTGTAGACACGGGACAAGGAACCCCGAGAGGCTCCAAATCAACCCATGGAATAAGCATATATCTAATTCATTCACATAAGGCAGAAATCTTGACTTAATAGTCATGAACTAACTAAAGATCGTATCATGATATATAAGAAAATAAAAGATCCAAACATAAACGACTGAATACTACACACAGGACTGGAAGTCTCTAATCATAATAGACGGGTTGAAGGGAAAAGACCCCAACTAACCCCAACATACTGAAAACAAAAGATAATCAAGGTCTGAACATGAAGTTCTTGAATCATGAGGACTCACCACAGAGAGCTGAGAGCAGAACTGAGCAAGCTAGGAACGATGCTGAGCCTGCGAACCAGATCATGAAAATCTACGGGTCAGTACTTGGAAGGTAGTGAGTATGTAAAGTATGAAAACCAATGCTTAAAAACATAAAAGTTATAGGAGTGAGGACATCATGATCATAAGACCAAAATCGTAACCATATCAGAAGGCTCAAAGTTTTAACTAAAACATTTATAAGGCTGTCATAGTCATAACACGAGAGGAAGCATTTCATAAAAATGACTTGATCCAAAGAGAACATAATCATTACATGCATGAAAACAATGAGGAATAGTGGGAGATTTCTATAACCGACATACCCCATATGAGCACACATGGAGCCCAACCTGTAAACCTAGTCGGGAGGTCGTCCATATCTTGCCAAGGATATGAACCATGAAAGGCGTAATATCACTCATGAAGGCCCCGCAAGGCATATGGGATGGTTACTGAGAATTTCCCAAACATAATCTATGGTGGCACGTAGTTTTGAAATTCTAGGCGTAACCTGGTCCCTAAACCTACTCGGTATTAAGTACTACTCCAAAAACATGCAATGTGCTCATAGATATTCATACATGACATGCATGGCTAGTTAAATCGTGAGAATCATATCATGCTTGGGAATTTGTAATACTAGCCATGGAATTAGGCCCGTTAATTGGCACAAATCATAGTTCATAAATCATAATTGATATGTAGGCATTGCCCATAGTTTCAATCATACATGAAATGCTAAAGTTATAGGAAAACATGATCATAATAACATGAGTAGTTGGAGACATGCTTAAATTCAAGAGTTCATGTAATGCTTGAGAAAATCACCATAACCATGAATTTCACTACAACCCCATGATTTGGGCACAAGTGCTTGTAGGGATTAAGACATCAAATAAGGATTAAAATAAGTGAAAACAGCCCAATAATTCAATCCATGATTTTAAACCTACTACAACATGCTTATATCGATTTTTGAGGAAACATGCATTTGGGTTATGACTCATCAAAAGTTGATACTTGAACATAGAATTAGGAAGAATTTGGGCATGGGTAGGGACTTAACTACCCATTCAAAACCCCACGTACCTGGAAATTTCGTGATTCCTACTCCCTTGAAGAACCCTAAGTGAAAACTTGAAGAACTTGAAGAAAATTGCTCGAAACCCTTCCTAGTCCCTTCTTTAGCACTTGCAATTTATAAAATGAACTTAGCAGGAGTTTTCATCCCTTAAAGACCCTGTTTCGACCTCAAAACGACGTGGTTTAGGGCCCTAAAGTATAGAAAAGTCGAATTTTCCCTTACTGAAATTTCCCTGAAAAGTAGTTTTTGTCCCGACCACGAGTCATACCATCAAGTCACAACTCATAGTTACCTCTCATGGTAACCTCCCCGCATTTTTCCAAATTTTTAATTTGACCACGACTAGTATACCACGACTCATACCACCATCTTATGGGTCGTACTATCAACCATGGTACCATCCACCCAAGCCAATACGACTTAACCACAACTCCTCAGCACGACTCGTTGCTATATCCTACGAATCATACCATGACCCTTGACGACCCACTCTAGCACCACTGAGATATTCACAATGACTCCTAACCATGAGTCGTACCCACAAGCCACGACTCATAGGACTACTCGTGGTATAAACTCAGGATCCCAAACACAACACGACTCGAGTCACGACTCGTAGATCCTCACCATGATTCGTACCTCGAGTTGTACTGGTGCAAAATTCCAGGTTTTCTGCAACTTTCAACATCAACTCCCGGGTGTATTCGTAGGCCCTTCCGAAGTGTTACAATAGCTCCCTCAACATGTTGGTTTCTCCATATCACCTTTACTGAAGCTACTTCCTTATTTCTCAACCTTCAAACCTGATGATCCAAGATTTCAACAGGAACTTCTTAATAACTGATGCTATCCTTCACACCAACACTTTCCACCAAAACCACAAAGGCTGGATCTCCCAAGCACTTTTTCAAGAGCGATACATGGAATACGGGATACACTAAAGCCAAATCTGAAGATAACTCTAGCTCATAAGCTACCTTACCCTCTCGACTCACGATCTGATATGGGCCAATATAGCGGGGAATGAGTTCCTTGTCTTTCCAAATCTCATTACTCCCTTAATGGGAGATACCTTAAGAAATACCCAGTCTTCCACATCAAACTCCAACTCTCTCCTCCTCAAATCAGCATATGATTTCTGATGACTTTTAGCCATTTTCAGCCTTTCTCTTATTAACTGAACTTTCTCTATGGCCTCAGGATCTGAATCTGGACCCACTAACAAAGCGTCACCAACTTTAAACCACCCAATGGGTGATCTACACCGTCGCCCGTAAAGAGCCTCGAACGGTACCATCTGAATGCTGGAGTGACAGCTATTGTTGTAGGCAAACTCAATGAGAGGCAAATGCTCGTCCCAGCTACTGTTGAAGTCAATAACACAAGCTCTCAACATGTCCTCCAAAGTTTGGATAGTCCGCTCTGCCTGACCATCTATTTGCAGATGGAATGCTATGTAAAGCTTGACCTAGGTGCCTAGTCCCTTTTGAAAAGATCTCCAGAACTGAGAAGTGAAACTTGCTACCTCTGTCTGATATAATGGACAAGGGCACTCCGTGCAGTCTAACCAACTTTCAAATTTATAACTTTGCATAATCATCTACTAAATCGGTGGTTTTGACCGGTAGGAGATGAGCAGCCTTGGTCAACCTGTCCACCACAACCCAAATGGAGTCATACTGTCTACGTATTCGGGGAAAACCTCTTACAAAGTCCATGTTGATCTCTTCCCACTTCCAAGTAGGAATACTGATTTCTTGAAGTACACCCTCGGTCTCTGATGCTCGAGTTTCACTTGTTTGCAATTCAGGCACCTGGCTACAAATTCTGCAATATGCAGCTTCATACTATTCGACCAATAAATTTCTCGCAAGGCATGATACATTTTGGTGGCACCTGGATGGATAGAATATCTGGACCCGTGAGCCTCATGCAGCATCTAGCTCCTTAAATCCCCCACGTTCGGGACACATAAGCTGCCCTAGTATCGAAGCACACCATCACCCCCTTTGGAGAAGACTCCTACCTTTTGATTTTTAACAGCTTCTTTTAGCTTTACCAGTATTGGATCTTCATCTTGTTTAGCCTTCACCTCCATTACCAAGCACGACTCTGACCCTTTCTGAACTACTATCCCAATATCGATCGAGCCGACTAGTCTAACTCCCAACTGTGCAAGTCAACGCACCTCCTTTACCAGCTCCTTCCTGTCTTCACTCACATGTGACACACTTCCCATAGAAAGTCTCCTAAGGGCGTCTGCCACCACGTTGGCCTTACCAAGGTGGTAAAGGACACTCATGTCATAGTCCTTAAGTAGCTCCAACCACCTCTGTTGCCGAAGATTCAGTTCCTTTTGTGTGAACACATATTGTAAGCTCTTGTGGTCCGTGAAAACCTCTACATGAACCCCATACAAGTAGTGTCTCCATATTTTCAAAACAAATACTAGCGCAGCCAAGTCAAGATTGTGGGTCGGATAATTCTTTTCGTTAGTTTTTAACTGTCTGGAAGCATATGTTATGACTTTCCCGTGCTACATCAATACGCATCCCAGTCCGACCCTCGAAGCATCAGAATATACAATGAAGCCATCAGTACCCTCCGGTAAGGTCAACACCAGTGCTAAAGTGAGCCTTGCTTCCAATTCCTGGAAACTCTTCTCACAAGCCTCCGACCATTGGAACATCACTTTTTTCTGAGTCAATCTAGTCAACGGGGTAGCAAAGAATGAGATACCTTCCACGAACTTCCGATAGTAACCCGCTAAGCCCAAAAAGCTTCTGATCTCCGAAGGTTTTACCGGTCTGGGACAATTCTTCACTGCCTTTATTTTCTAGGGGTCCACCCTTATACGTTTTCTTGACACTACATGTCCAAAGAATGCAACTGATTTCAGCTAGAATTCACATTTGCTGAACTTGACGTATAGCTGGTTATCCTTGAGGGTCTGGAGTGCTACCCTTAGGTGTGCGACATGTTCCTCCTCGCTCCGGGAGTATATTAATATGTCGTCAATGAATACGATCATGAACATATCCAAATATGCCTTGAATATTCTGTTCATCAAATCCATAAAATCTACAGGGGCATTGGTTAGTCCAAAAGACATAACAACAAATTCATAATGGCCATACTGGGTTCTAAAAGCAGTCTTTGGGATGTCGCTCTTCTGAACCCTGAGTTGGTGGTACCTAGACCTGGATCTATCTTGGAGAAATATTTGGCACCCTGAAGCTGATCGAATAGGTCTTTCGATCCTTGGTAAAGGGTATCTATTCTTGATGGTGACCTTGTTTAACTGTCTATAATCAATACACATCCAAAGGGAATCATCTTTCTTTCGGACGAACAACACTGAAGCACCCCATGGGGACTTACTCGGTCTATGAAACCCTTATCTAGCAAATACTTCAACTGCTCCCTTAGCTCTTTAAGATCGGCTGGGGCCATATGGTAAGGAGGGATTGATATGTTTTGTGTGTCAGGTAAAAGATCAATTTCAAAATCAATCTCCCTCTCAGGAGGAACACCTGGTAGGTCATCTGGAAATACCTCGGGATATTCACATACCACGAGGACTGATTGCATGGTTGAAGTCTCGAATATGACATCCTTAAACCTAACCAAATGGTAAATACAATCCTTGGAAATTATTTTCTGGCCTTGATATAGGAGATAAAATGACCTACAGGTATCGCTGAACCACCCCTCCATTCTAAAACCAATTCGGTTGGAAACCAAAAATCCGCTGCCTGAGTTCTACAGTTAGCAGAAGCATAACATGCAAACAACCAATCCATGCCTAAGATGATGTCAAAATCATTCATAGAAAATTCTATTAAGTATGGGGAGGTAACCTTATGGAATACTATAATAGGGCAACCTCTATATACCCGCCTTACTACGACTGAATCACCAATCGAGGTAGATACAGAAAATGGTTCGGACAAGATTTCAGGAGTGAATCCAAAGTGACTAGCAATGTAAGGTGTCACAAAAGATAGTGTGGCTCCCCGATCTAATAAAGGATAAGCATCAATGCAAAAGAATTGCAACATACCCGTAATCACATTGGAAGAAGTCTCCTGCTCCTACCGAGAGCCAAGTGCATAAAATCGATTCTGGTGCTGGCCACCAGCTGAACCAGTCAGAGCACCCTGCTGCGTCTGACGTGCCACTAGAACTACTGAACTGGCTGCTGAAGTGCGGGCTTCACCACCCCCTAACCTAGCTGTGGGGAAATCCCTAAGTCTATGTCTGGGCTTGCCACACCTGAAACAAGCGCCTGAGCCCACCAAACATTTCCCTGGGTGCTTATTGCCACAATTAGCACAAGATGGGAATGTGCGCTTGTTATTTTGAGTAGTCAAATCTAAGGCCCTGCTCCTCTGACCGTCCTGTGGACTGGATGGGGTACTGGCTGAAGATGGTGCTAGTGTACTAGACCTATGCTGGGATGGCTGGTAAGATTCACCCCTTGGCTTAGGCTGGGAGAACCTATGGCTATCAGTTCTAGACCTCTTGGCCTCTCTCTATCTCATGTGAGTTGCTTCCATCTGCTGGGCATAGAGAACTATCTGTGGGTAGTCCATTTCCTGATGAAGTATGACTATTCTGCAATCCTTATCAAGATACTCAGCTACTCCCTGCATGAATCTGCTCACTCGTGCCCTCTGGTCCATCACCAACTCCGGGGCATACTTCGACAGGCGAGTGGACTCAAGTAAATATTCCATCACCGTCATCTTTCCCTGCTTGAGGTTAAAAAAACTCGGTTGCTTTCAATTCCCTCATCTCCCTAAGGGAGAACCTGTGAGAAAGGCCATATGGAATTCATCCCAGTTGATAGGGCCTGATCCCGCTTCCCTACTATCCCACCATTGCTTGAACCAAATGTAAGCGACCTCCTTTAGCTAATGTGACGCCAAGTCCACACACTCCTCATTTTTCACCCCAATCACCTGCGTGACCTTCAAGATCCCCTCGATGAACTCGTGTGGATCCTCGTCTACCTTTTCCCCAGATAACTTGGGAGGGTTCATCCTTAGAAAGTCCCTGATTCAAGCTGCTGCTGCATTGCCATTCAGAGGAATAGGCGCAACAGCCTACTGGTTGACCTGAGTGGTCAAGGCCTGCGCAACCATTTCAATAGCTGCCCGAAACTCGGCGTGGGCAGCTGGCTCTGGTGCTTGGGGTCTTGAATAGGTGGGGTATGCTGATGCCCATCATCATTGCCACCCTCGTGGCCTTCATCGTTTCTATTCTTTCTTCCGATCATCCTTCTGGGAGCCATAATTTTTCTGCAATCATGAAACGCATGAATTAGAAGGATGGAGAGGTTTTCACTGCATGATATAGATCATGAAAGAAGGGGATATTTCCTACAATGTTTAGTACCCTTTTCTTCATGTGTGTGGCATTCTTCACACCCATGAAAAAGACACTACCTAACATGGCTTTCAGACTCCCTAGGACACATCTGAACCTATGGCTTTGATACAAAGTTTTTCATGACCCGAGTGTACACCCAGATCGTAGACACTGGACATGGAACCCCGAGAGGCTCCAAGTCAACCCATTGCATAAGAATATATCTAATTCATTCACCTAAGAGGGGAATCTTGACTTAATGGTCATGTACTAACTGAAAATCATATCATGAGATATAAGAAACAACAATACAAGATCCAAACATAAAAGGCTGAATACTACACATAGGTCTGAAAGCCTCTGATCATAATAGACGGGTTGAAAGGACAAGACCCCAACTAACCCCAACATACTGAAAACAAAAGATAAACAAGGTCTAAACATGAAGTCCTCGAATCATGAGGATTCACCATAGAGAGATGAGAGCAGAACTGAGCAAGCTAGGAACGATGCTAAGCATGTGAACCAGATCCTTAAAATTTAAGGGTCAGTACTTAGAAGGTACTGAGTATGTAAGGTATGCAAAACAATGCTTAAAAACATAAAAGTTATAGGAGTAAGGATATCATGATCATAAGACTGAAATTGTAACCATATCATAAGGCTAAAAGTTTTAGATAAAATATTCATAAGGCTGTCATAGTCATAACACTAGAGGACGCATTTCATAAAACATGACTTGATCCAAAGAGAACATAATCATAACATGCATGAAAAAAATGAGAAATAGTGGGAGATTTTTATAACCAACATATCGCATATGAGCACACATAGAGCCTGACCTGTCAACCTAGTCGGGAGGTACTCCATATCTTGCCAAGGATATGAACCATGAAAGGTGTGATATCACTCATGAAGGCCCCGTATGGCATAGGGGAAGGTCATTAAGATGGTCCCGAACATAACCTACGGTGGCACGTAGTTTTGAGATTCGGGGCATAACCTGGGCCCTGAACCTACTAGGTATTAAGTACTACTCCAAAAACATGCAACATTCTCATAGAAATTCATACATGAAATGCATAGCTAGTTAAATCATGAGAATTATATAATGCATGAGAATTCGTAATACCAGCTATGGAATTGGGCCCATGAATAGACCAAAATCATAGTTCATAAATCATAAGTGACATGTGGGCATTTCCCATAGTTTCAATCATACATGAAATGCTAAAGATATAGGAAAAAATGATCATAATAACATCAGTAGTTGGAAATATGCTTAAATTCAAGAGTTCATGTCATGCTTGAGAAAATCACCATAACCATGAATTTCACTAAAACCCCATGATTTGGGCACAAGTGCTTTTAGGGATTAAGACATCAAATAAGGAATAAAGTAAGTGAAAACAGCCCAATAATTCAACCCATGATTTTAAGCCTACTACAACATGCTCATATTGATTTTTGAGGAAACATGCATTTGGGTTATGACCCATCAAAAATTGATACTTGAACATAGAATTAGGAAGAAATTTGGGCATGGTAGGGACTAAACTACCCATTCAAAACCGCACATACCTGGAAATTTCATGATTCCTACTCCCTTGAAGAACCCTAAGTGAAAACTTGAAGAACTTGAAGAAAATTGCTCGAAACCCTTCCTAGTCCCTTCTCTAGCACTTGCAATTGTTAAAATGAACTTAACAGTAGTTTTCATCCCTTAAAGACCCTGTTCCAACCTCAAAAAAACATTGTTTAGGGCCCTAAATCATACAAAAGTAAAATTTGCCCTTACAAAAAATTTTCCTGAAAAGTAGTTCTGGCCCCGACCACGAGTCGTACCATCAAGTCACGACTCGTGGTTACCTCTCGTGGTCACCTCCCCATTTTTTTCCAATTTTCAGAATTTTGCCATGAATGGTATATCAAGACCCGTACCACCATCCTACAGGTCGTACTGTCAACCGTGGAACCATCCACCCAAACCAATACAACTTAACCTAAACTCCTCACCACGACTCATTGCTACATCCTACAAGTCTTACCATGACCCGTGATGACCCTCTCTAGCACTACTGAGAAATTCACCACGACTCCTTACCACGACTCATACCCACACAGCACGACTCATAGGACTACTCGTGGTATAAGCTCAGGCTCCCAACCTAATCACGACTCAAGTCACGAGTCGTAGGTCCTCACCACGATTCCTACCTTGAGTCGTACTGGTGCAAAATTCCTGGTTTTCTGCATTTTTCAACTCCAACTCTTAGGTATATTCGTTGGCCCTTCCGGGATGTTACAGATAACTAGAAGTGGGAAGACCATTGTTGATACTACTCTATCGGTTGTAGTTGAGCTTCAAAGGAAGAAAGAGAGCATAATTAATGATGACGAAGAGATTGCTTAGTATGAGCATGAGGAAGAAGCTGAGTTGACTGAGGCTCTAGTTGTTAAGAAGGACCCTGAAGCTTAACAAGGATAGAAACAAGGTTCCACATACATTTATAAGGATATTCCACGACCACCGCCACCGCTCCCTCGATGAATAAATAAATGGTGGAAATGGCAAGTTTCAGAAATTCCTGTCAATGCTAAAATAATTAACTATAAACATACCATTGGTCGAGGTATTAGAGTAGATGCCAAGACACACCAAGTTTATGAAGGACCTTGTTACTAAGAAAAGGTGTGTGAGCTATGAGCCCATGGATAACGTGCATCATTCTAGCGCCATCGTCTCATGGGTCCTTGCTCAGAAAAAGGAGGATCTAGGTGCCTTCACCATTCCTTGTAATATTGCAAATGTTGAGTTCGTGAAGGCACTTAGTGACTTGCGAGCAAGCATTGGTACGATGCCATTAGCTGTGTTTAAGCAGGTGGGCTTGGGATCCCCCACACTGACCACTATGCGGTTACAGATGGCCGATCGAATTGTGAAAAGGCCTATGGGCATCCTGTTTGATGTGCTTGTTAAGGTGGATAGATTCATATTACCTGTGGACTTCATGATCCTTGATTACGAGGTTGGCTTTGAGGTCCCCATCATTTTGGGGCAACCATTCCTTGTGACTAGGAGGGCTTTAGTAGATATGGAGGCTGGCCAGCTGAAATTCAGACGTAAAAAAGAGGAGGTCACCTTCAATGTATGCCGGTCAATGAAGAAACCAAAGGAGTATAGATTGGTCTCAGCAATCAAGGATGAGTCTGAATTCATGACAAAGTCTTTGTAGTCAACAGATTTTGATGTGCTCTGATGATAAATCTGGTGCTTCTTGGGAGAAACCCTTAAGGTGGTTTGGCAAAGTCTGAGTAACTGACCTAGCTGCATCTTGATGCAATGTTAAATCAAGCTCTTCTTAGGAGGCAACCCAAATTCATTAACTTATGTGTGCTCAGTGTGCAGGCGAAACAAAAATAGGTTGCAGAAAAATTATAGAATAGACTAGTGCTACGAGCCTCAGTACAACTTGTAAGAGGATTGTACAGGTCATAGTATGAGTCATGGTGAGAAGTAGAGATATATCCTAGTGCATGAGTTCAGGGAACAGTTGGTCCTACGAATCATAACCCCATTGTATGGGTCGTAGTACTCACCGTGCCTGTGAACTATGTAAACTATGGACCTCTAATTAAAAATGACCTACAAGTCATGGTACGGTTTGTACCTTCATGGTACGAGTCGTAAGATGTACTCGTAGGTCCGCAGGTGAGTTTCTTAAAATCTCTACTACGAGTCCTAGGGATGAGTCATAGGTCCTCCCTACAAATCATACCAAGCCAAATTACTTAAAACAACCCGACTCAGCCTTGATTTTTTTAAATCTTCCCTAAAACTATTTAAACTTCAAAATTGCTGGACCCTTATCCCATGCACTCAAAACCTTAACTCACGAACACACCCACAACTTCCCTCATACCAGTAACTTAAGAACAAAATCGATTGCCAAAGATTTTTGATCAATTAAAGATTGCTCAAGTCGGTTTCAAACCCTAGTAACTAACACACGTGAAGTTGAGCAAGATTTTACAAGATTCAAGTAAGTGATTATGTTTGGAGTTGGGTAAAAAGACCTACATGCTTATGTGAACTTGTCTAAAAACTGGGAGGCCTCAAAATTCATGAAAAATAGATGAGGTAATGATCAGTAGCATGAAAAATGATTGTATTGATTGGGTAGGAATTCAAACAAGCTCGAAAATAAACTTAAACTATTGTAAATTAAGGTTACGGGTTGTGAATAAAAAGGGGAGGAATGGATAGTTGTGAAAACACGAAAAATGCATGCCTATACTTGGGGAATTCTGAGTAGCCAACACAATACTGAAATTCACCTACAAAATAACATGAATAAAAGGCAAGGACAAGCTTCACAAGCCTTCCTACGACTCGTAGGATGGCTTGTTAGGACTGGCCCAGGCCAAATGTATAATAATTAAGTGGTATGAAACCTAGTACGGCCCGTAGTTTCCACTATGAGTCGTACCTAGTAAACTTTCTAGAAGTATAAAAAGGGTCAAGTCCAAAAAGTGAAAAAATGATCCTTCCTAGGACTCATGGAATTGACTTACAGGTCATACCATGAGTCATGGAAAAATATAGAACATGGGCTTTCAAGGGGTATCCTAATACGACTTGTGGTATGGATTGTAACTTCATGGTATGAGTCATACCTCAGAGTCGTTACTTTAACCTGAGATATTATGAGTCTCACTACAGATTGTACCTTCTAGGTATGACTCATACTGTAGACCTATGAAAAATTACAAAGGATATTTTTCTTGCTTTCTTTTTCTCAAATTTGGAATTCTAACCCTTTTTATCCATAGGTACAATGACTTAGATGAGGAAGTAAACCAAAGAAACTTCTCGGAGGACATTGATAGATGACTCCTCCGAATCTGACCATGCTGCCAACACACCTAGTGGTTCTTAGAGGGATATAGAGTCGATACATCCGAAACTGATGGGACCCGAACCACTAGGGCAAAAGCTAAAGCCTAGGCCGAGGTGGCCACTGTGTTATACCCTGAAGCCCAAAGATCAGGTCCTAGAGTAGAAATAGAGAAAAACTGAATTTCGATACCAGATCATAAAACGGGTTATTAGGTGACCCGTAAGGAGGGACCACGAGTCGTGGGTTGACTCGTGATCAAGGAACGAAAAGTGTGGTCTGGAGGGGTCACCACGAGCATGACAATGAGTCATGGTTAAGCCACGAGACTCAAGGGGTCACCCATGGCCTGGATTGGAGAGTTGGCAAGGAAATTTTGGAAGTGGGGATCACGGGTGGTGACCATGAGTCGTGGTCATCCACTTTGATTCATGGGGTCCTCTGATGGATTTTTGGAAGTTATCTGATAGATTGAGGCCATGAGTCATGGCATCTGGGGATGATTCATCCACACTCTCGTGGGGACTAGCAGTCAGCAAAACCTTATGATTTAAGTACGGGTCTATTCGTAATTTCTATGCTCTAGGGTCCTAAACTACGTCGTTTTAGACTACGAAAGGTAGGTTTAAGAGGGGAAAACTATCCTAAAGTCTTCATTCATGCATGAAAAAGAATTGAAGGGTGGTAGAGAGGTGACCAAAGTGTGATCAAGGTTTTCTCCTTCAATTTTCTTTGGGCATTCAAGAGAGAGAAAGATTCAGCGTCCAACAGGTATGTAGGGTCATGAATGGATGGTTTCTTCCACACCCATGCCCAATCCTTCTCTTCAAAGTACGAAACTCTATGATGTATCTATGGGGTTTTCACCCAAATGCATGAATTATATATTTCTATAAATGGGTATGAGTTGATTATGATTCTATTATCAAATTATGAAGCATGGGCAATTTTTACAACATTTTGTATTAAAAATCATGTTTCTAGTCTTACGAATTCTGAAGCCCATTGATGAGATGTTCATGAAAAGTGAGATTTATGATGTATAGGTAATAATGATTAGATATTACGATGAAAATCATGATATAAAGCTACCCATGTTTGTAATATGTTTTCGATTAGAATTAAGTATTTGTAAGTATGATAAAGCTTTGGGCAATGCTCACATGTTGAGTATAAATTATGATTTTCCCAAATTGATCTTACCACATTGTTTTGGAGTGAAACTCCCAATTCTATATTCTTATCTTGTGGTATGTTTTGAGTTAAGTCTTTCTATGCATAGCTTACCACATGGTTTTGGAGCAAAGGCTCCCCATTATTCTTTCAGCTTGTGGTATGTTTTGAGCTAAAGCTTCTCATGTGCATGCTTTCACATCTGAGATGTATTTCAGTATTGAGCATCATCAATAGATGATGCTGAGCTTTATTTTAAAATGATGTAGAGCATATGCATGGTTTTTGGGAGTAATGTCTTTCATCGAGCAGGCTAAGGGTCGATCACCCTGTGCCTCAAAATTACGCTCCAACGCAGGTTGATACTATTATATATATATTACTTTGGTACCTCCCTTGTGAGATTCCCTTGCCCGAATGGGTCTTCATCTTGATACTGATATAATGGTAGCATCCTTAGCCCTGGCAAGGTTTGGACGGCTCTGCCCGCTTTAGTATAATAGTTGAGACCGCGTAAGCTCTATCATAGTATGTCGGTCAAAAGATGAGTCTCCCATTGTTCCTCATAATTTTAGATTTTCATATTCATTATTTATGAGAGTTATGTTAATGCATGTTCTAAATCAAGTTTGACTCAATGTTCATCTTTTACTTATAAATGTCAGAATTCAACTTTGAGTCAATCGGTTCAGTTATTATGTTATGAAATTATGTTATGTTATGTTATGAAGAGATCATGATTTCATATATGATGCATGCAAGCCCTACTTGCAGATTCTTGTGTTTATGCTTAAATTATGCATTATCTTTAAATAATTTTATTTACTTTTGCGGTTTTACTTACCTTGCATACTCAGTACATTCTACGTACTGACCACATACTTTCTTTGTTGTATCGTTTCATGATACATGACCCGACTTTCAGTTTCAACCCCGCTCTTAGTCAGAGTATCAGAGTTAATGTTTTCCTTATTGGTGAGTCTTCATCTTCTGATGACTAGACTATTCATCTTTTCTTCATATATGTTAGTTTCAGCTTGTTGAGTTAGTTGGGGTCTTGTCCCATCAACTTGCCATGTTTAGAGGTTATTCAAACATATGTATATATTCAGCTTCAGATTTTATATTCTAATGTTATATTCAAGTTAGACTTCCTCTGTAATTGTATTATTTGTTAACCCATTCTTGATTGAGTCAGATGTATGCTTATGCCATGGGTCGACTTGGGGTCTCTCAGGGATCCTTGTTCCATGTTACGATTTGGGCCCCGTTCAGGTCGTGACAAACTTGGTATCAGAGCCAAATATTTGAAGTGTCCTATGGTGTTTGAAATTTGCATTAAGTAGAGTCTTTTTCATGGGTGTGAAGCGTGCCACACTTATGATAAAAAGTCTACGAGGCATTTAGAAAATGTTCCCTTCTTTCGTGATCTATGTCGTGCGATGAAAAGTCTTTCTATCCTTATAATTAATGCTATTAATGATTGCAAAATCATGGCTCCTCGATGAGTGAACGGAAGGAGGAATGGTGATGGTGAAGGCCACGAGGATGGAAGTGATCATAGGCATCAGTAAGCCCCACCAATTCGGGAGCTCCAGGCATTGAAGCCAGTTGCCCATGCTGAGTTCTGAGTTGCTATTCAGATGCTTGCGCGGGCCTTGACTGCTTAGGTCAATCAATAGGACGTTGCAAATTTTCCAAAAAATGGCAACGCAGCGGCGACTCGAGTCAGAGTTTCTTGAGAATGGACCCGCCGGAGTTCCTTGGGTCCAAGGTAGATGAGGACCCATATGAGTTAGTAGACAAGATTGTCAAGATCAGCCAAGTCATAGGGGTGAATGGGGTTGAGTGCACCGAGTTGGCCTTTTGTCATTTAAAATTGGTCACGCATATCTGGTTTCACCAATGGAAGGATAGCAGGGTTGCAGGAGCAGGTTCAATCACTTGGGAGGAGTTCCCAGTTGCATTTCTAACCGGTTCTTCCCTCGAGAGATGAGGGAGCTGAAGGCAGCTGAATTCATGAATTTGAAGCAACGGAGAATGACTGTACAAGAGTATGAGTTTACTCATCTATCGAAATATGCCCCAGAGTTGGTAGCCAATTAGAGGATGCGGGTGAGTAGATTCGTCCATGGAGTAGTGGGCTACTTGGACAAGTTTTGTAGGACCGCTATGCTCTATCAGGATATGGATTTCCCACAAATAGTGTTGTAGGCTCAGCAGATTGAGGCGGCGCATTCGAGAGAGAGGGAGGCCAAGAGGGCCAGGACTGAGGACCATAGATTCTCTCAGTAGAGGTCCGGTGGTGGGTACCGACATCAGAATCAACAGAGATCATCAGCGCCAACATCTTTGGCATTGAGTGTGCCATCCAAGCCTAGACATGATCAGAGAGGACGAGCATCAGACTTTAGGGGTCAGAGCAGTAGATTCACAAATTCTAGCATCCCAACTTGTTGTAGATGTGGTCGAGGGCACACAAGAAAGTTCTTGGCAGGTTCAGGTGCTTGTTTTGGGTGTGGGTTGCCCGAACACATGCTTAGTAATTTTCAAGCAGTGAGACAGGATCAGGTTGGGGCCCGAGGCTCAACTTCTATTTCAGTAGCCCCTTTCGCCCCCACAGCAAATCAGGGGGCATCTACTAGCACAGCTGGCGGTCAGCGCCAGAATAGATTCTATGCTTTAGCATCCCGTCAAGAGCAGGAGGTCTCCCCGGATGTGGTAACTGGTATGTTACGATTTTTCCATAGTGATATTTATGCTTTTCTAGATTTGGGGGATACCTTGTCATTTGTGACACCTTATGTGGCCAATATCTTAAGAGTCAGTCCCGAAGTCTTGTCAGAACCCTTCTCAGTTTCTACTCCATTAGGTGACTCAGTCATAGCTAGACGGGTGTATAGAGGTTGCGCAGTCTCAGTTCTTTACAAGGTCACCTCAGAAGATTTGATAGAGTTATCCATGACCAATTTTGATATAATTCTCAACATGGATTGGCTATTTGCATGCTATGCTTCAGTTAATTGTAGAACCCGGGCAGTAGGATTCAAATTTTCGGGTGACTTAGTCTTAGAATGGAAGGTTAGTTCGGCTATGCCCGTAGGTCATTTTATTTCCTACCTTAAGGCCAGGAAGATGATTTTTAAGGGTTGCATGTATCTCCTAATTAGGGTTAAGGATGTTGAGTCCTAGACCTCGACTATCTAGTCAGTTCCAGTAGTTCGTGAGTATCCAGAGGTATTTCCTGATAATTCGCCAGGTGTTCCTCCCAAGCGGGAGATTGATTTCGGTATTGACCTTCTACCCAAAACGCAACCGATATCTATTCCTCCTTAAGCGCACTCGCAAGTGTACGCGGTCGTACAAGTAATACAGTGGCCCTTTTAAGAGCCAGATGTCGAACCCATAGGGACTGGACTATTTTAGAGAATTATCACGTTCAAATGTAAGACAACCTCAAAAGTGTTGATTAGAGAAGTTTTCGGTAATTTATAATTAAGTTTTGGGGTGGCCACAAAATATTTTGAAAACAATATAAGAAGCAACTAGAGTTAAGGCTAGATAATTATGCAATGTCACACTTTGTAATGGTTCGAGTATGAAATTATCAATTGTTGTCTCACATAGTTGAAAATGCGATGTTCATGGTCTCTCGAGCCTTTAAACACGACAAACTAGCCTCACAACTATATCGTTGAGTGGGGATGTGACATTCTAGTTTGTGGGGAATTCAACTACATGGATGTGGTTTACGGTGTTTATGCTCTTGATTATGGAATTTAGTACCTCTAATCATTTAACTTAGCTTAGCTTCATAACTACTTCTATGAGTGGTGGAGTGACAATTCTAAGCCGGTGTCTCACTATCATCCCGTTCTATCAACCAAGCGAGGAAAATTAGGTATAATTTCTATCCTAACTGTGAATCATATTGAAAGATAAGAACTTGCTCCCTACATTCTCTTTTTCTTGCCTAGGGTTGCTCTTTCGAGCTTTTTCCCAAGTTTAACGCATTTTTTTCATGCTGATCAAGCATAAAAACAACTATAATGTAGAATGTAAGACAAAACAACAATTAACAACTCAAATCAAAACAAATTCATGCAATTACAATCATATCACGTAGCCTCAACCCTAGAGGAATGGTTTTAGCCACTCATGTTCGTATAAACACTCAAAAACATAATTAAAGTGATGTACTTACAAGCGTAGATAAAAGAGAAGGTAAATTTGGTGAACCCTAGGTGATTTCTTCACTTCTCCCTTCGCTCCTTTACGGTTTTCAGAAAATATTTCATCACAGAATGATTTTAGAAGCTAAGGTCCTATTTATAGTAAATAAGGAATGTACAATTTTTGCCAGTCATGGAATGGCTCCGTGGCACGGAGGTGGTCGCGCCAATTTACCTCTGTGACACGGAGATATCGCGACAACACACTGGAAATCACCTAAAAACTGAGCTTCGACAGAAGCTTTCCGCGCTGGCAGCGTGGCACGCTGCTTGTGCAGCGCGATGGCTTGCGTGACACGACCACTGTCGCGCCTCTGTGGCAGGCGTGGCACGGTGCTTTCGCGCAGGTGGCCTGTTTGCTGCCTTCTTTTTGCCGACTTTTGCAATTTGCTCCCGATTCCATTTCTCCACTTCACCCATCATAAATTGGTTCCTCAAATGCATTTTTACCCCATAAAAACAAGAACTAATCATGTCGGTTAGTATATATCCAAAGTTACATAAAATCACATGAGAAATTAAATGCATAAATAGAAAAACACGACTAAACTAAGTTATAAAATAGCACTTGGGCACGCAATTATGCCCAAGATCATCACCCCACACTTAAAGCCTTGTTCGTCCTCGAACAAACCTTTTACATCTCATGCACATGAGAATCCCACATAGCTAATTTAGCAAGACAATTCAAGCTACGGCTACAATGACTATTTAATATAGCAAGTTAAAAATAGAGCATGCAAGATTTAACCATTAAAATCAAATTTAACTATGTTAAGACTTCCTAACCTCAAGAATCGACTCTCAATCTTAGCAAACTCATGCAAATCAACCGATCAATAAATCCAACATGAATTTTCACCTTTCATTAAATATATGCCATCAGAAGACAAGAGAGTTACCCATTTTTACTCACAAAATTTCAAATCACACCATATATGGGTATATATATGTAAATTAAGTCGCTCTCACAAAGAATTCACATGCATCATGTAGTGACCCATAAGCTTGCCTTTAGTGTATTACTCCACTAATTAAAGGATGTGTGAATGTAAGATCAAGTAGGACTTATTGGGTTGTAATGTAATCTAAGGGACGGGTAGGTACTATTATGGATAATAACAGTGGATATCTTTCCCAAGCGCTTTTAATACATTGCATCTTCATTATGGAAATCTCTTCTCTTACTTCACCCTCCTGCTTTTCACTATTAAATTTCCTCTTCTTGTTCCCACTTCTTTAAGCACACTTAGCTTATTAGTAAGGAGTACATAAGCAACTTTTTCATTCATTTATTTTCTTACTCCCTACCAAGACCCAAGAATTTTCAAACAAGTGCACCTTTGACCTTTTCTCAACTCTCACAACTGCTGTTTATCTTTCTTTTTCATGATTCTCACTCACTCTTTCAGATTATTCACTTAAGCACTTAGGAGTTTTGGATCACATTCAAGGCTAATGAAAGAAAAAGGATTAAGCTTATATTGTAGCTATCAAAGAATAGGCTTAAGGCTCAATGGGTCTAACAAGGATTCAATATTCAAGGTAGGTAAGGCAAGGGTTAGAAATTTAGCTCATTCAAAGAAATGCCTAAATCATCTTCTACACTCTATCTCCTTCATTTCGTTTTGTATACACACCAGGAAAGTTCTAGACACTCCACAATAGCATGGAAATTAAAAAACCTTACACTCTCAGCACATGCTAAATTCAAGACACATTCAGCAGACTCTTAACTAAGCTAAAAACATAAATTCAGAATTAAGCTTAGAATCACATCGAGTCACATTCACAAGCTTAGGTGTCTCAAATAAAGTTATATACTTCTTACATGTATCACCACTAACCACACTTGCATCTTACAATCACGTAAAGCACACAGCAAGAACATCAAACAATCAATTATCTACGGGTTCAAAACAAAAACCTATTAACTAATTTTCCCTCAAGACGGTCGTCATCCATCCATCGTCGGAAATAGTCTCTAACCATGACTAAAAAAACTACATACAGACAAAGAAAATTTTTATTCTTCGATTCAAAGACCCCCATTGGAAAAGAACCGAAACGAAAAACCAACGGGTGGTGAAGTCATGCTCAACTCAAAAAAAGAAATTCCAATATGTATCAAGCACTACATTCACCAAAATCATTAAGCACAAATTTTTTGAAATTTCCCTCACCCCACACATAAATCATGCTATGTCCCCAAAGCATCTAATTAAAATTCAAAAGGGTGAGAAGTACTCCCTGAGGCCTCTAGGCCTAGCTAACAGCATGTTTTTCTTCAAATTTGCACAAGTGAGTATTTGACCCCACACTTTCCCTTTTCCATGCTTCTTAGCTTCCTCCTCCAAGGGTACTTAGGTTTCCCCTCCATCTGTGCTTAAATTTCCTTCCAAAACCACAAACACGATGAAAATAAACAAAATCAACACAAACAACAATTACAAATTGTACCTGTGGTACCCTTGGGTTGCCTCCCATGCAGTGCCTAATTTTATGTCGCGGCATAACGTAAACTATCCTTTTAAGGAAATCCTCATACCCAGGTTCCCTTTCGAGAACCATCTTCTTCTATTTTGACTTTTAGAGAGAACAGCCTCCAATCTGTCTCTCTCTTCCTCCATCTTCTTCTCATACTAAAGCCCTTCATCAGACTCAGGCTGAAAAATAATCAGTTCCTTTGACCGTGGACATGTGGAATTTACCACCCCACACTTATCCTCTGACAACACACTGACCTTACATAGGTTTCTTTAGTGTGTGGGTGGGTTAATATCTTGGTAGACTCAGAAGAGTTCTTCTACATCCTCGACCCTCATTTTCAGGGTCCCTGCTTGTTACACCCCGTAGAATTCCCGGCACTTAGATGACCTATTCGCACGTTGGTTAAGTATATTTGAAGGCCATATGTGCTAGGGAAAGGTCCGGGAAAAGATCGGACGAGAAACCCATCGAACCCATCGCGGGAGGAGCCGAGGCAGAGCCCCTCCGCGATGGCAGCGTGTCACGGAGGTGAGGCCTCCGCGATGGCTCCGTGACACGTTGCCCAGGTTCAGCCCCAAGTATATAAGCCCCCACTTCATTTTAAAATCATATTACACTTATAAATTTCCAGAGAAACGAAGTGAAGCCGAGGAAGACGAAGAAAATTAAATATTTTCGTCCGATTACGCTGCCAAACGCTGCCCAAACTCAAATTAATCCCAGATACCCGAGTATTTAGCAACAGAGAGCATTTCTACGGAATTAGTTTCGCGAAATACGGCCGACGAATCGGCGAGCCACCGAACTAAAGTAAGTAGAATTGCTCTAAATTAATGTCTATGTGTTCCTAGCTGAGAAGTGAATACTTCTCCCTTCTGGGCCGCTGAAAAATAGCGAGTTTTCGATCGTCTTTCGATAAGCCTAAGTTTAGGCTATAAACTATATCGAAAGTAACGTTGTTCTTTACAATAAAGCTGTACTTAGTATTAATTGACGTATTTATGAATGCAGTTGGGAGAAAATAGTTGAAGTACCGGCCGAGCCTCGTTCGACGGACGAATAATTCAAAGAGAAGGTATGTAAAGTTAGTTTCCTTCGGCAAGTTAAGTAATATCAGTGTAGTGTAACAAATTACGGACCAGTAGAATGTTCATAAGTCAAATGTTGCGTTATTATGAATGTTGGTACGATGTGAGAAACATTGGGTTGTAATGTGTATGAAACCTATCAGTATGATATAGATTCTAACTCAAGCGTTAGAGATTGCCGAGTATATTCAGTGTGTGATGTAATATGCCATGTTAAGATATTGTTGTGTTCAGCTGAAACCCCGCGGAGTAGTACAGTATCCGTAAAGCACTTCAGAAATAGAATAGCAGGCTAAAATGAAGTTTAGAAAGCATGTCAGGAATAGTAAATCAGGTTACTATAGAAAATCAGTATACAGCATAGTTCAGTAGAAAGACTATATTCGTACATATATATATAGTACTTCTAGCCTCAGCATGTACCAAGTGTGTACATATTTCTATCACTAGTCCAGCATATAGTGTATACAGAAACTTAGCAAACAGCAGAGTTTTCAGCAGAAACATTATCTTATATAGCATTTGCCCAGTACAGCCCGGCAGGAGACTATATTCATATTTATACATCTTTACTTGCCTCAGCACGTATTAAATACGTACAGATTACTATCAGTAGCCCAGCATGTAATATATATGATACTTTATCCCTATTAGCCTCAGCATGTGAGATACCCAGACAGTATTACCAGTTGAGACTGTTGTATTGTTTGGGGTTGGATTACCTAGCATCCATGACCGCCCAGGGTTAATAGCTGTATCGACTCGTCCGCCAGAGGACGAGGATACGTCACTCTACGGAGTGGCATGCCGTCCCGCTAGGGGACGAAGATGGGATGCCAGTTTTTCCCCATACTTGTGCCTTGATCGGCCCTTACACACCCCAGTCGAGCGGATACGCCCGGGTGCAGATTCAGGAGTCCTCCGGACTCAGATGCAGTTATAGTCAGGGGCTCAGCGAGCCCAAGTGCATACCCAGGGGACCGGCGGGATGCTTACAGCCACTATAGGAGATGGGATGACCGGGGTAGGGGTATAGATTCTGTGTTGATTGTACCTCCCGGCTTATGGGGGCCGGGTAAGGTTCTGTATGCCATGTTATGTTATGTATGTTGTGTTATGTTATATTAGACATGAGTAGATTAGTAGTAGAATGATACGTCTCCAGAAATGACACCTACTCCCTCCAGCATGACTAAGAACAGGTACGATCTACACCATCAGATAGTTAATCTAGTTCTTCTTATTCCAGTTTCGACATTTATGTTATTGATTTCAGATATCCCTTCAGTTCTTACAGATTCAGTTATCTCCTGCTATTCAGAATTTTTAGTTATATTACTTGTATTCAGCTGTATTCAGTTTGCTTTACATACTCAGTACCAGCGGTACTGACGCCCAGTGGGGCGCTGCATTACTTGCCTGCAGGTACCCATAGACGCGCAGGCGATACCACGTGATCCCCATCAGTGGTCAAATATTCAGCTCCTGTCATCCGGAGACTGAATTTCTAGAGGTGTAGTTCAATTCCTTTTGTTGTACAGTACGGGTAGGTCGGGGCCCTATCCCGATCATTTCTATTATTCTTCTTAGAGGCTTGCAGTCTGTATGTATTCCCTGTGGTCAGATGAGCCGGTCGTGTGAGGCCGTGCAGTTGTATAGTTGCCTTTACTCCTTTCTTTCTTTTGTAATGGCCGTGTGGGGCCATAGTTTGCCAGTAGTGGTGACCTTGCCGGTCACGTAGCTTTTCAGTATGTTATATTTGAGTTACAGATAACTAGACAGCATCGTGGCCTTGTCGGCCCGCATAGGTTCCCCTGAATTAACATGTTTCTGGTCAGCTGTAATACAGGTACAGAAGGCTATAGGCCAATGGGTCGGGGGCTGTATTTACAGCCGTTATATAGCCCTTTGTTTCCAGAAATGTGAGTTAGAGCCAGCCAGGAGCCAGATGCGCCCAGGCTTAACAAGTTCAGCAGGTCAGGTCCTAGTAGGGCACCAGGTGCCAGTCATACCCCCCAAGGTGGGGTGTGACACTGCTCTTACATCGATAATGGCTCCTCTAGTGGCCAAGAATGGTTGTCCCAAGATCAGGGGTACCTGGTCATAAACATGAAAATCCAATATTATAAAATCAGTGGGTATAATAAATTTACCCTCTTTGATGAGAAGGTCTTCTATAATTCCATCTGGTGCCACTCGCAACTTGTCTGCCAGTTGTAGCATCAATCTCGTTGGTCTCGGTTGACCCAACCCCAAGGTATTAAACAAAGATAGGGGAATTAGATTAACTGCTTCCCCTAGATCACATAAAGCTCGTAACACCTCATCTTTACCAATTTGTATGGGGAGGGTAAAACTCCCTGGGTCTTTGAGCTTTTTCGGTATCTTGCTCATTACCCTGTGGCTGCACTCCTCAGTCAGTGCTATTGTCTAGACATCCACCAATCTGACTTTGTTGGCCATCACATCCTTCAAGTACTTAGCATACTTGGGCATTCCCTGCAAAATATCAAGAAAAGGCAGATTTATGTCAAGTTCTTTGAAAATCTCCAAGAACTTCTTGAAGCAGTCCTCCTCTTGCTCTTTTTGAATCTCTACGTGAATGGTGGTTGTGGTCTCTGTGCTGGTTGCAATTATGATTGTGAAATTTGGTGCGCAACACTCTTGTTCTCTCCCTTGTCAGTGGATGGTCCTTTTCTAACCAACTCCGGTTGCACCTCATTTCTCTTTTCTTTCGGTGTCGCATCAGCTAATTGTTTGCCACTCCTCAGACTGATGGCATTGACCTGGCGGGGGTTAGTATCCATGCCACAGGGTAGTCCTCCCTGCAGTCTCATGTGGTGAGCAGCTGCTATTTGACCCATCTGCTTCTCTAGATTGCGGGTGGCCAACTATTGAACATTCAAATCCGATGCTATCCTTGCCTGATTCTCTTCTAATTGAGTCCGGGTCTCCATGATTTTCTACAACATCTCCTCAATGTTACTGCTCAACTATCCATCAATCTGCCTGTTCTGCTGATACTGCTTCTGCTGAGGTTCCGGGTAACTTTGCCTTTGATTTCCACCCCAAGAAAAATTTGGGTGGCTTTTCCAATTCTCGTTGAATTGTTCTCAAATTCTAATTGTTCCTTTGAACATTCCCAACAAAATTGACTGATTTAGGAATCACCCCGCATGATTCTGCATTGTTCCCATTATTGCCCCAGATTTCACACCAACTCGGAGCTTGTTGAACTACATTTACCTGACCCTACTGTTGGTTCATACTCAGTTTATTGAACTGAGTCATAATCTGATGCTGGAATGAAGCTAGCTGTGCCGCCAAAGCATTCATACCATCTACCTCTATCATCCCTGCTCTCTTTCCTGCCCCTCTCAATGCCTCGCTGTGCCAATCTAGATTTCCCTGAGCATTCAACAAAGTGTACAACTCATCATAACTCTTCTCTAAGGCTTGCCCACCCGATGCAGAGTCTAGTAAAATTTTTGTGTGTGGCTCTAGACTTTCTATAAAGGTATGGTCCAGCACTTCATTGGAATGCTGATGATGGAGACAATCTCTCAGTAATGACTTGAATCTCTCCCAATCCAAATATAAGTTCTCATCAGGCCTCTGCTTGAAACATAATATCTCACTTCTGAGTTTGGCTGTCTTGCCTGAAAGGAAGAATTTGATAAGGAACTTCTTTTCCAATTATCCCAAGAAGTTATGAGTTCGGTGGCTCAGATTTTAACCACCTCTTTGCCTTTCCCAATAATAAGAATTGGAAGAGGGTAAGTCGGACATAATTTGTGGACACTCCGGTGGGGACAAATGTGTCACTAATCTCAAGAAAGTTCTGTAAGTGCTGCTGCGGGTCCTCATGTGTCATCCTAGTGAATTGGCCACTAGAATGTAACAGCTGCACCATATTCTGTTTCAATTAAAAGTTCCCTCCAGATTCTGATTTACGGATACTAGAGTTCACATTAGTCGCTAGTGGGATTGCCACTTCACAAACTGGTCTGGCTGCCATGATTCCGGGTGACAACATTGCTTGTCCTACCAGTGGTTGTTGTTGTACCCTCTCCTGAAGTCTCTTTATCTTGCGCTCTAGAGCTTCCCTCCTGCGTGAATGAATTTGACGTTCAGGTTCAAGCAACGGTTCCACGAGCTCTCTATTCTTTGCCAGCTCTTCAAGGACAACCTGTCACCTGCAATATGTCAGTCTAAGACCAAGGTTCTCAACACTTAAGGAAATTAAAAATCACACAAAATAGAAAAATTTACTAAACTTCACCGAGTCCTCGGCAACAGTGCATAAAACTTGTTGCGCTCCAGCGCACTCGCAAGTGTACGCGGTCATACAAGTAATACAATGGCCCTTTTTAACAGCCGGATGTCGAACTCACAGGGACTGGACTATTTTAGCGAATTATCAAATTCAAATGTAAGATAACCTCACAAGTGTTGATTAGAGAAGTTTTCGGTAATATATAATTATGTTTTGGGGTGGCCACAAAATATTCTAAAAACAATATAAGAAGCAACTAGAGTTAAAGCCAGATAATCATGCAATGTCACACTTTGTAATGGTTCAAGTATGAAATTATCAATTTTTGTCTCACATAGTTGAAAATGCGATGTTCATGGTCTCTCGAGCCTCTAAACACGACAAACTAGACTTATAACTACATCGTTGAGCGGGGATGTGACATTCTAGTTTGTGGGGAATTCAACTACATGGATGTGGTTTACGAGGTTTATGCTCTTGATTATGGACATTTGTACCTCTAATCATTTAACTCAGCTTAGCTTCAAAGCTACTTCTACGAGTGGTGGAGTGACAATTCTAAGACGGTGTCTTGCTATCATATCGTTTTATCAACCAAGCAAGGAAAATTAGGTATAATTTCTATCCTAACTGTGAATCATATCAAAAGATAAGAACTTTCTCCCTACATTCTCTTGTTCTTGCCTAGGGTTGCTCTTTCGAGCTTTTGCCCAAGTTTAACGCATTTGTTTTCATGGTGATCAAGCGTAAAAACAACCATAATGTAGAATGTAAGACAAAACAACAATTAACAACTCAAACCAAAACAAATTCATGCAATTACAATCATATAACATAGCCTCAAACCTAGAGTAAGGGTTTTAGCCACTCATGTTCGTACAAATACTCAAAAACATAATTAAAGTGATGTACTTACAAGCGTACATAAAAGAGAAGGTAAATTTGGTGAACCCTAGGTGAGTTCTTCACTTCTCCCTTCGCTCCTTTAAGGTTTTAAGAAAATATTTCATGGCAATATGATTTTAGAAGCTAAGGGTCCTAATTATAGTAAATAGGGAATATACAATTTTTTCCCATCATGGAATGGCTCCGTGGGACGGAGGTGGTCGCGCCAATTTACCTCCGTGACACGGAGATATCGTGACAACACACTGGAAATCACCTAAAAATTGAGCCTCAGTAGAAACTTGCCGCGATGGCAGCGTGGCACGCTTCTTGTGCAGCACTACGGCTTGCGTGACATGGCCACTGTCCCGCCTCTATGCTAGGCGTGGCACGGTGCTGTCGCGCAGGTCGCCTGTTTACTGCCTTCTTCTTTCCAAATTTTGCGATTTGCTCCAAATTTTATTCCTCCACTTTACCCATCATAATACCCTACAAAAATAAGAACTAATCATGTTGGTTAGTATATATCCAAATTTACATAAAATCACATGAGACATTAAATGCTTAAATAGACAAACACGATTAAACTAAGTTATAAAATAGCACTTGGGCATGCAATTATGCCCAGGATCAATGGCTCCTGCTGAGCTAAAGAAATTGAAGGATCAGTTTAAGCACCTGTAAGATAAGTGTTTCATCAGACCGAGCAAGTCTCAATGGGGTGAACCAGTTCTCTTTGTCAAAAAGAAGGATTGTTATCTTCACATGTGTATTGATTATCAGTAATTGAACAAAGTCACCATCAAGAACAGGTATCCTTTACCCAGGATCAATGATTTGTTTTACAAGCTTAAGGGTGCCAAGTGCTTCTCAAAGATAGATCTCAGGTCCGGGTATCATCGGCTCAGAGTTCGGGAGAGTGACATCCTAAAGACAGCCTTCAGGACGCGCTATGGCCATTGTGAGTTTGTAGTACTTGATGTACTTGATGTACTTCAAGTACGCTCCTATAGCTTTTATGTACTTGATGAACAGGGTGTTCCAGCAATATCTAGACATTTTTGTGATCGTGTTTATTGACGACATCCTTATATACTCTCGGAGCGAGGAGGAGCGTGCCACTCATTTGAGAGTAGTGGTTCAGACACTCAAGGATCACTAATTGTATGCCAAGTTCAGCAAGTGTGAGTTTTGGGTGAACTACGTAGCATTTTTGGGCCATGTGGTTTCAAGCGAGGGCATAAAGGTAGATTCTTAGAAAATTGAGGCGGTGAAGAACTGGCCTAGACTGGTGAATCCTTTTGATATTCGAAGTTTCTTGAGCCTAGCTGGTTATTACTGAAGATATTTTGAAGGTTTTTCATTGATTGCAATACCTTTGACCAAGTTGACTCAAAAGAAGGTAAAGTTTCAATGGTTGGAGGCTTGTGAGAAGAGCTTCCACAAGTTGAAAACTCGAGTCACTACTGCACCGGCGTTGACCCTACCTGAGGATGTAGATGGTTTCGTGGTGTATTGTGATGCTTCAAAAATCAGACTCTATTTTGTATTGATATAGCGAGGGAAGGGTATAGCATATGCCTCTAGAAATTTGAAGATCCAGGAGAAGAATTACCCGACCCATGTTCTAGAAGTTGGCAGCAGTGCTATTCACATTGAAGATATGGCGACATTACTTTTATGGGGTCCATGTTGATGTGTTTATGGACCATAAGATCCTGCAGTATGTTCACACCGAAAGACCTTAATCTACGGCAAATAAGGTAGTTAGAGCTACACAAAGATTACGATATGTGTGTTCTTTACCATCTGTGTAAGGCTATTGTGGTAGCAGATGTGCTTAGTAGACTCTTGATGGAGAGTGTGTCCCATGTGGATGAAGGAAAGAAAGAGCTGGTGAGAGATGTGCATCATCTCACAAGGTTAGGAGTTAGGTTGGTTGACTTTACCAATGGCGTGTTGTTGTTCAATGCACATCTGAATTGTCTTTGCTGACTGATTTGAAGGCTAGACAAGACGAGTACCCGATTTTGGTAAAGTTGAAGGAAGTTTTTCGAAGTAAAAAGGTGGAGGTTTTCTCCCAAGGGGGAGATGGTGTGCTTCGGTAGCAGGGTCGTCTATTTCTTCCAGTGTTGATGATTTGAGGAGTCGGATATTGCATAAGACACATGGATCTAGGAATTCCATCCATCCGGGTGCCACCAAGACGTATCGCAATTTACGAAAAATCTATTTGTGGGATGGCATGAAGAAGGATATTGCAGAATTCGTATCCAAGTTCCCAAACTATCAGCAAGTAAAGGTTGAATATCAAAGGCCGGGAGGAGTACTTTAGGATATCAGCGTTCCTACTTGAAGTGGGAAGACATTAATATGGACTTCATCACAGGACTACCTTGTACTCGCCGACAATATGATTCCATTTGGGTTGTGGTAGACAGGTTGACAAAGGCTGCACATTTTCTACTGAAGAAAACCACGAACTCAACGGAGGATTGCGCCAAGTTATATATTCGAGAGTTGGTTCGATTGCATGGAGTGCCCTTGTCCATTATTTCAGTCCGAGGTACTCAATTTACCTTCCAGTTTTGGCGGTCTTTCTAGAAAGGGATTTGGAATCAGGTTAAGCTCAACACAACATTTTATCCGCAAACGGATGGTCAAGCGAAATAGACAATCCAAACTCTGGAGGACATGTTGAGAGAATGTGTAATAGCTTTCAGAGGTAGTTGGGATGATCACTTGCCACTGATCGAGGTTACTTACAATAACATCTATCACTCTAGCATTCAGATGGCACCGTTCGAGGCTCCTTACGAGAGGAGGTGTAGATCGCCCATCGGACGGTTTGAGGTTGGTGAGGCAGCTATGATAGGGCCTGATTTGGTTCATGAGGCTGTGGTGAAGGTTCAGTTTATAAGGGACAGGATGAAAACCAGTCAGAGTTATCAAAAGTCATATGCTAATGTGAAGAGGAGAGAGTTGGAGTTCGAGATGGACGATTGGGTATTTCTGAAGGTCTCCCATAAAGGGAGTAGTTCGATTTGGAATGAAGGGAAAACTCTGCCCTCATTATGTTGGTCCCTATAGGATTGTTAAACGGGTTGGTAAGGTGGCATATGAGGTTGAGTTGCCCTCGGAGTTATCTTCTGTGCATGTTGTGTTTCACGTATTGCTTTTGAAGAAGTGTTTGGGTGATTCGGCTTTAGTTGTCCCGGTGGACAGTGTTGGTGTAAAATACAGCCTTAGCTATGAGGAGGCTCCAGTGGAAATACTGGATCGATAGGTTTAAAGTCTAAGGAACAAAGAAGTTGCTTCAGTTAAAAGTGTTATGGAGGAATCAACATGTTGAAGGAGCTACGTGGGAGGCCGAAGTGGATATGA